>CM074791.1:10623892-11197744 GCA_037355745.1 Pseudo-nitzschia multiseries | reverse complement strand
CCAAAATATAACTCAGTCATCAACCCAAAAACCCACCAGATTTGAACACAGTGCAAATCTTTCCAGTCACTAACCAAAATATAATTCAGTCATCAACCCAAAAACCCACCAGATTTTAGCACAATGCAAATCCTGCCGATCCCGGACCAAAATATAACTCATTCATCAACCCAAAAACCCACCTGATTTGATTTGAACACAGTGCAAAACTTTCTAGTTCCTAACCAAAATATAATTCAATCGTCAACCCAAAAACCCACCAGATTTGAAGACAGTGCAAATCTTTCCAGTCCCTTGCCAAAATATAACTCAATCGTCAACTTTAAAACCCACCAGATTTGAACACAGTGCAAATCTTTCTAGTCCCTAACCAAAATATAATTGAATCGTCAACCCAAAAATTCACCAGATTTGAAAACAGTGCAAATCTTTCCAATCCCTAACCAAAATATAATTCAATCTTCAATCCAAAAACCCACCAGATTTGAACACAATGCAAATCTTTCCAGTCCCTAACCAAAAAATAATTCTGTCATCAACACAAAAACCCACCAGATTTTAGCACAGTGCAAATCCTGCCAATCCCCGACCAAAATATAACTCAGTCATCAACCCAAAAACCCACCAGATTTGAACACAGTGCAAATCTTTCCAGTCCCTAATCAAAATATAACTCATTCATCAACCCAGTATTTATCTTGTACAACAAGCATGTATTAATCATCTTGCGTAGAATCCTACGCCCTATCCCTAACCCTAACCCTAAACCGTAACCCCAACCCTAACGAATTCAATACCCGAAAATATCTAGTACTAAAAACGTAAAAAAAGGTGTAGAAATCTACGCTCGTAGAAACCTACACAAATTCAATACCAGAAATTTCCTAGTACAAAAACGTGCAGAAATCTACATAAGTTGATGTATTTTTTTTTCGTACGTAGTACGAGATTGATTTTTTTTTTCGTACGTACGAGATTGTTTTTTTCTTCGTACGTACGAATTATCCAGTACAAAAAATGTGTAGAATTCTACACTGGTACAAAAGCATGTAGAATTCTACAGGATGTACTAAAAGTATCCTCTAGATCGATCGAAAAAAAATCTCTCTCACACAAACACACAGTAATTTTCTTTTCTATCTCGCAACAAAAAAATCACTTTTTCTACCTCGCAACAAAAAAATCACTTCATAATCAGCCTTCTTACATCCATCTTATTTGAGTAGAGTTGCTATTTGGCACTCCGTCGGTGAACGTGGGATTCCACCTAATACTTCTTTATCAGCATTAGGCAGGTTATCCGTGCTCTTATATTTTAGTCTGAAATAACAGCCTTGTACTGATAAAAGAATTAGCTCGCATTGGAGAAGAGGTGGTTTGCTCGATAGATAGTAGTGTTCTTGGACTTGATCACCCAAACATATATGTCTTGAGAGCAATAAATCTGCATCCATTGCTTCTATATCAACAGGCACGAGGTACTGTTTTTCGTGACAGAGGGTACTAAGAAGGCTGCAAATCAACGGCACCCGAATCGGTCCTCCTCATAGTAGGAGGCAACAACGGCAACGAATCGTCCAACCATCGAATCGGAAGCAACGGATCAGAAGCAACCATCGAATCGGAAGCAACCCTCGAATCAACGATACTCACCCATTTTCTTGTTCAATTATCATATCATATATTCGAATAGGAGCGTCGACAACATCGGAAGCAACCATCGAATCCGAATCAGAAGCAACCATCAAATCGGAAGCAACGGATCGTAAGCAACCATCGAATCGGAAGCAACGGATCGTAAGCTACCATCGAATCGGAAGCAACCCTCGAATCAACGATACTCACCCATTTTCTTGTTCAATTATCATATCATATATTCGAATAGGAGCATCGACAACATCGGAAGCAACCATCGAATCAGAATCAGAAGCAACCATCGAATCGGAAGCAGCGGATCGGAAGCAACCATCGAATCGGAAGCAACGGATCGTAAGTTGCGGCGAATCTTCCCTTGCGGTAGAACTATAGATCAGAACAATAAATCGTCAGCATCAAATTGATTGGATGCCAACAGTGTAATAATAATATACGTATTTAAGTAACTTTAACCACCAAAGGTGGATCTAAACTACTCAGTCTGTATCCAGACTTTAACGTCGCCTCAATCAAAGAGAGTTTAAGCCCCAAGTTGTAGAACGACAAATTTGTCAGACGAATCCTGAAAGCGAGCGGGGAAGGGACAAAGAACAAACTGATAACGATGCCCTAAGCAAAAGCTTAGCATGGCAATCATACAGTAGGGAGGGTAGGAGGAGCGGCACGGAGTACAGCAATGGGAAAAACACAAAGAGCAACACTGGGGGTGGAGCTCGGGTATAGACGTGGGGTAGGACTTGGAGTTGCACTGGAAGCAGCACTGGAATCAGAGCCAAGTGATACACGGGGAACTGAACTTGGTGCAGCACTGCAAGAGGCAGAGGATGTGTCGTGGTGAAACACTAGGGAAAATAGGGGGTGCAGCGCATGGAGCGGCACTGGGTGCAGCACTGGGTGCAAGAGCCACATGTGGTGCAGCGCTAGGATGGGCACTGAGTGTATCACTGGGCGAAACACGTGGAGCCACACTTGGGGCTGCGCTTGGGGAGACACTTGGAGCAGCACGTGGTGCAGGGCTAGTAGCGACGCTCCGAGCAGCGCTGGGAGTGGCACTGTGTGCAGCACTTGGCGGAACACTAGGAGCTACACTTGGTGCAGGGCTAGGCACCATGCAGCCAAGCCCTCATCAAGGCAGCCTCCTGGCGATACGGCTGCTGGGAAGGGAGAGGGACTGCATAGTGTCTCCTGGCAAGCTGGATGGTTGCAAGCCATTGACGCTTGGCAGTAAGAGTGTAACCACGGAGCACTTGGAGGGGGATCTGGAGGAGTGAGTGAGATTGAGGCAGAGCACCAGCTAAGCCAATGGCCAATTCAGATGCAATGGAGTCATTGAGAGATTGGTGTTGTTCTGACTCAAGCAACCCTCCAGTGCCATGGAGCCGTTGGTTTCGGTACGTCCAGAGATCCCAACAGGTGAGGAAAAATTGATGAATCACTGCAGTGGCCCATCGACGAGGAGATCGCTTGCTGCCAATTGAAGAATAATAGTCAGCCTGAATCTGATGCCAGAGGGGGGTCCACCTCCCAAGGAACCAGTTGTGCCAGCCAATCCGACGCTGAGCCCTTATAGCAGATGCAATATCAGGGGAGTATGAGGAAGGGTGGATACGCCTACCTTGACGAACCCTAGTGGTAACATCCACAATGGCGAGAGCCAGTGAAGGGTCTGTAAGCTCAGAAGTAAGGCGCTGTTGCAAAGGGCCCCGAAAGGAAGACAAGCAGTGCTGGACAGCCCCGGGGTCGGCACATGAAAGAACATGGGAAACCTTTTCCTCATCTTGGGCACACAGAGGGCATTGGGAGTGATCCTGGTGCTGGGAATGAAGTAGCTGATTGCCAACACCAATACAACCAGAAGCAAATTTGACAAACCACCGCTGCATACCAGGAGGGAGGCGCTTGAAAGCAGAGTGATGGGCACACCAATGGATAGAATCATAGACTTGTGGTGGAATGGAGATGTCGTGGTGAGTTTGCCAATAGTGAAGAAGTGGGGGACCTGAAATAAGAATGTGCAAGGCAGCTCTGTCAAAGCGAGAGCATTTGAGACCCTTCTGTGAGAGAGCCCAGGGCTCAAACACAAGTCGGGGATAGTGGTAAGGAGAAGAACGATTCATGGATAGAAATGCCTTGGCCATGCCATCAACTTGATGATTGCGAAGCGCCCACCAATCAAGAGAAAGACCCTCTTGATGACCCTGAACCCACTTGAAGGTGACAGTGATTGGAAGAGCAGATAGCATATTGCGAATGACATAGACATAGTCAAAAGATTTCTGAGAGATAGACAAGGGCCAGGTGCCCTGAGCCTGTTGAAGAGCCGTATCCCCATCAAGGGCAATGGTGAGTGAGCCGGAGGGTACATCATAGATGTCCACCAGAGCCATACAGCAGGTGAGGACACCAATGATGCCAGCCAATTCACTCCGGTAGGAAGACTGATCTTCAGGGGAGCCACTGACAAGGTTAGATCCAGTGAGGAACAAGGAGGGAGACTTGGTGGAGGTATTGGGGGAAAGGATGAAGGAAGATGTACCGCGGAGGAGAACGGGATCATAAGAGCCGTCACAGACAGCGCTGGCAGAGCCACGCAGAATGGCATCGGCAAGAGCCTGGCATCCATCCTGGGGAAGGGAGTATTGATGGAGAAGGACTCGGGGAGAACCGCAGAGAGCATCAAATGCATCCTCTGGGGTGGCAGGAAGACACTTAAAAGGATCATAGGTCAAGGGGTCCTCGTCGGGTGGATGAGAGATAAAGGAGGATTGACCGACAATCCGGTACACATTCCCACTGGAAAGGAGGGATACAATAGTGTCTGCACTGGTAGGTTTAGCACAAAGGATGGTAGTGTTGAAGCTATAATGACCTCTGCCTTGCGAAGAACCGACCCTCCAACCAGTAGGGCATTTGAAGAAGAGCCGGTCAGTAGAACGGAACAAAAACCAGGGCCAAACAGAGGAGGACTCGGGTGACAGCCAATGCCCCAGGTGAAAGGAGGGGTGGAAAGCTCGGTCCGAAGGCAAAGCCAACGGGGGTAAGAAGGATTTCCGAAGGGCACGTTGCCAGAGCTGAAGGGCGGGAAGATGCCACGGAGGGGGGCAACGAGGCCAGTCAAGGTGAGCGCGAAGATGGTTGGAGGACTGCAGCTGGAAGGCCATAGGAGAAAGCCGTGTGCCATCGGCAGTGCAGATATCAGCAAGGGAGATAGCCTGGAGAGACATCCTGATGAGATTCAGAAGAGACAGGTCGGCGCCCCGAAAACCAGCAGTGACAAAAGCTTGCATGAGGTAGCAGTCATTCACTCTAAGCAGAGGAAGTGTAGGAAAGTCTTCCACCATACTCACAGGGTGCATAGAAAAGAAATGCCACACATGCTTATACCAGCAAGGAGTGATATAAGAGGCATAGGGCTGATAGGGGGTAATACCGAGATGAAAAGGGATCCCTAGTTCAAGCCGAAATGCTTCAGCGGTAAGCCTAAGAATATGGCCTGTCTGGGAACCACGTACAGATTCCTGAAGCAGGGTAGCAATGTGACTAAATTCCTGGAGAAGGAAAGGGTGAACGAAACCAAAGCCTTGATACAAAGATGGACCATAGAAAACCTTGCGAGGAAAGTTGCGAGACATGCCGGCCTTATTGAGCACTGGAACCAGAGTTGGTTGAAGAATGCGGGTCCAGGTAGAAGCGCTGAGCTGAGTGACGGGCATGGGGTATTCAAAAGACTTCATAAATGAGTACCTGAAGGTGTAGAGGGAGGTGTTCTTCTCGCACTTGGAGGACCTCATTTGAGATCCAAAGGACTGAGACTGGGTCTGCAGGTGATCAACTTGAGCTTCCTCATTGCCGTCCATAGAGATGTAGACACCCAGAGTCTTGTCCGCGTGGTCAACCTCAAAACGGTCAAGAGGTGATTGGGCACCAGATTTGTCAGTGATGGTGAAAACACCGGGCATTTCATCGACAGAACGATAGTCCCAACCAGAACCAGTCCACTTGAAATCTATCAAGTAGCAGAAGGATTTAGCAGGTTCAATAGTGCCGCCAGTAGCAATGAGACCACCAGCCCAGCGGTCTAAAGCGGCCTGAAAATCAACAGCCAAAGCCTCACCAGAGGTAGTAGAGGAGGAACCGGCACAAAAAAGATCAGTATCATCCACAAAAGCAAAACCAACCAAGGAGACCAGCTGAAGGGATAGGGAGGTGAGGAGATGAACCCCATGGCCTGCATTCTGCATCATCCGGAAAAGGATGGTAGACACCAGAGCCCACAGAGTTGGGCCAAGACCGTTGCCTTGCCCAATCCCACTGAGAGGAATAGATTCATCACCATACATAGGACCGGACCGGCCAAATCCAGTTTTAATGTGATGGGTAGCACGCTGGAGAGTGGAGAGTAGAACCTCGCAAACATGAGCCGGAATCCCAAAGCTTTGGAGGGTGAGACTTGCAATGGGATGGGAGATTCGGTCATAGCAGCCCTTGGCATCGTTCATTGCAACCGCCCCCGAGCGGCGCTTCTGGCGGAGGACATCACAAATGAGCTTCTTGTTGAGACAAGTGTTGATGGCTTTGTGATGCTTCCGGCTGCCATGTTGGTCAACTGCCACCGCGTTGGCCTGTTCAGCATGAGCGAGAATGCGTTTACCGATCATCTTGTTGTTGATCTGGAACTCTGGAGACATCAGTTGGATAAGTCTCATCTTGTCAACACGGTATTCACCAGGTTTCTTGAAAATTTCAACGTCGGTGATAACCTGCCAAGCAGAGGGCGAGAAGCCAGCAAGCAGAGGAGCAGTCCGCATCAGAGTATCAAAGGAATTCAGCTGAGTGTCCAAGGCAAAAGATTTATGGTGGGCAAAACTGAGGCAAGAAGGCTCACCAGCAGTGCGTTCCTTCTGGCATTTCCAGGCAGCAGCATTGTCAGCAGGGGTAACAGAATAGTCAAAGGGAGGCAAGGACGTAATAGCAGCGGGCACTTGAAGGCAAGTAAGAAATTCAGTCAGGTACTGGTCAGTTCCTGAAGGAGGGACGTAAGTGCTGGCAAGGACATCAGCTGAGGAGGGTCCAGTTCCCAAGTAGCCGAAGGCCTGAATGAATGAGGGAGACATGGAGGGAGTGTCTAGGCATTGTTGTTGACGGCAGACATTGGAGGCAGCCATGGCTGGCACCATGGCAGATTGAGACTCCAAGACTTGTTCAGTGCCATCGGAGCTGACAGCAACGGCTTTTAGAACAGCAGGCTTTGAGAGGCGACCACGGATAGCGCGAGCAGCGAGCCCTAGATCCCGTTGGAGCCGTTCACGGCGCATGCGTGCCCGAATCTGAGAGGCGCTCTGGTTGTAGGGCTTGCCTTCAGTAAGAAGGGCGTCCACCAAACCTTGGTTGAAGGAGTCACGCCACGAAGGAGCCAGGACTTTGACAGCACGGTATTGCTTGTAGGCTTGCTTCAAGTGAAGGACGGCCATGACAAGATCACAGTGTTCACCCTTGTATAAGGAAAGCTTACATGCCAGGCGCTTCACCTTGGTGTGACTGGTGGAGACACCTTGACGAAGCTGCACAATCCGCCTCCAAAAATCGATGGTGTCACGGTAAACCTGGAGCTTGGGGGACCACGGAATCATGCCGGTGTGAAGCCAGCAAAGATGTTGTTCAACAGACAGCCGGATGGAGGCAGAGGTAGCATGGAGGACATCATAGGTCGTGATGAGAGTATCGCGCACAGTGGTATCACCAGATAAATACAGTGCCACTAGGTGCTCTAGCTTAGTCTGAAGGGGGACCACGCCAGCAGTAGCAAAGGCATGTTTGACCCGCTTGAGATAGCGCTGCCGAAGGTGAGGGTGGGAAGATTTCAGGCGAGAAAGAGAGGAGCGCACAGGAGGTGGAAGATATTTGCCCAAGATACTGCCATTACACACTTCGATCCAGAGCAAGCGATGGTCAGAAACCATGCCGTGCTCACCATCAAAAGCACAGTAACCAGCTCGGATGACATCAACATGCTCAGTAGTCCAAAGGGCATCAATGGGAGTCCTGGTAGTATTTCGATTGTGGGTGGCAGGCGGGGAACTTGAAGGGTGGGTAGTTAAGATGGCATCCTTGAAGCCGAGTGCTGTGAGCTCAGAGGAGAGACCGTCAGACCGGACATCAGAATTATGGTCAATCCCTAAGACAACGGAGTGACCTGCCTCTAGGCAAGCCTGAAGGGCAGCTGTGAGGTCACGTCGAAAGAGAATGCGTGGGTTGGGACAACGAAGATCCTCTTCAGCCTGGAAGTAGCGACAGTGTTGGTTCCAAACAGAGCCAAGGTCCCTGTCATTTTCTACAGGGCAGTAGGCAGAAAAGATGGTAACCGTAGCTTGAGCCCTCCCCTGAAACCGAACAAAAGTCCACCGGCCAAGCCCCGAAGGATCAGCACCGTGGGCAAGCTTGTGAGAATGAAAGAGCCGGTCAATAGTAAACCCTGTACCGCCAGGGATGCGCCACGTGCCAGAGGATGCCTCATGCTGGTTGCTAGCAAGAAAGGTGAAGCTGGAAGGGTAGGCCTGTTTGATGCGAGAGTGAAAGAGATCACAAAGGGGGAGCTGGGGTTCATTCAGACAATGCTCTGCGTAGAGAGCAACCCCAGCTTTACTTTGAGCAACACGCCGAGAGTTGTGACGGGAACGAGACATGAAGGCTGACTTCCGCTGGGGACCAATATTTTGGAAGGTGATGAGGGTAGAGTTTGAGGACGGAGACTGGGGAAAAGGATGGCCAAAAGCATCAGAATCTGTAGTCACAAGGATGTCCCCATGAAGATTGGATTGGGCGAGACGGGAAGCAAGAGGAGGCAAGGAAGGGGAAGAAGGACTGGAGGAATCCAGGTGGGGATGAGAGTTGGAGGACATCCCACAGTGCCCTGAAGGAGACATACTAACCATGATCCGATGCATACCGTGTCTGTCGCACGGAAGAGGAAGCGTCTGAGGCATAGGTGTGGAATACCGAAGGCCACATCAGGTGCAGCGCTGGGAGGAACACTGGGTGCATATCAGGGTGGATCACGGGGAGCACCAGTGGATGCAGCGCTAGGTGGAACACTGGATGCAATCCTGGGGGAAGCACTGGAAGGCAGGCCAAATGCATGGCAGGAGGAAGCACTGGGAGTGGCGCCTGGTGCAGTACTGGGAGGAACACTGGATGCACATCAGGGGGAAACACTGGGAGCACCAGTTGATGCAGCACTAGGTAGAGCACGGGAGGCAATCCTGGGGGCAGCACTGGGAAGCAAGCCAAATGCATGGCAGGAGGAAGCACTGGGAGTGGCGCCTGGCGCAGCGCTAGGCGGAGCACTGGGTGCATATCAGGGTGAAACACTGGGGGCACCAGTTGATGCAGCACTAGGTGGAGCACTGAAGGCAATCCTGGGGGAAGCACTGGGAAGCAAGTCAAATGCATGGCAGGAGGAAGCACTGGGAGTGGCGCCTGGTGCAGTTCTGGGAGGAACACTGGGTGCATATCAGGGTGAAACACTGGGAGCACCAGTTGAGGCAGCGCTAGGTGGGGCACTGGAGGCAATCCTGGGGGAAGCACTGGGAAGCAAGCCAAATGCATGGCAGGAGGAAGCACGGGGGGTGGCGCCTGGCTCAGCGCTGGGAGGAACACTGGGTACATATCAGGATGAAACACTGGGAGCACCAGTTGATGCAGCACTAGGTGGAACACTGGAGGCGACCCTAGGTGGAGCACTGGAAAGCAAGCCAAATGCATGGCAGGAGGAAGCACTGGGAGTGGCGCCTGGTGCAGTTCTGGGAGTAACACTGTCGGCAGAGCAGGGTGAAACATTGGGAGCACCAGTTGATGCAGCACTAGGTGGAACACTGAAGGCGACCCTAGATGAAGCGCTGGAACGCAAGTCAAATGCATGGCAGGAGGAAGCACTGGGAGTGGCGCCTGGTGCAGTTCTGGGAGTAACACTGTCGGCAGAGCAGGGTGAAATACTGGGAGCACCAGTTGAGGCAGTGCTAGGTGGGGCACTGGAGGCAATCCTGGGGGAAGCACTGGGAAGCAAGCCAAATGCATGGCAGGAGGAAGCACTGGGAGTGGCGCCTGGCTCAGCGCTGGGAGGAACACTGGGTGCATATCAGGGTGTAACACTGGGAGCACCAGTTGATGCAGCACTAGGTGGAGCACTGGAGGCAATCCTGAGGGGGGCACCGGAAAGCAAGCCAAATGCATGGCAGGAGGAAGCACTGGAAGTGGCGCCTGGTGCAGTTCTGGGAGTAATACTTTCGGCAGAGCAGGGTGAAACATTGGGAGCACCAGTTGATGCAGCACTAGGTGGAACACTGACGGCGACCCTAGATGAAGCACTGGAAAGCAAGTCAAATGCATGGCAGGAGGAAGCACTGAGAGTGGCGCCTGGTGCAGTTCTGGGAGTAACACTGTCGGCAGAGCAGGGTGAGACACTGGGAGCACCAGTTGATGCAGTACTAGGTAGAGCACAGGAGGCAATCCTGGGGGAAGCACTAGGAAGCAAGCCAAATGCATGGCAGGAGGAAGCATTGGGAGTGGCACCTGGTGCAGTCCTGGGAGTAACACTGTCGGCAGAGCAGGGTGAAACACTGGGAGCTCCAGTTGATGCAGCACAAGGTAAAGCACAGGAGGCAATCCTGGGGGAAGCACTGGGAAGCAAGCCAAATGCATGGCAGGAGGAAGCACTGGGAGTGGCACCTGGTGCAGTCCTGGGAGTAACACTGTCGGCAGAGCAGGGTGAAACATTGGGAGCACCAGTTGATGCAGCACTAGGTGGAACACTGACGGCGACCCTAGATGAAGAACTGGAAAGCAATTCATATGCATGGCAGGAGGAAGCACTGGGAGTGACGCCTGGTTCAGTTCTGGGAGTAACACTGTCGGCAGAGCAGGGTGAGACACTGGGAGCACCAGTGGATGCAGCGCTAGGTGGAACACTGAAGGCGACCCTAGATGAAGCACTGGAACGCAAGTCAAATGCATGGCAGGAGGAAGCACTGGGAGTGGCGCCTGGTGCATTTCTGGGAGTAACACTGTTGGCAGAGCAGGGGGAAATACTGGGAGCACCAGTTGTGGCAGCGCTTGGTGGAGCACTGGAGGCAATCCTGGGGGAAGCACTGGGAAGCAAGCCAAATGCATGGCAGGAGGAAGCACTGGGAGTGGCACCTGGTGCAGTCCTGGGAGTAACACTGTCGGCAGAGCAGGGTGAAACATTGGGAGCACCAGTTGATGCAGCACTAGGTGGAACACTGACGGCGACCCTAGATGAAGAACTGGAAAGCAATTCATATGCATGGCAGGAGGAAGCACTGGGAGTGACGCCTGGTTCAGTTCTGGGAGTAACACTGTCGGCAGAGCAGGGTGAGACACTGGGAGCACCAGTGGATGCAGCGCTAGGTGGAACACTGAAGGCGACCCTAGATGAAGCACTGGAACGCAAGTCAAATGCATGGCAGGAGGAAGCACTGGGAGTGGCGCCTGGTGCATTTCTGGGAGTAACACTGTTGGCAGAGCAGGGGGAAATACTGGGAGCACCAGTTGTGGCAGCGCTAGGTGGAGCACTGGAGGCAATCCTGGGGGAAGCACTGGGAAGCAAGCCAAAAGCATGGCAGGAGGAAGCACTGGGAGTGGCGCCTGGTGCAGTTCTGGGAGTAACACTGTCGGCAGAGCAGGGTGAAACATTGGGAGCACCAGTTGATGCAGCACTAGGTGGAACACTGAAAGCGACCCTAGATGAAGCGCTGGAAAGCAAGTCAAATGCATGGCAGGAGGAAGCACTGGGAGTGTTGCCTGGTGCAGTTCTGGGAGTAACACATTTGGCAGAGCAGGGTGAAATACTGGGAGCACCAGTTGATGCAGCACTAGGTGGAACACTGAAGGTGACCCTAGATGAAGCGCTGGAACGCAAGTCAAATGCATGGCAGGAGGAAGCACTGGGAGTGGCGCCTGGTGCATTTCTGGGAGTAACACTGTTGGCAGAGCAGGGTGAAATACTGGGAGCACCAGTTGAGGCAGCGCTAGGTGGGGCACTGGAGGCAATCCTGGGGGAAGCACTGGGAAGCAAGCCAAATGCATGGCAGGAGGAAGCACTGGGAGTGGCGCCTGGCTCAGCGCTGGGAGGAACACTGGGTGCATATCAGGGTGAAACACTGGGAGCACCAGTTGATGCAGCACTAGGTGGAGCACTGGAGGCAATCCTGAGGGAAGCACCGGAAAGCAAGCCAAATGCATGGCAGGAGGAAGCACTGGGAGTGGCGCCTGGTGCAGTTCTGGGAGTAACACTGTCGGCAGAGCAGGGTGAGACACTGGGAGCACCAGTTGATGCAGCACTAGGTGGAGCACTGGAGGCAATCCTGGGGGAAGCACTGGAAAGCAAGCCAAATGCATGGCAAGAGGAAGCACGGGGGGTGGCGCCGGGTGCAGCGCTGGGAGGAACACTGGGTGCATATCAGGGTGAAACTCTGGGAGCACCAGTTGATGCAGCACTAGGTGGAGCACGGGAGGCAATCCTGGGGGAAACACTGGAAAGCAAGCCAAATGCATGGCAGGAGGAAGCATTGGGATTGGAACCTGGTGCAGGTCTGGGAGTAACACTGTCGGCAGAGCAGGGTGAGACACTGGGAGCACCAGTTGATGCAGCACTAGGTGGAGCACTGGAGGCAATCCTGGGGGAAGCACTGGGAAGCAAGCCAAATGCACCACTGAGCGCAGCACGGAGTGTAGTCCTGGGTGAAGCACTGGGGGGGAAGCCAAATGTGTGGCAGAAGGAATCACTGGGAAAGTTGCCTGGTGCCGGGCTAGGAGAAACACTGGGTGCAGATCAGGGTGAAACACTGGGAGCACCTGTTGACGCAGCACTAAGTGGAGCACTGTAGACAATCCTGGGTGAAGCACTTGGGAGCAGGCCAGAAGAAATGCTGTGAGAAGCACTTGGAGTGACGCCTGGTGCAGTGCTAGGAGAAACAATGGGTGCAGAGCAGGGTGAAATGGTGGGATTCCTAGGTTGAGCCGCGCTGGGTGTAACAGTGGATGCAACCCTGGGTGAAGAGCCGGGAAGCACGCCAAAGGTGTTATGGGGAAGAGCGCCTGAAGGAACACTCGGGAGAGCACCTGAAGTAACACCCGGTGCAGGGATAGGAGAAATACGGTGGGGTAGACAAGGCGGGAAGCAGGAGAAGCGGAGGAAGAGGAAGGGTGACTGAGGGATGCAGAGGTGGAATTTGGAGAAGGAGGCATTCCACCAGGCCAGAAGAAAAGGTGCCTAACCATGGTCAGAGGAATACCGTGTCTGTCGCACGGAGAGGAGAGAAGCCGGTGCAGAGCTGGTGGAGGCATTGGTATGGCTCAGCTCACTGATACTGGCGTCGGTGCCGGGAGAAAAAGCTATGGAGGTGAAACCGGAGCGGAGAGGAGAGTTGAGGGCGGTAGGGAGTGTGCTAGCGGGGGACACACTGTCAGCCAAGGCAACGCCTTCAGGAGGGGCAGCAGCCGGAGGGGCACCCAGAACAGAAGTGATGTTGGAAGTGCCGGTAGCAAGAGTAGACATGGACTGGCCATCATCAAAGCCACACCCAGCGCTGTCTTCACGTATCTGGAAAGAGAAGTGCATATCCAGGTCAAAAGTAACAGCGTTGGAAGTGGAGTCAATGGACAGGTCATCATCCACGAGTTCCCAATCACAGACGTCACCATTGACCGAAGAAGGGCAGAGCATCATCCTGCTCCTGGTCCGGTGCAGGGGCATTTTCAACAACCCTGCCTTCAGTGGGATCCCAATGAAAGTCCTCCAACTCAGTGAGACACTCAGTAGAGAACCATTGGCGAACACAAGAGCCATACCGGGCCTCCAGGAAGATAGGAAGAAAGGACAGCATGGCTTGTGCTTCAACTGAGGTAGTAGTGTTGTACAGGGCCAGGATTTCACCACGGTAGGAGCTGGTGTCAACAGAGAGAAACAATGGCCATGACCAGTTGTCCCTAGTACGAATTCCCAGAAGAACACGTCGCAAAGTGGTAGCACCCAGTCCCTGACCCAAATCGACAGGAAGATCCAGGTCAACCACACCGAGAACAGAAGCAGTTTCATGGGTCTGGATGAACTTGGCTTGTCGGTGCTTAGCTTGACGAAGGGTCTTCAGCTTGGAAGGGGAAAGGCATCGGTCAGAGGGATTGGTAGCAGTCTCAATGAACTTGTAGAATTTACCATCAGGAAGGGAGGCTATATCAGACGCAGAGCAGCGATTGAACTGAGCCTTCAATAGCTTGACAGTCTGAGAACGCTTGGTAGAATCACACAAGATGTGAGCGGCGGGGACAGGAGAGGGGTCAGGGGTTCGTGAATTGTCAAGCCGAATGTTCTTCCGGATGACAGCTATAGGGAAGGCTTGAAACCGAGGATGGGTCTGGAGCAGTGCATTGTAATGATTAAGATCAAAACTCTGCATATAGGAACCGAGCAGGAAACCACAGGTGACAGTAGTGGAGGCTTGAATATGATCGTACTTGAAGTCCATTTCACGGTCCTGGAGGCGCTGAAGGAGAGTGTCAGACAAGAGAGAATCCACTGGGACACTGTGTCCAATATAGAACCGAAGGTGGGGTGCTGCGCGGACCCGGAGCCAGAGGGAAGCAATGTAGAGCTCAAGAGTGCGCCTGTCAGGCAGGGTAGACCAGAGTTTGGGAACTGGCTTAGCCTTGGGGTTAATGCTGGCGCGGGAAGGGAAGACATAGAGGACCAGCTTCCGATCCGCCAACCAGAGCAAGCTAAGGGCATCAGTCAGGGACTCCAGCATTTCGTCGTACAAATCACTAGGGCGGGGTGACATCAGCCGAGGGAGAGACAGAGTGAAGTAGGAGCTGTAGGAGCACTTGGTACCTTCAGTGACATCAACCGGAGCCCTGGAATCACTGGAGCAAACCCCACGCCGTTGAAGAAAGTGGCCGACAGAAGAAGAAAGGACAGAAGCAGCTCCAACAGAAGGAAAAAAGGAGACAGACCGAGAACCCGGCGCCGGACTGGAAGATGCAGAGGCAGCTGACGGAGCAGGGGCAGGGGGCTTAGTCTTGAAAAACCAATGAGAGCCGAGAACCCGGTTGGCAGACAGCCACACCAACCCTTCAGTGCTAGGCAGGAGGTTGCCTTCGCAGAACAGGGCATCAAAGCATTCGGGAGACATTTTAGCAAGACCAATGAGACATTTCCGAAGGGCTTGGCCGGGAGGGGATTTGGTCCACGCAGCAGAGCCTTGGAAGCAAGCCGAAGCCAGGGAGACCAGAGACTCCACAGTAGCAGTCCTCCAATCGGAATCAGTGGGATTGACCAGGGCATACACCGGGGCAACTGATAGACGGCACACATCATGAATGGATTTCTTGTCACGGCCATCCTTCTTGCTGAAGAAGTGGGTAGGACTGGGCGAGGCATTCCAAACCCGAGTCTGCGCTGGAGACTTCCGGAGGCGGTGGATGAAAGATGGGGTAGGGAAACGGCCATCACCATAGAAACGCCACAGGAAGGAAGCAGAGTGGGCCTGATTGGCAGCGGCCAGAGCCTGTTGGCGAAGTGCTTGACGATCCAAGCTGGGGGAGGGAGTCAAGGAGGGGGACGGCTGGAGGAGAGACTGTTTAAGAGCTGTAGCAGGGGAGGGACGAGCGGCAGATGGGGCTGGCTGCTGAAGAGCTGGAGGAGTAAGGACAAGCTGCTTGAGAGCGGGAGGCTGAAGGGGGGGGGACTTAAGGGCTGGCTTCTTAGAATCCGGACGAGGAGCAGGCTTCTTAGCAGACTGAGTAGAGGAGGCCACAGAGGAATCAGAGGAAGAGACAGACATTGAGGTAACAGAGGATTGGCTGGCCGAGGAAGAGGAACCAGCAGACATAGATGCATCCTTCCGGGGGCGAAGAGAGGAAGGGGAAGGAGGGGCCTGGGTAGGGGGGGAGGACTTCTTCAGATGGGCGCGCTTGGGGTAACGAGAGCCAGAGGCAGAGCGAGCAGACGAAGAAGATAGAGAGGGTGTAGATTGGAGCCGTTTCTTGGGGGAAGAAGCAGAGGAGCGGCCCTCAGTAGGCTTAGTAGGAGTGTGGGGGGTAGGCATGCTGGGAATCGTAGGAAGGGAGGCTGATGAGGTACTGGAGTCCGGGAATAGGGATGGGGACTGGAGTCCGGAAATAGGATGGGGACGGATCGATTGGAGCGCTAGCGAGGGAGCGGCGTGCTGACGGGAGAAAATGGAATGGCGGCGACGATCGACGACGACGACGACGCTTGCTGCAACGGCGCTTGGCTGTCTGTATCCTACAACCGAAGGAGTCAAAGGAAGCAAAGGGAACACCGTCGGGCGCTTGAAGGACCAAGCGAGAGACCGGAAAGGTTGTTATCTAGAATGTGGATGGCGGGGGGAGACCACAATCGATTGGCGTCGTGTCGAGCGATTGTCGGAGGATGAGCCGGTTACGCTACGTAGAAACTGTACTGGGGCCAGCGTAGAAAATTATGTGTCGGACCGAAAATTATGTGTCGGACCGAAATGCCGACGGGGAAGAACAGCCGAACCAACCAAAGGAAGCCAGCAAGCAGACGGCCAACCAATAGCAGCAACAACAGGAGAAAGTCGCAGAAGGGAGGTGTGGGGCCTGTTATCTGGATTGGGAATGGAATAGAGGGGAAAAGAGTATAAGAGATTTTGCGTAGAAGTCTACGTGTTTTAAGTACTGGAAATTCGGAACGTCGGACAAAGTCGCTGGGTGCCGAAAATGTTTGGATGTCAACAGTGTAGGTTAGTGGCATGTAGATTATATGATTCTGTTGTTATTATTTACTCTATGTAGTACATCAATAGATACTCACCCATTTTGTTCAATTATCATATCATATATTTGAATAGGATCGTCGGCAACGGCAACGACTCGTCGATTCGACAGTAAGCAGCAGCAAGAGCAACAGCAGCAAGCGGCAGCGAGAGCAACAGCAGCAAGCGGCAGCAGTGAGAGCGCTCGGCAACGAATCATCGAAACGCTCCTCCTCCACCGGCGCTCGGCAACGAATCACCGAAACGCTCCTCCAACGAATCACGGAAATGCTCCTCCTCCACCGGCGCTCGGCAACGAATCACGGAAACGCTCCTCCAACGAATCACCAAAACGCTCCTCCTCCACCGGCGCTCGGCAACGAATCATGGAAACGCTCCTCCAACGAATCACCGAAACGCTCCTCCAACGAATCACCGAAACGCTCCTCCTCCACCGGCGCTCGGCAACGAATCACCGAAACGCTCCTCCAACGAATCACGGAAACGCTCCTCCTCCACCGGCGCTCGGCAACAAATCACCGAAACGCTCCTCCAACGAATCACTGAAACGCTCCTCCAACGAATCACGGAAATGCTCCTCCTCCACCGGCGCTCGGCAACGAATCACCGAAACGCTCCTCCTGTTGTCGGCGAAAAATACGGACTGTTGTCGGCATCAAATTCGATTGGAAAAGCTGACAAATGAAACAAATCGAGACGACGACCGAGGTACGTAAGATTAACACACAGATACAAATACTCCAATGATCAAGCATTAGAATCAAACGCACCTCCGTTACGTGAAATCCTTAAGTGGTATAAACAATATCACCTAAGGCTACAGACAAAAGAGGATAATCAGTTAGAAACAAGAAATATCCAAAGACCTGAACAGTAAGTAAACACTTGGAATCCTTAAGTATGTTCAAAAGAATATACTTAATATCCCGTGAGGAAATTACTTATTGCAATCAAGAAAATCAATACCGATTCCGAATGGGCCTCATCTATCTCAAATACCACGAACAAGCATACGCCCCATCGGATAAAACACTTAACCTCGTATACGACAAATGACCAATACAGTAAGACCGATACACGACACTAATACAGCAACAGCAGTATCGGTACGATGAAGATAACAGTAACAGATAACCGGGGAAGATCTCTACCATGTATAATACAGCAGAGAGCCCCGATACCGTGAAATACCCAGTAAAAATAAGAGCGTCTCTCTGAGCTCACATCTCTTTAAATTTAAACAATTCGTTATACCTATCCGGTCGATTTTTAGAGTAACAACAGGTTATAGAGCCCTTATAACTCACGCGTTGGCGTATACTTTAAGAGCCTATCTCCGCCCGATCAGCACCTCTACTGACCGGTCACAGCCAGAGGACTTTGCTGTTGAGCGATAGGCCTTCCCCCCAGCGCAGAGATTGTCGTGAGCCCGCTGTTGAGCGACTCCCTTCCAATCTCCCTCTTTCTCCAATTCTTTCTCCGCGGCACGTTCCTTTCCTTCTCCGACGAACGTTCCTTTGGTCCTTTCTTCGGTTAATTCTTTGTCTCCCTCCGGACATTGTTCGTTCCTTCCACAACGACACCGCTTTACGCCGCCGGTTCCCTTCTTCGTTCTTCTTCGATCCTCGTTTCACCGACGACGATTTCTTTGGTTACTTCTCCAGTCATCGCCGCCGCTTCTCCCGTCGACGCCGGTTATTTCTTTTCGATTTCTCCGGTCATTTTGTGGTCATCGATACCGTCTCCCAGTTCATTCTTCGTCTCCCTCCGGTCTTCGTTCATCGCTTCGACGCCGTCGTTTTTTTCTTTTTTCTTCTTCCCCTCCTGCTTGTGAATCAGGGGGTGTATCCACTGTTTCTACACACAGTTCTTTGATAATCCACAAGCAAGCATGGCCGACCTCTTTGATTGGAATGCGATTGAAGGCATTTGCTTCAAATTCAAGGGCAACAGCCCATACGATGAACAATTGAATACCCTATATTCCACCATCCTGGACGATACCGACACCGAAGACTTATTTGTGGAGAGCACCACAACGGACGCTAAGGTGCTAGCCCCCGCTATGATGACCAATCTCCGAGGCAGTGTTGTCAACGCTATCACCTATCCTCTTCCTCACTTAACAGAGCTCCAGAAAGGTCACATCACCCAACTACTATCTAGTTGTGTTGTATACTACATTGCACCAAATGGAGACTCCAAGAAAGTGAGAGGTCCTGTCAATTTAGAAAAGGCTGCTAAGGAAGCGCTCGCGAACCACGCAGACGCCTCCTCCAAACCATCCATTACCATCAAACTACTAATCACAACTTGGAAGTTTAAACCCACCTGGAAAGCCCAACGCTTTGACAAGGTCTATGAAGGTGCCACACAGGCGGATTCAGATGGCGAAGATGCCACACCTCCAAACCCAGCGCCCACCGCAACGGGCACCGACATGCAAGAATTGACCACCCTACTCCAACAATTGGTCAACAACGGCAACAACAACAACAACACCAACAACAACAATACCGGCGCCAACCACCAAGCTCTTGACCTTCCATGGAATCCAGCAACATTACCACCACCTGGGAAAGAGCGATATTACCGGAGAGATGAATTCCTCACAAAAGATGATATGAAGGACTTCCCAATCACCTACACCAACTCATCGGGAAATGAAACAATTGTCAGGCAAAACTACTACCTACACAATCTAGGCAGTGGCAGAAATGACCAGCGCCTGATCACCAGAAGTGGTGACTGTTTTGATCTCACCAGAGCCTCTGACAAGTCCAAGGAAGCAGCTAGAGACAAACTATTCCTCTCAGGCTTTCCACAACTAAAGGATGCAACGGACCCTCAGGTTAGGAAATGGTACAGAGAAATCACAGCTCACTCACAGCAACACCATATTAATGTCCATCCATACTATCTCTTCAGGCGTGAAGCTGATCACCTCAGAGGATTCACAATTGGCGATAACTTTCCACATGATCTACCTTTAAGATATGAATTGGCCATCAATGAATGGGGAAATCTGATTTACACCGCACTCAGAAGCGACAAAATCATCCCTGATTCATGTGCAAGCATGAAGGCAACCATTCAGAGCTTTGAAGGAGGACAAGGATATGAAGCGCTATACACAGTTATTTCTCAGACACATCCCAACTCAAAAAGGCCATCCAATGCCAGCAGAATGGTCCGAAATCCTCCAAACCAGAACGCAAGTGAATCTCTTGAAGAATACTACTTCTGGTACAAGGATTACTTGAGACTTAGAGTGTTCCTCCAAAACCAACCCGGCACTATCAGTTCGACAGAAGAAGTTAGCAACCTTATTGCAGGAACCACCCTCTCAGAAGAACTCTTCAAAAAGACAGAAGATGAACGCGACTCTGATGACCAATTCAAACGGGACAAATACAAGGCAGGTAGGCTTCTACAAACCCTCCAAACCTATGAGCAAGAGATCAAGGCTGAACAAAAGTACAAGAGGAACACCTCCAAACCAATCCAGCCCAAGCAATTGCCTGTCTCAGGTACCAGACCAGGTCCCCGTCGCAATGATAGGTTTCAAAAGCGCGCTAGCAACAGTACTGTTAGAACCCCTTCTACTTTGACTTCTCACTCAATCAGCCTGATTGAATCACTTGGGTACCCAGAGATGAATGAAGAATCTGACAATCCCTTCCTCCGTCAAGCGTACTGCAATGCTATCACTGCCTTCGATAAGCAACCCAATCTCTTCAACACAACCAGAAAATGCATTGTGTGTCATACATCCGGTCATAGCTTTGATAATGGTCCTGCATTACAAGATGTAGAGTCACTCAAGAAACATAGGATTGCCACGGCTGTCTTTCTAAGCAAATGCAACAGGGAAACCCAACAGCTCTTAGATTCCACTCAACAAATCTCTCAGATCAACATTAGCGATGAAGATCAAGATGAGGATTCACCCGATGATGGAGTAGAAGAACAAAATTTTTGCAATGGCCAAGAATAGAAAGTCTTTCTTGCAGCCATTCTATGACATCACCTCAAGATGATCCCCAAGGATTTGACAACGTCACAGCGCCCCAAGTGAACAGCTTATGCCCCTCCTTGGACTCCAGCAGCGTCAGCTCCTACGAATCTGTCAAAATTGGTGCCGTCAATCTCCTCCCTAAGGACAGCCTCCAGTCATCAATCCCAATTGATATCTACTGTGATATGGAATCACTTAAGGCTACGACCCCTACATTGGAATCACACCTGAAGACCAATGAGGATCCCAATTTTGATAGGGACAACCCTACACCAGTTGATACATACAATGTGCAATCCCTAGTCCCACCAGACCCTATTGCAGCTACAGCCTACTTCCAACAAGGTGTCAGGGCTCAGATTGACACCGGTGCAAAAGTTTCCTGCACAAATCTCAAACACATCCTGCACGATTACAAACCTTACACCAGGATAAGGAAATGTCCTGTCAGGCTTACAGCAGCAATAGGAGGAAAAGCAGCTACCTGCATCCCTGAAGGCTCGGGATATTTGCACATCCCAGCACCCAACCACATAGGGTATCTCAAAGTCTTCTTCTACTATTCTCCCTCCCTGTCAACGACATTACTGAGTGAGAACGATCTCTGTGGAATGACATCTCGCATGCGACGTCAGTTCAGTGGGCAGTCAATCCATAAATCATTCATTGACGACTATGACTCATCTGCTCCACAAAACGGCAACCTCACAATTATCTGTCATCACAAGCAGAACACTGCCAGCAGCATTGTCCTCCATGGAAGCATCATTGATGGTCAATGCTATACACACCCAGTACTGGTCCCAGATATTGATATTGCATTTCCATATGCTAATTGTGCAACATCGTCAGCCTATGCTTTGGCTACTGACATGCAGTTCAAGGAAGCTTGTGAACTGGCCTCCCAAGAAGCCATTAGCACCTACAGATACGATGTATACACCAATCTTGTCACACTGCAAAAATGCACAGAGGCAGCTCAAGCTCAGTCTGATACCAGCGACGTGCCAAAGTTTGATGCTAAATTGTTCTTCACCAAGATTGTGGACAAAAATATCCCCATCCACGCCATCAAAACCAAGACATCGAAACTTCTGTGGCATCAACGATTGGGACACCCATGCGATGACTTTCTGTATCAGGCTCATAAGCACATCGTTGGAGTACCAAAGTTCAAGCGTCAAACAAGTATTCTTGACCAATGCCCAACTTGCATACAATGTAAGCAAACCAAAACACCTGCTGGCTCACAATCCACACGAAAGGCTACACAACCGTTTCAAGGTTTATCCATTGATTTTGCATTCTCAGGTGCCAGATCCTCCAACAGCAAACGCAAGCGCGATTATGAAGGCATTCATGGAGAAACAGCTTGGATTCTCATCACAGATCACTATACTGGTATGAAATATGGTGATACACGAATCTCTAAAGCAGCACCACTGCATTGGTTGGAACATTTCTTCACCCAGCACAACCCAACTTGTGCCAACAAGTATGTTTCAGTTGATCAAGGTGGAGAACTCTATCACAATCCTGACATCAGAAACCTCTTCTCTGCGTTTGGATACTCCATCTTTCCCACTGGCGCTGACGCATCTCACCAGAATGGTACAGTTGAACAAGCACATCGCACCCTGGCAAACTCAATGCGCACCATGCTCAGTGGTGCAAATCTGGCCATCAAGTTCTGGCCGGTTGCTTGCTATCACGCTCTACGGTTGTCCAATGCATTTCCTGAAGGCAATCAACAACATTCACCCATAGAATTGGCAACAGGTCGCAAGGAAAATCTTGCTGACTTCCGCACTTTTGGGTGCAGAGTTTGGGTGCGACCTCCAGGCAAGCGATCCATCAAGCTCAAATCTAATGCTCGCAAAGGCATCTTCCTGGGTTTTGTCCCATACACTACCAGAAACATCCTTTGGTATGATACTGAGACCCACCGCGTCAAAATAGCCACCCATGTCAGGTTTGATGAAGGCATGAATGATCTCCCACTTGCAGACCTCCCCACTAATGTCAAGCACCTGCTCCGGACTGATGACAACACTCCACTTCCTGCAGAACCCCGTGAGGTATCATCTAGTGATTTCCAATTCTCCATCTCCCCCTTTGCAGATCTCACAAATCTCAGACTCACTGTCTCCCCATCTTGTGCTGATCCAGCCTTTGGTCTTCGATATGCCACTGACTCACTGATTGGCAGAGCTTACATCACAGATATCATTCCAAACAGTCCTGCCTCCAAGCTTTTCTCCTCCCGTAAGAAGACTCTCTCCAAGCTCCGAGGCGCTTATATTGTATCTATCAATCACAATCGTTTGTTTACTGCTGCTGATGTTACCACAGCCTTACAGACCTCCCACGATCGAGGGGTGCGGGATTCTTCAATAGATACACCAATTACCTTTGCACTTGAAGAAAAATTATCTATGAAGGAGGTCAGGAAACACTCAAATGAATATGGTTTATTTGCTCCCAATACCTCCTGGAAGGAACCCACTGCTGAAGAAGATCCACCATTCTTGGACCGGATTTCATCAATCAAGGCTATCCAGCGCATTGGTACCAAATACAAGCAGCTGATACAATCAAGAATCAACCAGGTTGATAGCACTGAAACACTCCATGCCTCCATCCAAAAACACTTGGCCCCACTCGAAGATGACATGGAGGTTGTCATTCCCACCATTGACATTGCATCGCTCAGAGCCATCACTAAGCTCCATAAACCAGGAAATCATGCATTACCTCTAGATGCAGATTCACTGCCAACTGAAGAAATTGAACTCTTAATCAAGGCCATCAATTCCAAGGCAACTACACCTGAAGAACAAGCACTAGGGCACTTTACTTGAAGGAATCTCAAGTCATTATCCACATGGGCAGAATGGCAAGCTGGTGAGCGAAAACAGCTTGATCAGTTTGAAGATTTGGAAATGTTTGGCTCACCAATTCAATACCCTAAGGACCCAGACGCGATTATTCTCAGGCCTCACTGGCAGTACAGTGTCAAGAGGAATGGTGTCCGCCGCGCAAGACAGTGTTGTAATGGAAGCAAATACGCAGCTCCAACTCGGCATGCCATAGCCATGTCATACTCATCATGTGTTGAACACCCCATCCAAAGACTGTTCTTTGCCATTGCAGCAAGTCTCAATCTCAAAGTCTATGGGGGGGATGCGGCTGACGCCTATGCCCATTCTCCAGGGCCCAACATTCCTACATACATGACTATTGATGATGCATACGCAGAATGGTATAAACACAAGCATGGCAAGGACATAGATAGAAGATTGGTGCTCCCTGTCCTTCGAGCACTCCAAGGCCATCCAGAATCTGGAAGACTTTGGGAAACACACATCAACAAAATATTGAAAGGTCCTGATCTCAACTTCAAGACCACCACGCATGACAGAACAATTTACACGACGGTTTTTGAAGGTGAAACAGTCTACATGCTGAGACAGGTTGACAATTTTGCACTGGCATGCACATCAGAATCCATATCTGACAAGATCTATGATATAATTGGTGCAAAACTGAAGCTTCCCAGAGAAGATGCTGTCCCCTTCACAAAAATGGGATTGCTTGAAGACTTCAACGGAATTGATGTCAAACAGACAGCTGACTACATTGAACTGTCCTGTGCAAATTACATTGACAGAATCATGACATCCCATGGTTGGGAGACTGATTCTAAGATGAAACCCCACTCCAAGCCTTCAGCACCATTATCAACGGAAGTACTGAGTCAACTTCAATCACACACAAATGGACCATTAGAAGGCACCAAGGAACATGCTGAATTGCAATCCACATCTGGCTTCTCCTACAGGACACTCTTAGGTGAAATGATGTTTGCATATGTGAGTTGCCGGCCAGACATTGGCTACGCAGTGACTCTGATGTCAAAATACAGTTCCATTCCCACTGCCTTCCACTATTCAAGTCTGAAGAACATAGCCCGCTATCTCAGAACAACCAGATCTTGGGGTATTAGATTCTACAGACCAAATGCTGAGCCAACTTTGCCATCTGGAGAACCATACACCGACGTAGCCCAAGATGTATCACTCCCAAAATTCCCTGAAGATATCAAGCAAGCCAAGCTGATGTGTTTCGTTGATGCCGCGTATGGCAATGACCCAAAACATTGTAGGTCCACCACAGGATATGTTCTCACTTATGCTGGTGGAGCCATTGTTTATCGATCCAAAGCTCAGTCACTTACTGCACAGAGTTCTACAGAAGCTGAGTTCATTGCTGCCGTCACAGCAGCCAAAACAGCCAGATATCTCAGGTCTATACTCAAGGAATTAGGATTCATCCAAGTTGGTCCAACTCCGATCTATGAAGACAACGCATCAGCAATTGAGATCATCAATGCTCAGAAGCCAACTGAAAGAACCAGGCACATTGAAATCAGGTTCTTTGCAATTCAAGCATGGAAAGAAAATGGTGAAATCAAGATGATTCATATTCCTGGAGTTATCAATCCGGCTGATGATCTAACCAAACCATTGGGATGGATCTTGCACGCCCGACATGCAAGATATATCATGGGACACTACCCAGGTTAGATCAACCTGAAATGACCCAACGGAATATTATTTTCCTTCTGAATCCGATTCGTTGAGAGTCTGATTCAAAGGCTTCTGAAGAACAGCAATGCTGCGTTAGTGTGTTAGTAGACGAACGATTGTACTCTACGCGTGACAATTGTGTTTGGATACTTTCGGCAACGGATAATCGGACTACAGGCGAGACTAGGGAAACGCCAGATCTCTTCTCGCTGTGACTTATTCAGAATGCAGCAAGACAGACCTTATTATGTAGATTACAAGTAGTTGGTAGCAACTAGTGTGAATTTTGGGATATAAATCAGTTGAATGTTAAAAGTATGAGATAAAGTGAAATCTTGCTGAAATGCAAGATATCTCTTTTATTGAGATGAATACGTTGCAACTGCTGTTGCGTAGTGCTGAGATTACTTGCTGATTATTTCCGTACATGTATTAGTCGTTGACCATATATATCTGTATGCATGTATATGTATTGTGTGAGAATCACACGCCAACGGTTTTCTTCTCTTGTTCCGTTAGGAAGACTCCATGATATGTTTATCATTAAGGTCAGGAATTGCTCCCGTAGCTCGTGTGATATTTTATGAGATCAGAGTTTGCTCACCGAAGAACAATGGCAATATTGTAAAACAGAGATTGCTCACCGTCGATGCGCGATGGGAATCGATGCGCCGTGGGAATCGATATGCCGTGGGAATCGATTACTTAGATTGATACGGGACTCATTGATTCGTACGAATAGGAAATCTACCCTCTGGTAGCTTTGGTACTTCTGGTCACGAAAGGAATTTAATACTCCCCATGTCTCCTTGTGAAGGGTCATCACGCTCTACATGATGCTTCCATCATCCTGAAGAAGGTCGCCGGTATTACCACAGAAGTGGAATATGGGCCTGAGCAGTGGATACACAACTGAGTGACTCCAATGCTTGGTGAGAATGTCTGCACAGTTATCCTTACCTGGGATGTGCATCATTAAAATGAAACCTCTCGCTATCGTGCTCCGTACGTAGTGAAACGACAGAATATTATGACGCTTGTGCAACCTTGCGTAAGGGAAGGTTGACGTTTGGATCATCTTTTCGTTGTCACCCCAGAAATATGAGACATCATGGACTCGTGTTCCTAGGTATCAGAATGAGTGGCGTAAGTCAACGATCTGTTCAATGCAAGTCCTTCCTGCAACAAATTCAGCTCCAAAGGTGGCTGTTTCCGTAGTAGACTGCTTCTTCGAGAACCACATCATGGGAGTCTTGTTCGCAAAATGAAGAATGCCGGTTACAGCCTTACCACTGAGAATATCATGCATGAGGTTGGCATCATAGAAATGTGTCAACACTACTGTCTTTCCAAGCGGTGCAGGAGCGTCGTCGGGTAGCTCTTCAGAATGCTCCCCATAAACAGTGTTGGACCAATCGATGGTGTCGGGTTTAGTCAATATAAAATCAGGTGGTTCCACGCGGAATCTGATTTTAAAATGTCTAAACTTGGAGATATATCCATAGATACGTTTAGCACGTTCGAGATGCCCATCTCGTGGCTGAGCTCTGAAACTTGAGAGCGTCATCACGGCTGTTTGTACATCGAAACGCCCAATAGGGATGATCCATTGGAGTGAACCGATCATACTTTGGTATTTCTGTATACCGGTTTCTTCGAGGAAGGCTGAGGAGTCCAATTCAGGATGATCGTTCTCCGCGATGGGTGATCGGAACCTAGTGCTAGGTTTGCATCCGAACATTTGTTCGTAAGACGCTTCCATCTTTTCGATGAACTTTATGGGATTCATGCAGAGAACACCATGTTCGTCGCGCTCAAATCCACAACCTAAGTGAAAGTTCATAGGTCCAGATCCCTTCAGTTTGAAGTTGTATGGTGACGACTGCAATATCTTTAAGAAGGAATTGGGATCTACCATGAAGAGACATAGGTCATCGACATATGTGCATATAAGCTCATATACACGTTCACCATGCTTGTTCGTTCCGGGTTTGAGGAATATTTCCGGTTCTGCGCGGGATCTTTCGAAGCCGAGTTCGATGAGACAAGCCGCGAGTAAGTCACCAAAGCACTTGCCTGAAGACCTGAGACCGTATAGGGCTTTGTAAATGATCAACAGGTGACCTTCCAGCGATCTGAATTCCGGACCTGCCTTGATGCATACTTTCTCGCAGGTGACTGCTTCTAAGTAGGCGTTACCTATGTCGGTACCCCATGCTTCTAGGCCGTTGAGTTCAGCTAGGAATAGGCACATACGTAGCCGCGGAGAGATACGACACCTGCGTAAACACTGTGGATAGGGGCCTCAGTAAGATTACCGTTAGCAACGAGGCGAGCCTTGTGTCTACCGTCATGCTTGACAGCGTATATCATGTGTACCTTGATCTGTTGGAACCCGGGGGGAATGCAGCTTGTCTTGTACACACCTTTATCAATGAATGTATTGTATTCATTGAGTTGTGCCATTTCCAGAGTGGTGGCATCTTCCCATTTGGTGTTTCCGTTGGCTTGATCAAATCAAAGGGCTTCTTCGTGGTTACGAGGTACTTTGAAAATCCATATTGATACTGCGGAGTGGTACGGAAAGAACGTAGTTTGGCTTGGTGCACGAGTCGATCAAGTTTCTTGGTTCGTCGCGCTAGGTTGGTGATTCGCTTGAGGCGTTTCCAACCCGGGAGGTCAAGCAAGTTGTTGTCTTTCCCATATTTTGCAACGGTGACAGGGTCATCAGCCGCAATGTTGGCCAAAGGTTCATATGTGCGTTCCATATTTTCCCATTCAATCCAAAGGTTATACTTGGAACCTTTGTATTGAGGATGCTTGTTATCCAGTGGACCTTGGTGTCCTAGGATGCGGCGAAACGACCAGAGTTTGCCGTCTTCTTGTGTTGAATCACGATGTATGTAATTCATGACATCATTGTATGCAATGATATCATTGAGTTCGTCATCGGAGTGTTTGCACTTGAACTTGATGAAGTCGTTGTTGCGTTCAAGACTGTCTTCAACATCGACGATGGTAAGGCGTTTCCAGGTGCCATCTGGATTGGTTACAAGGAAGGATCGTCCTTGTAGATCGGCAATCGGGATCGTAGGAATGGTAATGGGTTTACTGTCATTGTCAAATTGTGCGTTACCTTCTTCGTCGGTAACAACTACCTGTGATGGGTCTACGGAAGGAGTAGCGGGGTTGGTGTGTGGAGTTGTGACGTCACTAACATCAAAGTATGCTAATTCCGGTGGGTCAAAATCGTCTTCAGTAAGGAGAACGCCGTCGGATGTTTTGCTGAAGATATGTGTCGTAGGAGGACCATCAAGACTCTCCCCATAGTTGTTAGGGAGTGGGGAAGGTGACCAGCTAGGGCTGTCATCGACCTTCTTATAAAGAAAGCTCGGTAACGAGGGGTGGGCGGGTGGGTGAAGAATTGGTTGAGTGCCAGATGCGTGGGGCGTAGTATCTGGTTGTTCGTTGGGTACAGATGGGATGGTGTCATTGGCAGTGTCAGAATCAGCGGGTGAAACGCTAGGGGGAACTGAGTTGTTTGGTTTCGTAGACTCGTCAATGGGTTTACTCTGATTGGTATGCTCCCCATGTTTGAATGCTGGAGCTTCCCCAGTGGCGTATAAACGGGGCAAGGAATCCTTGGCGTTACGCCATTTGATGAAACCATCATCAGTAAATAGGCCCGCACGTTTGTTACGGGACTCAGGCGTAAGAGCAGATCGGACACCGGACCGGTCAAGTAACTTGTTGGTAACGGGATCCCAGATTCGGAAGCAGAGTCCATTGCCAACATGTTTGGCGATGCCGACGAAATGACCTAGGCGTTCGGTAGACTGGGTACCGAAAGGAGAGTCATTGGTTTTGAAATACACAGGTTCAAACCAGAAGAAACTGGTGTATGCGCTGATGTCGCCAAGTGTACCCGTGGCAATGAAGATCGGCTGTTTATCTAACAGCGTAGGATCAGAAACAACATTGAGGAGACCCGCGACGTATGTCATGCACAGTAGCCATAGATGAGGGGGTGTGCCTGTACAATCCATGACACGATTGACAATGCGCTTGAACGTTTGGTATCGTCGTTCGAATTGATTCTGGTGTTGGTGATACGGTTCACTTTGCCAGAGTCCAATCCATAACATTTTGAGGTAATCGACGACTTTCTTACTGGATTGATAGTTACCGTGGTTGCAAAGGAGGCGAATGGGCCTGCCCCATTTTCGAACAAAATTCTGGAAGCAAGATAGGAAATCGCCGGTGGTACGCATTTCCTCAACGTGTATAATATGTGATTTGCGGCCGAAGAAGATCTGAGCAATCTTGGAGCCACCATCAATTGCTGGGACATCTGAGTAGACAGCATCGGACATAACATCGTCATTGAAGGGTCGAACGTTCATGGCCGGTTGAGGGGAATGAAACCGTTTGAAAATGTTTCCATCAGGGCTAACCGCTAATGAACCATATTGGGTTGAGTTTTCAAACGTAGCTTTGATGCAATTGGTGGAAACCCAACAAAAGAAAGGTTTCAGGGATAAGTAGTCATGTCCGTTGGGGTATCTTTCGCGGGGTGTAGCTGCAATATGTGTGGTGTCACTGGCAGTACAATCCGTCGGAAACGCGGTGACTGTTCCAGAGGCTGCGGGTAACGCGCAGCATGCGAGACGTTCTTGATGAGCGTAGTCTGTGGAAGTAAGCCAAAAGGAGCGATCGTTGGCCCTATGATCATCAATAGGAAGGAAGGGAGATCAAGTGGAATGGCTGGAATACGAACTGAGGGATGTGACCGTGGAGGACCCGGGAGAAACAGAGATATCTAATCCTTCAAGGCAACGTGGGTTTCCATATTCGTCGTAATCGGCATAAGGGAGTTGCTGTGGCTGGGGAGGATATTTCTGGAGAAATTGTTCATCTTTTGCACTGATCGTGGTATCAAGAACAGATGGGTCCCAATGCTTATCGGATGTCATGATAACATGTGGGAGCGTGTCAAACTCAACAGTCGTATACTTTCGCATAGCAAGGTATGGTAAACCGTGTCGTATGCTAAGAGGCAATGCATAGCCATCGGAGGTGGTGATGACCTGTCCGCCGCCCGCTTTGATGGATGTGTCGTCGACAGTGGAAAAATATGCTTCCATCTGGCCGGAGGACAATATGGAAGGGTGTCGTCCTGTATAGGCACATTCATTGAAGATGAGGATGACGGGGCCTCTGTTTGACATGGAATATGCTCCGCATGTAGCAATGGGGATATTTTGTACCTGATGATTGTTAATGCCGGTGACGTTAACATATCGCGGTGGGATATCCTTGGAGATGAGACACGCATCATTGCCGATGATGCAGCCATTTGCGCCGCGATCGACCATGGCAAAACCAGGGCTAGTGACCGTAGTTTTGTGTATACGGTATGTGTATGGCGTTACTGGACTACCGTTAGGAAAGGTGAGATCTTCTTCAGGAGTATACCACTGGTGAAAATTGGCGGAATATGATGATGTTCCCACAGGTATTTGGGTGTCACCGTCCTTTTTGTACTGAATGTCAGGGTTGTCAGAAAGGAATCGAGCGGGATGCGCGGGTGACACGGAAGACTTGAGAGGTCGTTGGTCCTTAGACGGAGAGGTCGTTGATTTGTATACACCTAGGGATGCATGGAAAACACCTCTACGATCATTCTCTACAGCAGGATGAAGGTCTGCTGCGGAATTGGCATGCTCATCTTTGGTCGAAGTATCGCCTTCTTGAAATGATACCGAATGTCCATGTTGGTATGCCTTCCGGGTAATGGGTTTGACACTGTTGGGGTCAGGTTGGTCCGTGTTAAGTAAGTCGTGTCACAATGAGGCAACCACGATTTTCTTGCCTTCCGGAGAAAAACTGAGCCAACTCTTCATGTCCTGACGTGATAAGGCCTTCCATATGTTTGTAGGCAACCTTGTGGTAGGGTCAGGGGTACGTCCAGCCTTAAATACAGCAAAATCTTGATAGTCTCCTTCAAATTCGATAGGGAGAGCATAGTCATCATGGTTTTGGTTCTGTTCAGAAGAAAAATCATGAACGTGTGCACGTACGGTCGACCAAGGAGCAGACATCGTGGACTGGGAATCAAGCCGAGTTGCTTCTTGGAAAAGCGTGATTTTAAGATCGTGGATAGCAGCAGCCTCGGCGACCGCATCTGTCATGGTGCTATTCGTCCCACCTGGATCTTTGACTTTGGCAAACTGTTCGCTTAGCTGGAAGCTGGAATAGCATGCCTGACACAATGCTGATTTAACAGTATGGTACTCAAGAGGCTTGTTGGGAGGACAGAGCTTATTGAGGTGATTTAATTCATCAAACCAATGTGTAATGAATTTCACTTTGGATTCCTTCCAATTGTTGAGATTCAACTTAAGCAACGCTTGTAGCTGAGTCGAGTTGTCATATACCTTTGCTTTTGATTTGCTATGGAGGTTTACGAAGTCGAAGTAGGCTTTGCGTCCATCACGAGTGGTAGAATGACTGTGTACACACGATGCAGAAAGGTCACTTTTGAAGACTTCCAACATTAGTACCCAGAAGAAGGCACACTGTTTGACGAAGAGATCATGGGTATAACCCAGAAGCGTAGCTGGAGGCCAAGTTTCATCGAGAAATGTCTCTGTGTCGATGTCGTATGCCTCGAGTTTAGCTTTGAAACCGACGAGCCAGTGTTCGAATCTCGAGTCATTCGTGAGGGGTGTAAAGGACTTTTCATCTCGTGCTTTTCGGCACCATGATTCGTACTTTACCTGCTGAGGTGACTTTTTGTTACTTCCCGCCGGAGGAGGCGGTGGGTTCAGAACAGATTCGTTACGCAAGCGTTGAGCACGTTCTTCGCGGAATGACTGGAATTCCCTGTATGTATATGATTTTACATCTTTCCAGTTCCTCTCGTCTTCTTCTAGAACGACATCGACTTCTTGTAGATCGATAGCGAAATCCGCAAGTGCTTCTATGCTCCTTTGAATGGATCGAGGGATATGCGTTGCCAGTCCTCCCTCTGTATAGGTAAGTTCGCGTGCAAAATCCGGTTCGATAAGTGCGTCGAGGAACGACTTCCACTCGCATAATCTGCCTTCCTTGAGAGCTAGACACAACTTGCTAGTAGTCTCACTTGTTACGTTGAGTAGGGATACGAGTATCTTCTTCATATCAGTATCGAAGCTGGGAAAACGGTTGATAGTGGCGACTTCGGCGTCATTCTTCTCTTCGCCTCCGAGTGCATTGCCGGGCATCATCGGTATGTTCGGCATCTGTGGTGGTTCCGAGCCTTGGAAAGAATTGCGCGGTGACTGAGAATGGGAACTGCTTCGTGTACGATGTGCAATGTGCATATGCCAGCATAGGGATTGTATTCAATTCCGTTCCTGTTCCTTTTTGTGTGCAAGCCGCCTTAGAGCTTGCGACTGTTAATGTATTATTTTCCTTCTGAATCCGATTTGTTGAGAGTCTGATTCAAAGGCTTCTGAAGAACAGCAACGCTGCGTTAGTGTGTTAGTAGACGAACGATTGTACTCTACGCGTGACAATTGTGTTTGGATACTTTCGGCAACGGATAATCGGACTACAGGCGAGACTAGGGAAACGCCAGATCTCTTCTCGCTGTGACTTATTCAGATTGCAGCAAGACAGACCTTATTATGTAGATTACAAGTAGTTGGTAGCAACTAGTGTGAATTTTGGGATATAAATCAGTTGAATGTTAAAAGTATGAGATAAAGTGAAATCTTGCTGAAATGCAAGATATCTCTTTTATTGAGATGAATACGTTGCAACTGCTGTTGCGTAGTGCTGAGATTACTTGCTGATTATTTCCGTACATGTATTAGTCGTTGACCATATATATCTGTATGCATGTATATGTATTGTGTGAGAATCACACGCCAACGGTTTTCTTCTCTTGTTCCGTTAGGAAGACTCCATGATATGTTTATCATTAAGGTCAGGAATTGCTCCCGTAGCTCGTGTGATATTTTATGAGATCAGAGTTTGCTCACCGAAGAACAATGGCAATATTGTAAAACAGAGATTGCTCACCGTCGATGCGCGATGGGAATCGATGCGCCGTGGGAATCGATATGCCGTGGGAATCGATTACTTAGATTGATACGGGACTCATTGATTCGTACGAATAGGAAATCTACCCTCTGGTAGCTTTGGTACTTCTGGTCACGAAAGGAATTTAATACGGAACGTCAAGGACTCGATTATGATTCCGATTCAATCCTACTCAGGTTAAATCATTCAAAGGCAACGTATACACCGACAGTAATCCAACATACGTCATCTATCGTGTTGGATCAAGGGGTGTGTTGTCGGCGAAAAATACGGACTGTTGTCGGCATCAAATTCGATTGGAAAAGCTGACAAATGAAACAAATCGAGACGACGACCGAGGTACGTAAGATTAACACACAGATACAAATACTCCAATGATCAAGCATTAGAATCAAACGCACCTCCGTTACGTGAAATCCTTAAGTGGTATAAACAATATCACCTAAGGCTACAAACAAAAGAGGATAATCGGTTAGAAACAAGAAATATCCAAAGACCTGAACAGTAAGTAAACACTTGGAATCCTTAAGTATGTTCAAAAGAATATACTTAATATCCCGTGAGGAAATTACTTATTGCAATCAAGAAAATCAATACCGATTCCGAATGGGCCTCATCTATCTCAAATACCACGAACAAGCATACGCCCCATCGGATAAAACACTTAACCTCGTATACGACAAATGACCAATACAGTAAGACCGATACACGACACTAATACAGCAACAGCAGTATCGGTACGATGAAGATAACAGTAACAGATATTCGGGGAAGATCTCTACCATGTAAAATACAGAGAGCCCCGATACCGTGAAATACACAGTAAAAATAAGAGCGTCTCTCTGAGCTCACATCTCTTTAAATTTAAACAATTCGTTATACCTATCCGGTCGATTTTTAGAGTAACAACACCTCCAACGAATCACGGAAACGCTCCTCCTCCACCGGCGCTCGGCAACGAATCACGGAAACGCTCCTCCAACGAATCACGGAAACGCTCCTTCAACGAATCACGGAAACGCTCCTCCTCCACCGGCGCTTGGCAACGAATCACGGAAACGCTCCTCCACCGGCGCTCGGCAACAAATCAGCGAAACGCTCCTCCTCCACCGGCAATTCGACAGCAAGCGGCAGCAAGAGCAACCGATGAACACCGATCGTTCCGAAACACCAATCGTTCCGAAACAACAATCGATCCAACAACAATCGATCCAACAACAATCGATCTGCAACAACAATCGATCCAACACCAATCGATCCAACACCAATCGATCTGCAACACCATTCGATCCAACACCAATCGATCTGCAACACCAATCGATCTGCAACACCAATCGATCCAACACCAATCGATCTGCAACACGAATCAATCTGCAAAACGAATCGATCTGCAAAACGAATCAATCCAACACCAATCGATCGGCAACAGCAACACCAATCGATCCGGAACACCAATCGATACGCAACACCAATCGATACGCAACACCAATCGATCCAACAACAATGGAATTCAAATCAACAACAAAGCAATTGCCAGCAAAATCAATGAAGCAAAAATCAAAGAGGAAATTTGGGAAGACATTTAGAAAGAGAATGACTTCAAATTTTCTCAAAAACGCAGCACCGTCTTCATCAACAATCCACCAGACTTACAAACACTTGTCGGAGATAAAACCTAACAAGACAGCAAAAGGGGACAGGAATCGAGATACAAAAGCAATTTTCAAACATGTCGAGGAAATAGCATTGAAAACAGTTAACAAAAATGGGTTTAAAGGAAAATTCCTGGATACGAATTGGGGCCGGACAACAATTGGAGAGAAGAAATATTCTTTGGCACAAGCAGTGTCTATAGACAGTTTCAAGACATTGGATAGTACCATCGAGAAGTTTGTTCTAGCGTTTGCAGAATCAGAACTATCATTGAGAATCTTTGCAAAAGCTTCCAGACAATTCACAAAACGACGCTTGGGTACTCCCAAAAATATAGAAATCACAAGAACATTTGCTGGGCAGATTGTTCAATCAAAACCCAAAATAGGCAGAGGAACCAAATGTGACAGTGTAAACAGTGGATATGCTATTATTGGGATGAGACCAAATCAATTAAAATCAGGAAATGGTGTGTATGTTTTCAAAAACAACGTGGACTCGACAACAAAAGAAAACCTTGAACAGAAAGCCCTACACATTAACTCCAATGTCCAAATTTGTCAACCTTGAAACGACTGTGACGAATGAGGTTGTTAATCGTACAACGCTGAATGCAATCGGCCATCACGCAACCGCCTTTTCTATTGGAAAGGATTATTACTCAAAGAGACAATCCACATAAAAGCGCCAACGATTATTCATTGCGAAATAACCTTACAAATAAGGTTATTTGCCCTTATGACTTTTCATGCGATACGCCCGCTTAGTACGTACAAATACGCGTTACACGGTGAATTCTTTTCAAGGATTTGTAGGTTCGGTCTTTAAATCTGGTGGGTTTTTGGGTTGATGAATGAGTTATAATTTGATTAGGGACTGGAAAGATTTGCACTGTGTTCAAATCTGGTGGGTTTTTGCGTTGATGACTAAGTTATATTTTGGTCAGGGATTGGCAGGATTTGCACAGTGCTAAAATCTGGTGGGTTTTTGGGTTGATGACTGAATTATTATTTGGTTAGGGACTGGAAAGATTTGCACTGTGTTCAAATCTGGTGGGTTTTAGGGTTGAAAATTGAATTATATTTTGGTTAGGGATTGGAAAGATTTGCATTGTGCTCAAATCTGGTGAATTTTTGGGTTGACGATTCAATTATATTTTGGTTAGGGACTGGAAAGATTTGCACTGTGTTCAAATCTGGTGGGTTATTTAGTTGATGAATGAGTTATATTTTGGTCAGCGATCGGCAGGATGTGCACTGTCTTTATATCAGGTGGGTTTTTGGGTTGATGACTGCGTTATATTTTGGTCGGGGACAGGCAGGATTTGCACAGTGCTAAAATCTGGTAGGTTTTTGGGTTGATGACTGAGTTATATTATATTGGGGGATTGGCAGGATTCGCACAGTGCTCAAATCTGGTGGGTTTTTGGGTTGATGAATGAGTTATATTTTGATCTGGGATGGGCAGGATTTGCACAGTGCTCAAATCTGGTGGGTTTTTGGGTTGATGACTGAATTATATTTTGGTTAGGGACTGGAAAAATTTGCACAGTGCTAAAATCTGGTGGGTTTTTGGGTTGATGACTGCGTTCTATTTTGGTCGGGGACTGGCAGGATTTGCACTGTGTTCAAATCTGGTGGGTTTTTGGGCTGATGACTGAATTATATTTTGGTTAGGGAATAGAAAGATTTGCATTGTGCTCAAATCTGGTGGGTTTTTGGGTTGACGATTGAATTATATTTTGGTTGCGGATTGGCAGAATTTGCACTGTGCTCAAATCTGGTGGGTTTTTGGTTGATGACTGAGTTATATTTTGGTCGGGAATTGGCAGGATTTGCACTGTGCTAAAATCTGGTGGGTTTTTGGGTTGATGACTGCGTTATATTTTGATCGGGGACTGGCAGAATTTGCACAGTGCTAAAATCTGGTAGGTTTTTGGGTTGATGACTGAGTTATATTTTAGTCAGGGATTGGCAGGATTTGCACTGTGCTCAAATCTGGTGGGTTTTTGGGTTGATGAATGAGTTATATTTTGGTCGGGAATTGGCAGGATTTGCTCTGTGCTCAAATCTGGTGGGTTTTTGGGTTGATGACTGAATTATATTTTGATCGGGGACTGGCAGGATTTGCACAGTGCTAAAATCTGGTAGGTTTTTGGGTTGATGACTGAGTTATATTTTGGTCGGGGACTGGCAGGATTTGTACTGTGTTCAAATCTGGTGGGTTTTTGGGTTGACGACTGAGTTTTATTTTGGTTGGGGATTGGCAGGATTTGCACTGTGAAAATCTGGTGGGTTTTTTGGTTGATGACTGAATTATATTTTGGTTAGGGACTGGAAAGATTTGAACTGTGTTCAAATCTTGTGAATTTTTGGGTTGATGACTGAGTTATATTTTGGTTGGGGATCGGCAGGATGTGCACTGTCTTTAAATCAGGTGGGTTTTTGGGTTGATGACTGAGTTATATTTTGGTCGGGGACTGGCAGGATTTGCACAGTGCTAAAATCTGGTAGGTTTTTGGATTGTTGACTGAGTTATATTTTAGTCGGGGAGTGGCAGGAGTTGCACTGTGTTCAAATGTGGTGGGTTTTTGGGTTGATGACTGAGTTATATTTTGGTCGGGGATAGGCAGGATTTGCTCTGTGCTAAAATCTGGTGGGTTTTTGGGTTGAGTAATGAATTATATTTTGGTGGGGGATTGGCAGGATTTGCACTGTGCTAAAATCTGGTGGGTTTTTGGGTTGATGACTGAATTATATTTTGGTTAGGGACTGGAAAGATTTGAACTGTGTTCAAATCTGGTGAATTTTTGGGTTGATGAATGAGTTATATTTTGGTCGGGGATCGGCAGGATTTGCACTGTGCTAAAATCTGGTGGGTTTTTGGGTTGAGTACTGAGTTATATTTTGGTCAGGGATTGGCAGGATTTGCACTGTGTTCAAATCTGGTGGGTTTTTGGGGTGATGACTGAGGTATATTTTGGTTCACTTGATTGGTAGTATAGATCAATTGGTATGATCAATATGAGCGTAGGTATCTTGCTTGTAGATCTTGTACCTCGTAATTACCGGTAGCTCCTACAGCTTGCTTGCTCCAATTTAAAGTAAAACTCGTGCGAATGACTCATTTCATTGGTAGTATAGATCAATTGGTATGATCAATATGAAGGTAGGTAGCTTGCTTGTAGATCTGGTACCTTGTAATTTCCGGTAGCTCGTACAGCTTGCTTGTTCGAATTTAAAAAATAGTTTTGGCGAATGACGACACTTCAATAGTTATATAAATCGATTGGTATGATCGGTATGAAGGTAAGTTGCTTGCTTGTAAATCTGATAGCTCGTAAATACCGGTAGCTCGTACAGCTTGCTTGTTCAAATCTAACCCCAACCCTATAAGTGTAGATACCTTGCTGATAGCTTACACATGAATTTGGTTGGTTGGCTAATGGTAGAATTGGAACTGGTAAGAATTGGTACAGATCAGAACACCTTTGGTAATTCTGATCTGACTTGATGCACACTAGTACTAGTAGAAATTGTACGCGTTATTGTATGAGTACTTCTTACCATAACTTTACTGACACATACTTACAATACATACAATAACTACGTACTCAACAACTCCACAGGGCCCCTGCAAAGCACTAATTACGAGTTCGTACTCTAATCAATAGGATTTTATTTTACATTCTTGAAAAGAATTCACCGTGTAACGCGTACTGTACGAAAAGTCGTAAGGGCAAATAACCTTATTCGTAAGGTTATTTAACTTGAGTGAATAATCGTCGGCGTTTCCATGTGGTTTGTCTCTTTACCAAATTTCCCCATCAGCTCACTCTTCGAAGAATTAACAACTCTAAAACACTATCATGCCCTAAAATCTATGTACAAACTAGTATTAATTCTACGTAATAAGGTACAAGCAATGTGATATTCCAATGAGAATATCACGGTGAATTATACGGTTAAAAGACCGATCGAAGATGGTTTTGCGTGTGTTTTGCGTCTTATTTATGTGTGCTTTGTATGCTAAGAATTACACGGTAATATGCCGTATAACCGACACGATGGTTTGACGATACGACGAGTAATTAACCTGTCGTCCGCTAAGGCCGAATGAACTGTAACAATGATTACTCTTGCTCACTAAATCAATCGATCATAAGACCGATTGCATTTGCGTTTGTTTGTTACGACACACTTTTTCTAGTTTATCAGACCCACAGCACTCTACGAGCTGTGGAGGACGAATGGCGTTTCCATCGAAACGCAGTTGAGCTCGAAGACTAATCCGGACTAGCCTGATCAGCTACCGGCATCAACCCTCAAGGATGTAAAAGAGGCAATTGCCTGTGGAGCCCTGGAATAGACCAACACCAGGGCGGTCTCCCTGAAAGAAGAGACCAAAGAATCGAACCGAGGTGGTGGCTCCACCGGGTTTCGAGATCCAGAAAAAACAGGCAAGGGAAAAGAAGCTGGACGGCTCAGTCGAAAGGGCCGCCCAGGTTGGCATCAGTTGAAAGGAATCAATATCCAATCTGAGAACACTGATCTTTCACTGAAAACAAGAATGACGCGAGCTAGAAGATTGAGCCGCAAGTATTCTGTGGTGGAAAACAAAGACCGGAATGAACAGATTGCAAAGAGCATCTGCCCGCAAGAAGGAACAGATTGCAAAGAGCATCTGGCACGAAAACGAAAATCCAAAGATATGAGAACACCAATCCCCGAAGATCGGAAAGATCCAAAAATGAAAAGGAGAACACTAAATCCTCAAGAAACAATCTTTCAATCTTTCACCACAGAAATACAGAATGAGCAAAAAATCCCAAGAAAGGATAGGAAAGCTCACAATCTTAATTTGCAACAAAAGCAAAAGCTCACACAAATACAGACAACCGGAACGAAAATTCGATCCGAACAAAAGTATACAAACCAGATCGAAAATTTGATCCGGATAAATACAAATCACTCGGCAGTCACAAACGATTAATACCCATCTCTCACATCCAACCCTCGATTCTTACACTCTTCCACCACATACCACCATCGATTGAATATTCAATATTCCATCGAATATCATCTATCGAATACTCCGAATAATCCGAAAACTCTCTTCAAAGTGACCATCCGACCATTAGAATACACAATTCACCACCATGGTACGAACTAGAGCGGACGGCGACATGGAAGAAACAAAAATGGAAGTGGATGAGGACGATCCACAGAATTCTAATGAAAACAATGGAAGAGGTATGCAAGAAAAGGAAGATTTGGAAGATAAAATCATGGAAGTCATGGAAAGGGCCTTTGAGGACCCAGAAACAAACTCAACCATGAAGAGAATCATCGACCAAGAAATAAAGAAGAGAGTCAGGGCAATGAGAGATGCAGAAAGAAGGGGTGTGAATCCAGATGACGCGGATAGTGAAAATGAAGAGGACGGACGAAATGATGCTGACCAAAATGCAGAGAACGCAAGAGCTGAACGACTGGGAAGAAGGTCGTCCCAACCCAGGATAAAAATCAGGGGATTCAACAATGGTAGATTTCTGAACCCAGAACAGCTTGCTTTCAGGAGCAGCCTAATGGATTTTGGTATCAACTATGAATCAGCTGAAGAAATTATGAGGGGAGGGATGTCTAATATTCGTGAAATTACAGACCTCAACAAGGAAAGCATTAAATCGTTCATGCATGGATTGAAATCTATCAGTCCGGACTGTCCTAATCCAAAAAGTATCCACTATGGTAACATGCTATCATCAAGGCTCCTAACTTGGGCAAATTGGGCCCGGTATCAACCATTGATTGGAGTCAAGCCAAGGGCTACCGACTGGAACGCAAACCCAAACAACCTGGAACTGCAGCAATTCAGAATCAAGATGATGGAATCAAGTGTGAAATCACAGGAAAAGGCAACTCCACCCGAGCTAAAGGATCTCACAAAATTCAGGGAATGGGAGGAAGGCTTCCGACAAAACCTGAGATACAGATTCAACTCCGAGGGATTTCCAATCTTGTATGTCATAAGACCCCAAGAAAAGGAAGAAGTTACTGACGAAGCCAGGGCTGGAACAGTTGGGCAAAGTACAACAGATACTTATCCAACTTGGAGTGATTACAATGAAGGATGTGGCGTTCTGTCAGGTCACCAGTACGATGAGGACAACAACGTCGTCTGGAGGTTGCTGTGTGATGCAACAAGAAAAGGTCCTGGTTGGGAATATGTGGCACATTTCCAAAACACTGCACTGAATTCTGGTAATGCCAGAAATGCTTTCATTTCTCTCATGCAACATGCTTACACTGATACCAATATCACTATGGTTCTGAATAAGACATATCAGGAAATGAAAAATTCACACTACACTGGAGATTCCAAGGGTTATGACTGGAACAAGCACAAGCAAAATTGGACTGCTTTTCATGGGACAGTTCTGAGATTTGAAAAGAATCATAACGAAAGAAGATTTGTTTGGGATTTTATCAATTCAATCAGTGATGAGCGACTTGATGCTGCAAAAGCAGATGCAATTGATGAGAGCAAAGACTATCGTGACAACTTCAATGAATGTTTGATTCTATTCACCAATCGTCTTGGATTGAAAAAGCTTGCAACCGGGAAGAGTAAAAGAGGTTCCAGAAGTTTGTATTCTATGGGCACAACCAGTAACAAAAAGCAAAAGACAACTGGAACCTTTACAGGAAAAGTTGAGTGCAAGCCTTACCCAACAAGTGTTTATAAAACAATGTCAAAAGAACAGCGCCAGGAGCTTTACCAGATGAGACAGGCTAAAAAGAAAAGAAATCTCAAGGCTGCTGAGACTAAAAAGAAAGAAACTGAAAATGAAGGCGCGGGTGACAGTTTTGGATCAAAATCTAAGAAATGACATAATAACCGGACACTATCACTAGAACACAAATTGTTAAAAATGGTGAGCCGGTCATTATACCAGATGAATGTCCCTGTAGGTTTTGATGATGGGGAAAATGAAGAAGGATATTGTGAGTTAGACTCACATGCAGATACTACCGCAGCAGGAAGCAATATGGTATTGCTGAATCCTGCCCAAATCACAACACACGTTGATGTTGCACCTTTTTCTGAAGAATACAAGCCCATCAAGAAAATCCCCATTGGAAGCTGTGCGACTGCATGGACGAATCCAACATCAGGCCAAGTATATATCATAGTGTTCCATCAAGCACTGTACTTTGGGGACAAATTGAAAAACAGCTTGATATGCCCAAATCAAGTGAGGGACTGCAATTTCAACTCTGTTGAAGAGACACCTCGCCAATTTGATCCAAGATCCAAGCATGGAATTACAATTCAAACTCCACTGGAGGATGATGATCCGAAGAAAGTTTTTATCAAACTGAGTATGAGAAACGTGATCTCATATTTCCCCACAAGAAAGCCCACAAGAATTGAGCTTGACGAATGTCAACATTTGATAGCAACAAATGATACCCCCTGGGATCCACATTCACTGAAGTTCAGGATGGCCGAGCTAGCCATTGACAATGGAGATCCAATTTCAGGGGACCAATTCAGCCTTCAAGCTATGTCGACCGAAGAGGACCAAGCAATGGATACAAGTTCGGTTGTAACAGAACCTGCTAGTAATGTTACAGATAAACTCCCCAAGACCAGCTTAGACAAACGGCATCCAAGCGTCATGCAGCAATGCAAACTGATGAGAGTCCATCAGGTATCTACAAGGAGAATGCTACCTGAATGCCAGATTGCAACAGATGGAAATATTGCTCATCGAATTTCTTCAGTAAGGAATATTTCAAGCGCGCGAAGGGTAGACCAATTTTTGTTTGATGATACAGAATTTGACTTTATGGAAGCTCCTGAAGAAGAATCAAAACAGGCCCCTAGCTTGCAAGAAATTGACAATACACTTGAGAGAAGGTCTCTTGACAGAAGAAATCAATGGGGGCCATCAGTGATAACAATTGAAGGTCCAAACAAAGTTGACTGTGAACGCCTAGCCAAAACTTGGAATATTAGTTTCAAGAAAGCTGAGCAGACATTGAAAGTCACGACGCAGAAAGCACTCAGGAATTTGCAATTACCATTGATGAAGAGGTTGCCTACTCAGCGCTTCAGGAACAAGAGAGTCGCACAAGGAACCTGGTACACTGATACATGGCATGCAAGAACCACGAGTATTATGAGGCAAGAAAAATGTGCACAGATCTTTACAAATGGAAATGGGTTTGAAGTATTTATACCAATACAGGACAAATCACAAGCCCACCAAGGACTGAAGACATTCATTCATGAAATTGGAATTCCAGAGCATTTGATTTCTGATGGTGCGCCAGAACAAGGATCCCCAAGAACCTACAAAACACACTGGAATTCAATTGTAAAGCGCAACCATATCCATCAGACATTCATCCAGCCGCATTGCCCATTCCAAAATCGGGCAGAACAAGCAATTGGCCATCTTGGTAGTGCAATCACAACCAAGTCTGCAAAGAAGAAGTCACCGAGAAGATTATGGTCATTTTGTGGTGAACTATGTGCTAATATCAGGCAGAGAACAGCATCGAGCAACCCGTCTTCAATGGGGCGAACTCCATTTGAATTGGTCCATGGCTATAGGCCAGATATTACACTATATACTTCATCAGAATGGTATGATTTTGTGTTTTACTATGATAAAGGTGATTCTTCTACTCGAGGCATTGAAAGGCTGGCGCGATGGTTGGGTCCCTGTGGAAATAGGGTAGGTGGGGGGGATTGTTTTTGGCTACTGCCCGAGTCGGCAATACCAATATCTACAAATTCAATAAGACCCGTCAAGGAATTTGAATGGCGGGACAGAGATATCCTCAGAAGAATGGAAGCAATTGACAAATCAATTGAATCCAAGATTGGAGATGAAGTAAAGGATAGCGCATCATTCTTCCAGGAAAACTACCCAGAGCCCCAAATAGAGCTATTTGAGAATCAACCAGTAGAAACACCGGATATGAAACTCGAAATGGCTGAGCCAGAAGCATTGGTAGAAGATGTTGATGAACCAGATGAATATCTGGGAAATGAAGTAATCATTGAAAGAGGTGATGAAAGACTCAGGTGCGTTGTCAAGGACAGGGTTCGCGACTTGCAAAACAGACCAATAGGAATCAGAAATGAGAATCCCATACTAGACACGAGGCTGTATAAATTGCAACTACCTGATGGCACCATGGAGGAATACACGGCAAATATTGTTGCAGAAAGTCTATACAGCTCTGTTGATGATGACGGGAGGATGTTCGCTCTACTAGATGAGCTCATTGACCACGAATGCGACAACACTGCACTAACTGATGATGAAGCCACGACCATAGCAAAAAATGGCAGGAAAACCCATAAGCCGACAACTAGGGGTTGGAGAATTCTTGCCAGTTGGAAGGATGGCACTGAATCATGGTGTAAGTTAAGTGATGTGAAAGAATCATTTCCAGTGCAATTAGCCGAGTATGCAGTTAACAATAATCTTGAAAAATCACCAGCTTTCAGATGGTGGGTGCACAAAATTTTGAGGAGGAAGGAACGAATCCTTAAAGCGGCCAAAACAGCAAAGTATTGGTTGAAGACTCACAAATATGGAGTTGAATTGCCACATTCAATCAAACAAGCGCTGGCTATTGATAAGAAAACAGGGACCGACCACTGGGAAAGAGCAATTCATAAGGAAATGACAAATAATATGGCAGCGTTTGAATTTTCTGATGATGATGTTATTCCAGTTGGCCATAAGCAGATAACAACTCATATGATTTTTGATATCAAGCTTGGATCCCTAACAAGGAAGGCCAGGCTGGTAGGGGACGGTCACAAAGTCCCTGCAGTGGCCAAAGAAAATACTTATTCATCGGTTCCCAGTCGAGACTCAGTAAGAATATTCTTTCTGCTGGCAGCGCTGAATGATTTGAAGGTTCTATCAGCTGATATTCAAAATGCATACTTGACAGCCCCAATTAAAGAGAAATACTTTCTAAAAGCGAGAGCAGAAGATGGTTTTCCACCTCACCTTGCAGGAAGGCCTTGCAAGATTGTCCGCGCATTGTATGGGCTGCCGGTTGCTGGTGCATCTTTCAGGTCATACCTCACCCAGCACTTGAGAGATCTTGGATATTCACCTTGCAAGGCAGATCCGGATGTGCACTTAAGAATTGAAACCAGGAAAGATGGATCCAGATACTGGGCAATGCTCATTGCATACGTAGACGATATCTTATGTTCTGGCGAAGATCCAAAGTTCCAGCTTGAAAACATTGAACGAAAGTTCAAATTGAAGGATGATACGATTGAAGAGCCAACTCTGTATTTGGGAGCTGATATTGGGAAATTCTACTTTGAAGGTGATTCAAAGCCAAGATGGTCATTATCAAGCACTAAGTATACAGCGAAAGCTGTTGCAGCAGTCGAACAAGAGTTAGGAACTGAAAAATATGGCTACAAGTATCTACCAAAATCAGCATCCAGTCCACTGTCACATGATTACCGACCGGAAATTGATATATCAGAAGAATTGAACCCTGAATTGCAAAATTACTATCAAGGTTTAATTGGAGTTCTCAGGTGGATTTGTGAACTAGGAAGACTTGACATAGTAATGCCAGTCTCACTGATGTCAAGGTATTTGGCACAGGCGAGGATCGGGCATTTGAATCAGTTGTTTCACATATTTGCATATTTGAAAAAGTACAACAGGTCAAAACTGGTTTTTGATGATACTGTACCAAGTGTTGATGAAAGTAAATTTCAAAAATGTGACTGGTCTGAATTTTATCCTGGTGCCGCTGAAGTCATACCAACAGATATGCCTGAAGCCTTGGGAAAGCATGTAACTATGAGCTGTTTTGTTGACGCCGACCATGCCGGATGCAAGGCGACGAGAAGGTCTCATACTGGTGTTATTATCTTCATTAATAATGCACCAATCATTTGGTTTTCCAAAAGACAAACAACAGTTGAGACATCAACTTTTGGATCTGAAATCATTGCTTTGAAAATTGCAATCGAATTGGTTGAAGGTCTAAGGTACAAGTTGAGAATGATGGGTGTTCCAATTGATGGGAGCACAAATGTGTATTGTGATAATGATTCAGTTGTCACAAATGTTACACGACCTGAAAGCCCATGTAAGAAGAAGCACAACAGCATTGCATACCACAAAGCGCGTGAATCTATTGCAGCAGGAATTATCAGAGTTGCAAAGGAACCAGGTTCAACAAATATTGCTGATTTGTTTACAAAGCTAATGAGCGGCGCTGTTTTCCGGGAACATTGTTCTCGTTGCATGTGGTAAAGTAAAGAATCAATCATTCGGTGGAATGTTCGATCGATTGTTCGATTGAAGTAACAAGTTGATTTTATGTTCGATCTGCAACGAGCATTTCGAAGATGGATAATTTGATCCATGAATACAATATATCAAACTGGCAAGGATCAGGGCAAAATGCCATGATACAAGCCAGAATGAAAGGCAAAACGCCGCCCCATTTCTTTTTGATAGGGCCTCTGATGGTAGACTGGATACAGTTTGGTATTCAACTCACGATGAACATATTAAGCCATAGAATCCAGCCGCTTAACGGTTGGAGGATTTATGACTGAAGGGGACTGAAAAGAATTCACCGTGTAACGCGTACTGTACGAAAAGTCATAAGGGCAAATAACCTTATTCGTAAGGTTATTTAACTTGAGTGAATAATCGTCGGCGTTTCCATGTGGTTTGTCTCTTTACCAAATTTCCCCATCAGCTCACTCTTCGAAGAATTAACAACTCTAAAACACTATCATGCCCTAAAATCTATGTACAAACTAGTATTAATTCTACGTAATAAGGTACAAGCAATGTGATATTCCAATGAGAATATCACGGTGAATTATACGGTTAAAAGACCGATCGAAGATGGTTTTGCGTGTGTTTTGCGTCTTATTTATGTGTGCTTTGTATGCTAAGAATTAGTGCTTTGCAGGGGCCCTGTGGAGTTGTTGAGTACGTAGTTATTGTATGTATTGTAAGTATGTGTCAGTAAAGTTATGGTAAGAAGTACTCATACAATAACGCGTACAATTTCTACTAGTACTAGTGTGCATCAAGTCAGATCAGAATTACCAAAGGTGTTCTGATCTGCACCAATTCTTACCAGTACCAATTCTACCATTAGCCAACCAACCAAATTTATGTGTAAGCTATCAGCAAGGTATCTACGTTCATATGGTTGGGGTTAGATTTGAACAAGCAAGCTGTAGGAGCTACTGGTAATTACGAGCTACCAGATCTACAAGCAAGCTGTCTATGTTCTTACCAATCATACCAATTGATATATTACTATTCAAGTGACGTCATTTGCACAAGCTCTTTTTTAAATTGGAGCAAGCAAGCTGTACGAGCTACAGGTAATTACGAGCTACCAGATCTACAAGCAAGCTACCTACCTTCATATTGATCATACCAATTGATGTATACTACCAATCAAGTGAGTCATTCACGCGAGTTCTATTTTAAATTGGAGCAAGCAAGCTGTACGAGCTACAGGTAATTACGAGCTACCAGATCTACAAGCAAGCTACCTACCTTCATATTGATCATACCAATTGATGTATACTACCAATCAAGTGAGTCATTCACGCGAGTTCTATTTTAAATTGGAGCAAGCAAGCTGTACGAGCTAATGGTAATTACGAGCTACCAGATCTACAAGCAATCTATCTATGTTCGTACCGATCATACCAATTGATTTTTATTACTATTCAAGAGAACAAGCAAGTGTACGAGCTACTGGTAATTTCGAGCTATTAGAATTACAAGCAAGCTACCTACTTGCATACCTATCCTACCAATCAATCTATACTACTATTCAAGTGACGTCATTTGCACGAGTTCTATTGCAAATTCGAAAGAACAAGCAAGTGTACGGTACGAGCTACTGGTAATTACGAGCTATTCTATTCACAGTTCAACAACGACCACGAAAAATGTATCAGAGTGGATGGCTGTGACCGTGAGTACATCAAGTCCAGCTCATTCATGTAGAAATTGTACCAATTCGAAAAAGTCTGATTGTATTTCTCAACGGCAACGACAGAAGACCAAAGAAACGGATGACGACGTCGACCGGTCAGAATACATCCACAACACCTACCATAACTCAGTAGGAAGTGTAATCGGGCGTACGGAATTCGCCGTCGGCCGACACGAGCAAGAAACGAGGAAATTTTGAAGGATGAAAACGTTGATCGGTCTGAAAACATCTACAACACCTACCAGAACCCAGTAGGAAGTGCAATCGGGCATACAGAAATTGCTGACGTAATCTTTGAAGGACAAAAACGTTGACCGGTCAGAATACATCCACAACTCCTACCAGAACTGAGTAGGAAGTGTAATTGGGCATATGGAAATTGCCGTCGATCAATCTGTTGACAACGCACATCAGAGTAGATGGCTGTAAGTACATCATGTCCTACTCATTCATGTACAAATTGTACCAATTGTAAAAAGTCTGATTGTATTTCTCACCAACCTGTCACAAGTATTTCTTTTCCGGCTCGTTTCTGTACATTCTGTACTACTCAGCAAAAGCCCGATCGGAAATACTATCGAACTTCCGGTTGAGCTAGTTTCAAAGGCAGAAACAAGCAAGTGGATCGGACCCACTGTCACAAGCATTTCAGTTCCGACGGCGCTGTTTGCAAATCATACCATTCTGCACAAGTTGGATTGGAAATACTACTGAACTTCGGTCGAGAGCGAAACAAAGAGCAACCAAAAAACGGATCAATCGGACCGACTGTCACAAGCATTTCAGTTCCAGCGGCGCTGTGTACAAATCTTACTATTCTCCACAAGTTGGATTGGAAATAATATCAAGCTTCTGGTTGAGCTACGGTACTTCAAAGGCAGAAGCAAGCAAGCGGACCGACTATCACAAGTTTTTCAGTTCCGACGACGCTGTGTACAAATCCTACTATCCACCACAAGTCCGATTGGAAATACTATCGAACCTCGGTCAAGCGAGCAATCGCAACGAGCAATTGAAACAGGATCTCTTGCAGCGCGAGTCCATTGACCGACTGTCGCAAGTTTTTCTTTTCCGACGTCGCTGTGTACAAATCCTACCATTAACAAGAAGTTGGATTGGAAATTCTATCGAACTTCGGTTAAGCGAGCAATCCGAACGGAACGAGCAATCAAAACAGGATCTCTTGCAGCGCGAGTCCATTGACCAACTGTCGCAAGTTTTTCTTTTCCGACGTCGCTGTGTACAAATCCTACCATTAACAAGAAGTTGGATTGGAAATACTATCGAAACAGAGACTTCTTGCAGCGCGAGTCCATTGACCGGCTGTCTCAAGTTTTTCTTTTCCGACGTCACTGTGTACAAATCCTACCATTAACAAGAAGTTGGATTGGAAATACTATCGAACTTGGTCAAGTGAGCAATCGGAACTAGCAATCCAAACAGGATCTCTTGCAGCGCGAGTCCATTGACCGACTGTCACAAGTTTTTCTTTTCCTACATTGCTGTGTACAAATCCTACCATTAACAAGAAGTTGGATTGGAAATACTATCGAACTTCGGTCTAGGGAAACAAGCCATCGCAATAGATCGATCTATCTGACCGACTGTCGCAAGTTTTTCTTTTCCGCCGGCGCTCTTTACAAATCCTACCATAAACAACAAGTTGGATTGGAACTACTATCGAACTTCCGTCAAGGGATTTTTTATTAATCAAGCAATAGCAACAGAGACTTCTCGCAGCGCAATTCTTGCAGCGCAAGTCCATTGACCGACTGTCGCAAGTTTTTCTTTTCTGACGTCACTGTGTACAAATCCTACCATTAACGAGAAGTTGGATTGGAAATACTATCGAACTTCGGTCAAGTGAGCAATCGGAACGAGCAATCGAAACAGAGATCTCTTGCAGCGCAATTCTTGCAGCGCAAGTCCATTGACCGACTGTCGCAAGTTTTTCTTTTCCGACGTCGCTGTGTACAAATCCTACCATTAACAAGAAGTTGGATTGGAAATTCTATCGAACTTCGGTCAAGCGAGCAATCGGAACGAGCAATCGAAACAGAGATCTCTTCCAGCGCGACGAGTCCATTGACCGACTGTCGCTAGTTTTTCTTTTCCGACGTCGCTGTGTACAAATCCTACCATTAACAAGAAGTTGGATTGGAAATTCTATCGAACTTCGGTCAAGCGAGCAATCGGAACGAGCAATCGAAACAGAGATCTCTTCCAGCGCGACGAGTCCATTGACCGACTGTCGCTAGTTTTTCTTTTCCGACGTTGCTGTGTACAAATCCTACCATTAACGAGAAGTTGGATTGGAAATTCTATCGAACTTCGGTCAAGCGAGCAATCGGAACGAGCAATCGAAACAGAGATCTCTTCCAGCGCGACGAGTCCATTGACCGACTGTCGCTAGTTTTTCTTTTCCGACGTTGCTGTGTACAAATCCTACCATTAACGAGAAGTTGGATTGGAAATTCTATCGAACTTCGGTCAAGCGAGCAATCGTAACAAGCAATAAAAACAGAGACTTCTTGCAGCGCGAGTCCATTGAACGACTGTCGCAATTTTTTCTTTTCCCACGTCGCTGTGTACAAATCCTACCATTAACAAGGAGTTGGATTGGAAATACTATCGAACTTCGGTCGAGGGAAACAAGCCATCGCAATAGGATCGATCTATCTGACCGACTGTTGCAAGTTTTTCTTTTCTGACGTCACTGTGTACAATTCCTACCATTCAACCGGCGTTTTCAAGCACAAGTGGCGTTTCAATCAACGTTTTCAACCGGTTGTTCAAAGCGGCATTTTCAACCGGCGTTTCCAAGGGCAAGCGGTGTTTCAACTGGCGTTTCAACTGGCGTTTCAACCGGCCTTTTCAACAGGCGTTGCAACTGGCCTTTCCATTCAACAAGCCTTTCCAAGCACAAGCAACATTTCAACCAGCGTTTCAACCGGCGTTTTCAAGTGCAAGCGAGGATACACTTCTGATACCAGGTACAGTTTTTGAATTTTGTGAAGTGCATTGGGTTGTAGCATGGAAGTAGTAGTGTTCTTGGAGAATGCAAATTTGCAGACAAATCAACAGCCATAGTAAGATGTCATTACCATCCTTCACCTTCTTCAAGGGGAGGATAGAATGTCGCTTTTTGGAGACAAAGCCCACTTGTACATTGTGCGTGCGAAAATCTGCTTTGCAGATCGTTTCACAGTGGTGTACTTTAAGGTGCTGAGGCTTTCTCCATAAGTATAATCTGAAATGGTACTGTTGTCTTGCAATGATGAATTCAATCTTGAATTTTAAGCTTGTTGCATTACAAGTGGCATTAATTACAGTTTGCTGAATAATACATGGTGTGCACACTTGACTATAGTCTTGTGGGTAAGACACATCCTCTGTCAGCAATTATGTATTCTTGATGTCATTGGAATAATATGAGCTTACACTCAAGCATTGTTTTCCTCAAGCCAACTCTTTGGAATCTGAATGGTGAAAAACAATGATTAACTGTTTTCAGTGTCTCTAATTTTTGTTTGTTTGTTGAAATCTCATATTGGCAACCAACGTTTCAACCAACCAGCATTCAACCGGTGTCTTCATCATCATGAGTGAGAAAGCAAAAAAGTTGGAAATCAAGAAAGTGTTGGGTCTGGAAGAGATTGTTGTTCCTTTGTTGTACATGAATGAAACAATAAGCAAGGAGAAGTCATTTGAAATGTTGAACACAGCCAAACCAAGTGCTGCAAAAGGAAATCATTATGTTTCAGGACTGGTGTACTCTACACATCAAATGCCAACACCAAACACCAACAATGGATGGACTTATGTTGTCAGACGTCCGACAAAAAAGGAACGATTGAATAGGATGGCAAAATACTCTCATGTTATCTCAACACCAGTACAAAAACAAGAGTACAACTTTGCTAACGGAAAAATCTATGTTGACTATCTAAAGACTAATCTGTCAGATGACATTAAGAACAACCTATCAAAAATTCTCAACTCACATACAGAAGTTAGAACGAAATTGGGTGAGACAGGAAAAATGGTAGCTTTTGGTTCAAGATTTGATTGTGTCTCAGCTTCAACAACTTATTATGGGGCTAAACATGAAGATTTGGCCAGCGTTCAAAGCACTGTGAGGAATTTCATTGTTCCTTTCCATGATGTGTTGGAACAAAGTATGTGCAATGAATTGCTTCAGCCTGTGATGAAGCACTTAAAAAGGAAAGAAAATACTCTTTGTTTCCAAAAGAAATCATATTTGCCAACATTTGCTTGTGCAATGAATTTGACCAATGCTATTCACACTGATAAGCAAGACACTACACGTTCATTTGCTTTGTTCCTTTCAAGCAATCCTAAACAACCCTTGCCAACAACATGGTTTCTTTTTCCTTTTTTTGGTCTGTCAATTGAGTTAAAGGGTACAGTGCTAATAACTTGGGAAGCTTTTTCTATGCCTCATGCGTCATGTACAGTTTTGGCTACATCTGAGAATTGTTTCTCTAGCCAGCATGAAGCTTCTGTTGTTTCGGCTGTTGGTTTTGGCAATAGGCGGGTTCAAGGTGCAATTTCAATGAAGATGAGTTTAGAAAAAAAAGGGCGCAACAAAAACATTGAAGTTGGGGACAAAGTTAATGTGAGCTTGTCCTTTCAAAAACTATCAGAAATGAAGAGTTCAACAACAGGTTCGAGGTATCAATGGTGTTCCAGCAAAGATTGCAGTACCAATGTTAGGCCTAAAAAGAGGAGCCATAGAATTGCTATTGTGCAGTCCCTGTGTGCTGAAGAACAATCAGTTAGAGTGAAGTTCTGCGGAAAATTGCACAACACATTGGGAATTCAAGAGGTTCCAATGTATGATGTTAGTTTACGAATGAAATGTAATAAAATTAATTAATATTTTATACCCATATTATCTTGCAATAACTCAGTCATCAACCCAAAAACCCACCAGATTTGAGCACAGTGCAAATCCTGCCAATCCCCAACCAAAATAGAGTTAGATATTATGTATCCAGTTCAGACAGCGATAGTTCTGACAGCAGTTCCGATTGAGTAGCAAGGGTGAATGTAACGTTTAACTTTAAATTATTGTTTAATATTACTATAGAGGGTTAGCTCTAAGTACAGTTTTGCGAGATACATATGCGCTCATAATATAACAGCCTTCGTATTTCGGATTCGAACAGCTATGTAATACTAATGGGTTGAACAATAGAGTATCGCCTGACCTCAATGGCACTTTCACTCCATACGTGGGGAAGACGGTTGATGACTGAGTTTTATTTTGGTTAGGGACTGGAAAGATCTGCACTGTGTTCAAATCTGGTGGATTTTTGGATTGATGACTGAGTTATATTTTAGTCGGGGATTGACAGGATTTGCACTGTGTTCAAATCTGATATGGTTTAGGGTTGAGGATTGAGTTATATTTTGGTCGGGGATTGGAAAGATTTGCACTGGCTTCAAATCTGTTCAATTTTTGAACTGATGGCTGATTTACTTTTTAGTCAGGGATTGAAATAATTTGCACTGTGCTCAAATCTCGTGGGTTTTTCAGCTGTTGGGAGACACAAAACATAAGAATACTGATCTACAAAGAAGAAAAGACGAAAACAAGCACATAACTTCACAGTACCCGACAGGAACAAACCATCATGAACAGCAATATACCTCCCATGGATTTGGATGATCAGGAAATCAATGACAATGCCAATACAACTGTGGGTACAGAGAAGACACTAGAAGGAAAAACAGAGTCAAAAACAATTTCTGTCATGCTAGAAGCAGCAATCGATACAGCACCCGACAGGAACAATCCTATCATGAACAGCAATTTATCGCCCGCCAACGCAGCAAGCGATACAGCACCCGACAGGAAAAATCCCATCATGAACAGCAATTTATCGAACACCAACAATCCTGCTTTGACGACACTAACTCCCATGGATTTAGAGGGTAAAGAAAGTAATGACAATGCCAATATAACTGTGGGTACGGAGAAGACACTTGAAAGAAAAATGGAGTCAAAAACAATTTCTGTCATGGTAGAAACAGCAATCGATGACAATGGTAATGCCAATGTGAATGTCGGCATTGTTAAGGAAACAAATTTAGAAAATATTGGACAGGACACGGTGAATTACAAAACGGTTGCAGGGACAGAGACGACAACAATTTCTGGTAATGACGCAACAGCAACAACAACAGAAATTGATGTGACGACAAATGAGACAACTTCACCGGACGATCATCAGATTGTTAAAAGGATGTCAGATAATCAAGAGACAAAGAATAAAGGAAAGCCAATCGGTTCAAAGAAAAAAAATGATCCTCTATCAAAATACAACAAACCCAATCTAGTGGAAATTAGAAAACTATCTAAAGAAAAAGCAATCGACATGATGTCTGGATTATGCAGTTATATCTTTCATGATAATGACAAGGAAATACCATATGCGATGCCATCTTCGGTGATGGGTTTCATATGTAAATGTGGGCAAGTTATGGGCCATGCAAAAAAAGCAAGTAAACACTTACAAAACTGCCAATCCATGGAAGACACTGTCCCAAAATGCATACCAGATGAAATGAATTATAGAGCTGAATCTCGATATGCATGGTATCAGAACAAGCTTCAGTTGAAATTGAGTCTTAAACAAAAAACATTTGCCTGTATCTGTGGTGAGATGCATGGAATAACAGCTTTTTCCACTCATGCTAATGCCTGTCAATTTGCTGCAGAGTGCGTCAAGGAATTTGAATTGAGGAATGCTACTCCTCAACCATTGAAATCTATGACAAATGGATCTTTTTCTAATGATGTTTTGCTTGAAATTTCTCAACCCAATCATTCAATATCTTACAAACGCATGAAATGTGAAGAAATGAAAGATCACCCATTTGTTACTATGACGTTTGAACAAGCTGCGTTTTATGTGCCAAAACTTGAAGATCCATTGTTTGCTACACAATTGCAAATTGTTGATAGCATCCAAGCCAAAATTATGAAACATTGGGATTTTTTCAAGTCAGTTGTTTCTAAGGCAAGGAAAGCAGATCATTCCGCACAACCAATACAAGCATTCAGATATGAAATGCATCTGTCTTTCAGTCCAACGCACCTAGCACTTAAACCGGCATGGAAAAAGTTTTGTGATAAAACTGGTTTTGAGATGCGTCATATGGTTTCTTTGTTAAAATTTATTGAAGAAACCACTATGAATATGTGTTTACCACGAACAATTCCAAAAGAAGAAATTCAATATTGGAAGGTTGCTACACCTAGCCTAATAATCACTGAAGTACGTGGTGATCAGGCTATGCACTTAGATTTGATGGGACATCGTTTTGAAAAACAATTTGGAATGCTGCTTACAGGAGGGCAGAGTACAACAAAAGTGGTTGAACCAAGTCAAAAAGAAAAGGTTGGTTATAGAACAGCAATTGATCTCATTCAGAAAGGTTTATCATCTGTTCGGGCTTTGAATTGGATAAATATTCCAGATTCATTTTTTCAGAAAATCAAAAATATGGGAGAAACGGAAGAAGCCTTGGATGAATATTTTCAAACAGCATTTGGTGATTTATTCAGGATTATTCATGGTGAACGTCATGTCCAATGCGACAAAAATGAATCGATTACACCCAATCTGCTCGAAAATTTTGAATTCAAAGCAGCCAGACTCGTACGGTGTCCTTTGCTGTCTTTTTCTGAAATTCCAGGAGGAGTAATCCACGCTGGTAGTGGTTCATCCATAAACACGATCCGTATTTTGCTATTTTGGACTGCATATAACAAGACAAAAACAAAACAGTATGATGCTGGTTTACAGGTTACACTTCTGCAGAATATGGTTATGATTGCAGAGTCTGTTTGGAAACATATTGATGATTTGGACAAAGAATATATGATTCATCTACTCTACTATGCATATTACGTTTCAGCAGAAGCTTACAAGCCTACAGCCTCTGGAATGTTTGCAAGTCAAGGCAATTTTTCTGAAGTGCACACACTTGTTTCAAAATTTCACATTATATGTGAATGTGAATCAGATGCAGAGAAGAATCAAAAAATGACTGAATTGCTTTCCACCTATACTAAACGTTTGTTCAAGGTTCAATATCACCGTGAAGCAAAAAAACATAAAAAAAACTATAAGGAAAATTAAGTTATTTTCCCCACGACCCCCTTTTTGGGGGGTCTAATACGTGCAAAAGACAGATTACATTAAAAAAATTAAAATTTGTTTGTTAGATGTTAATTTCTCATTCCCTCTATGCTTTGAATTTATTTTGTGCGCGAGACATGCTCACACATACATCACATGCACATACATGACACGTGCCCCACGCACGGTATAATTGGAAGACACATGTTGAATAGTTTTTAGAGTACTTTTCACATCATAGTATCTTCAATTCGTTCATCTTAATCAATTCCATTACTATGAAGTCCCAGGTTTGTGAAAAAATCTTTATTTTATTATCTATGATTAATCCAATTGACCTATTGCAAATTCCAAGGCAATCTTGTTTCATTGTTTTTAATCTATCACAACAGTGTCAAGTCCCAGGTTCTCAAAATCGTTTGACAGGATAACGTAGAATTAGCAGGCAAACAATCAATTTGGAATTACTTCACACACTACTGTGTGGTTTTTGAAGGTATTTTGGTCCGTGCATTACCACTGCAATTTTTGCACACTTTTTTCACGATGAAAAACCCATCCTAATCACGATAAAATAAACACTTCAAATACAGCAGCATCTAATCAATCATTCTTTTCAATATGGCGCCAACGAGAAAGGCTGTAAACTCCATTGATGACTCTAAGAAAAAGACTACCACTGTCACCAGAAAACCTCCATCTCCAGTTAAAAAAGAGAAAATCATTAAACCTAGAAAGTTGAGCAGCCCACGAAAGTATCAGCAGAATGTGGTAGAAGTTTTCAAATTTTGCACGGATGATAGAATGATGGGTGCACAGCTTCTTAATGTTATGGGTGAAGCTGGTTTTGCGTTTCCTGTGTTGAAAGCAATCAGAGAAGGTAATTTGAACAAGTATCCTGAGCTAGGTCCTGATCATTTTGATGTGAGATGCACGGAAACTCTTATTCTGAGGGAATCACATGACACTAACAAAGCTCTAAAAGATACACCCACCAGCAAATATGGACATGTTGCTTTTGTTGCCTTCCCTAATCCTGACAGATACCCTACCATTGAAACAGAGACTATGGAAGAATTCAGAGATTTGATCGTCAAGATTTTTTGTAGTGAAGAACAGAAAGATGCCGAAAAAACATTTCTTCCATTTTCTCCAACTCATATCAAAATCCCAAACAATGCTCCTCCTAATAGTTCCATTGACAAAATATTCAAGGATGATAGTACACATGCAATCTTTGAAACCTATCATTGTCCAGAAGAGGTGAAGACTCCAGAAGAGAAATATTCATACATCCGTGAGAATGATTTGTGGGACATCTTTACACGCAAAAACAATGGTGAATACAGCTACTATGCAACACGCTTTGTTGGCTTTCCTGTAGGACAGAACTATCAGGATTGAAGTATCATCTCCAGATTAACAGAAATCATGTTAATTACAAAGGGTCAATGCCACGTTATCAGAAGATTATCAGATTTTACCAAAAAGAATTATCGCATCAAAAACAATTGACATAATCGCATACCATCCCAAAAGCAATTACATAACAAATACAAAAAAAACATATTATTCATCATCTTTTTCTCAACTGTCATAAATTGAAAAATCTAAATCAGCAAAGCATAACATTTGTGTACAAAAACAAAACATAATAAGTCTATTCCCGTACCAAAATTATAGAGATTTGAAGACAGTGCAAATCCTGTCAATCCCGGACCAAAATATAACTCAGTCATCAATCCAAAAACTCAACAGATTTGAAGACAGTGCAAATCCTGCCCATCCCCGACCAAAATATAAGTCAGTCATCAATAAAAAAACTCACCAGATTTGAAGACAGTGCAAATCTTTCCAATCCACGACCAAAATATAACTCAATCATAAACCCAAAAACTCACTAGATTTGAAGATAGTGCAAATTCTGCCCATCCCCGACCAAAATATAACTCAGTCATCAATCCAAAAATTCACCAGATTTGAAGACAGTGCAAATCCTGCCCATCCCCGATCAAAAGAAATCTCAATCATCAACCAAAAACTCACCAGATTTGAAGACAGTGCAAATTGTTGTCGGCGAAAAATACGGACCATTGTCGGCATCAAATTTGATCAAAAAGCCGACAAAACGAAACGACGACCGAGGTGCGGAATATTAACAAGGAGTAACAACAGAGATACGATTATTTCGATGATCGAGTCTTAGAATCAAGCGCACCTCCACTACATGAAAATCCCTAAGTGGTAAAACGATATCACTTAGGATTACAAACAAGAAAGGAGAATCGGTTAGAAACAAGAAATATCCAAAGACCTGAACAGTAAGTAAACACTTGGAACCCATAAGTACATTCAAAGGAATATACTTGATACCCCGTGAGGAAATTACTTATTGCAATCAAGAAAATCGATACCGATTCCGGATGGGCCTCATTTATCTACCTACTCTACGAACAAGCATATGCCCCACCGGATAAGAAACACTTAACCTCGTAAAAGACCAATACCATCAAATGACCAATACAGTAAGACCGACACGATGCTAATACAGCAACAGCACCAGTATCGGTACGATGAAGATCAAATAACCGGGGAAGATCTCTACCACATAAAAATACCGCAGAGAGCCCCGATACAGTAAAAATACACAGTAAAAATAAGAGCCTCTCTCTGAGCTCACATCTCTTTAAATTTTAACATCATATACCTTTGGTCGATTTTTAGAGTAACAACAGGTTATAGAGCCCTTATAACTCACACGATTGCTGCCCATCCGTAGGATCGTGTATACCTTAAGCTATCTATCTCCGGCCGTTCAGCACCTCCACTGTCGGTTAAATCCAGAGGAAATTTGTAGTGACGCCCATCCGTGTGCTACACTTCGGCCTCCCCCATCTCTTTCTTCTCCTTACTCGCGTATCAAGGGGTGTATACAGATCCTTCTACCAAGAATCTTCTTCTGTAATACACGACCAAGCATCCGCAATACATCATCGGTTAATTATCTCGACAACGACGACGACGACGACGCCGACGCCAATTAATCACCAACGATTCGTCTCGACCGCGACGCCGACGACGACAATTAATCACCAACGATTCGTCTCGACCATTACGATCGAACGATTCTAACACCAAGACGCATACGTATCCAGGGGTGTATATCCAGAACGTTCTCCCAAGAATCTCCTTCTGTAACCACATCGCAACATCGACGATTCGACGATCAGACCGACCGTTTATTCTACCATCGCCGATCGACGCCGACACGATTCTTTTCCCGACGCCACAAAGATAGTAACAACGACGACGACGAGATACCGATTTGACACCCATCATGGTTCCTCCACCAGAAGCATACGATTGGTCCAATGTCTATGGGATTGCATTCAAATTCCAAAGTGACAACAACCCCCAAGAAGTCCTCTCTCTCAATGGCACCTATGCAGAAAGCATCCCACTTACAGCACCTGAAATATCAACTCTCTTCACATCGGACGATAATGACGAAGGCCCAAGAACCCTTGGCCCTGCCCCAGTCACTGCACTAAGAGAAACCTTCTGCAACAGCATCACCTCGGAAATGACAAACATCGATGAACTAGCAAAGGGACACATAGCCCAGCTCCTTGATTCATGCCCCGTACGTTTTCTTAAACCTGGTTTCCCAAACCAAAGGATCAGAAACCCACAGGAGTTCGACTCTGCAGGAAGAGAGGCAGTCAGACAAGCTGAAGCAACCAATAACCCAGAACCACTCGCCACAGTAATCTTCAACATCAATCAATGGAAGTTTAGAAGAAACTGGAAGACCAATAACCCCGGCAACTACTTCAATGGAATTTACACAGGTGAAGTTCAACCCAACGTTGAGGATGAAACTGCCACAGCTCCAAACCCGACGCCTACCGCAACGGGCACCGACATGCAAGAATTGACCACCCTACTCCAACAATTGGTCAACAACGGCAACAACAACAACAACAACAACAACAACACCAACATCAACAATACCGGCGCCAACCACCAAGCTCTTGACCTCCCATGGAATCCAGCAACATTACCACCACCTGTGAAAGAGCGATATTACAGGCGAGATGAATTCCTCACCAAAGATGATATGAAGGACTTCCCAATCACCTACACCGACTCATCGGGAAATGAAACAATTGTCAGGCAAAACTACTACCTACACAATCTAGGCAGTGGCAGAAACGACCAGCGCCTGATCACCAGAAGTGGTGACTGTTTTGATCTCACCAGAGCCTATGACAAGTCCAAGGAAGCCGCTAGAGACAAACTATTCCTCTCAGGCTTTCCACAACTACAGGATGCAACGGACCCTCAGGTTAGGAAATGGTACAGAGAAATCACAGCTCACTCACAGCAACACCATATTTATGTCCACCCATACTATCTCTTCAGGCGCGAAGCTGATCACCTAAGAGGATTCACCATTGGCGATAACTTTCCACATGATTTACCGTTAAGATATGAATTGGCCATCAATGAATGGGGAAATCTGATTTACACTGCACTCAGAAGCGACAAAATCATCCCTGATTCATGTGCAAGCATGAAGGCAACCATCCAGAGCTTTGAAGGAGGACAAGGTTATGAAGCGCTATACACAGTTATTTCTCAGACACATCCCAACTCAAAAAGACCATCCAATGCCAGCAGAATGGTCCGAAATCCTCCAAACCAAAACGCAAGTGAATCCATTGAAGAATACTACTTCCGGTACAAGGATTACTTGAGACTCAGAGTGTTCCTCCAAAACCAACCTGGCACTATCGGTTCAACAGAAGAAGTTAGCAACCTTATTGCAGGAACCACCCTCTCAGAAGAGCTCTTCAAAAAAACAGAAGATGAACGCGACTCTGATGACCAATTCAAGCGAGACAAATACAAGGCAGGTAGGCTCCTACAAACCCTCCAAACATATGAACAAGAGATCAAGGCTGAGCAAAAGTACAAGAGGAACAACTCCAAACCAATCCAGCCCAAGCAATTGAACGTCTCAGGAACCAGACCAGGTCCCCGTCGGAATGATCGGTTTCAAAAGCGCGCTAGCAACAGTACTGTTAGAACGCCTTCTACTTTGACATCTCACTCAATCAGCCTGATTGAATCACTTGGCTACCCGGAGATGGATGAAGAATCTGACGATCCCTTCCTCCACCAAGCATATTGCAATGCCATCACGGCATTCGATAAGCAACCTAGTCTTTTTGACACATCCAGAAAATGTATTGTTTGCCACATGTCTGGTCACAATTTTGATAATTGTCCTGCATTGCAAGATATTGAGTCCCTGAAGAAACATAGGATTGCTGCGGCTGTTTTTCTGAACAAATCCAATAAACAGACCCAACAACTCTTAGATTCCACCCAACAAATCTCTCAGATCAACATTGGCAATGAAGATCAAGATGAGGTTTCACCTGATGCTACAGTAGAAAACCAAAATTTTTGCAATGGCCAAGAATAGAAAGTCTTTCTTGGAGCCATACTATGACATCACCTCAAGATGATCCTCAAGGATTTGACAACATCACAGCGTCCCAAGTGAACAGCTTATGCCCCTCCTTGGACTCCAGCAGTGTCAGCTCCTATGAATCTGTCATAATTGGTGCCGTCGACCTCCTTCCAAAAGACAGCCTCCAGTCATCTATACCAATTGATGTCTACTGTGACATGGAATCACTCAGGGCTACGTCCCCTACACCTGAAGACCAATGAGGATCCCAATTTCGATAGGGACAACCCTACGCCAGTTGATACATACAATGTGCAATCCCTCGTCCCACCGGACCCTATTGCAGCTACAGCCTACTTCCAACAGGGTGTCCGGGCTCAGATTGACACCGGTGCAAAGGTTTCCTGCACAAACCTCAAACACATCCTGCACGGTTACAAACCTTACACCAAGATAAGGAAATGTCCCGTCAGGCTTACAGCAGCAATAGGAGGCACAGCAGCCACCTGCATCCCTGAAGGCTCAGGATATTTGCATATCCCAGCACCGAATCACATTGGATATATCAAAGTTTTCTTCTACTATTCTCCCTCCCTGTCAACAACATTACTGAGTGAGAACGATATCTGTGGAATGACATCCCGTACGCGATGTCAGTTCAGTGGACAGTCCATCCATAAATCATTCACTGAGAACCTTGACTCATCTGCTCCACAAAATGGCAACCTCACCATTATTTGTCATCACAAGCAGAACACTGCCTGCAGCATTGTCCTCCATGGGAGCATCATTGATGGTCAATGCTATACACACCCAGTTCTGATCCCAGATGTTGATATTGCCTCTCCATATGCAAATTGTGCAACATCGTCCGCCTATGCCTTAGCGACTGACATGCAGTTCAAGGAAGCTTGTGAACTGGCCTCCAAAGAAGCAATTAGCAAATACAGGTATGATATATACACAAACCTTGTCAACCTGCAGACATGCACTGAAGCAGCAAAAGCTCAGTCTGATACCAGTGTCATACCAAGGTTTGATGCCAAACTGTTTTTCACCAAAATTGTGGACAAAAATATCCCAATCCAAGCCATCAAAACCAAGACATCGAAACTCCTGTGGCACCAAAGGTTGGGACACCCATGCGATGATTTTCTGTATCAAGCTCATAAGCACATCATTGGAGTCCCAAAGTTCAAACGGCAAACCAGTATTCTTGACCAATGTCCAACTTGCATACAATGTAAGCAAACCAAAGCACCTGCTGGCTCGCATTCCACACGCAAGGCCACACAACCGTTTCAGGGTTTATCTATTGATTTTGCATTCTCAGGTACCAAATCCTCCAACAGCAAACGCAAGCGCGATTATGAAGGCATTCATGGAGAAACTGCTTGGATTCTCATCACAGATCACTATACTGGTATGAAATATGGAGACACGCGAATCTCTAAAGCAGCGCCACTACACTGGTTAGAGCATTTCTTCGCCCAGCACAACCCAATTTGTGCCGACAAGTATGTTTCAGTTGATCAAGGTGGAGAACTCTATCACAATCCTGACATCCGAAACCTATTCTCTGCGTTTGGATATTCCATTTTCCCCACTGGCGCGGACGCTTCACACCAGAATGGCACAGTTGAAAGAGCACACCGAACTCTTGCTAACTCCATGAGGACAATGCTGTCTGGTGCTAATTTGCCCATCAAGTTCTGGCCCTTTGCTTTCTACCATGCACTCCGGTTGTCCAATGCATTCCCTGAAGGCACCCAACTACATTCGCCATTGGAATTGGCAACTGGCCGTAAGGAAAACCTTGCTGATTTCCGAACCTTTGGTTGCAGAGTTTGGGTTAGACCTCCAGGCAAGAGATCAATCAAGCTCAAACCCAATGCAAGAAAAGGCATATTTCTAGGTTTTGTACCCTACACTACCAGAAACATTCTGTGGTATGATACTGAGACACACAGAGTCAAGATAGCCACGCATGTCAGGTTTGATGAAGGCATGAATGATCTCCCACTTGCAGACCTCCCCACTAATGTCAAACACCTGCTCAGGACAGATGACAACATTCCACTTCCTGCGGAACCCACTGAGGTGTCATCCAGTGATTTTCAATTCTCTATCTCCCCCTTTGCCGATCTCACAAATCTCAGGCTCACTGTCTCCCCATCTTGTACTGATCAAACATTTGGCCTCCGGTATGCCAATGATTCACTGCTTGGCAGAGCTTACATCACAGCTATCCTCCCAAATAGCCCTGCCTCAAAACTTTTCTCCTCACACAAGAAATCTCTCTCCAAGCTACGAGGTGCTTATATTGTATCTATCAATCACAATCGTGTCTTTACTGCTGCTGATGTTACTACAGCTTTACAGGCCTGCCACGATCGAGGGGTGAGGGATTCTTCAATAGATACACCAATTACCTTTGCACTTGAAGAGAAATTGTCTATGAAGGAGGTCAGGAAACACTCAAATGAATATGGTTTATTTGCTCCCAATACCTCCTGGAAGGAACCCACTGCTGAAGAAGATCCACCATTCTTGGACCGAATTTCCTCCATCAAAGCTATCCAGCGCATTGGTGCAAAATACAAGCAGCTGATACAATCACGAATCAACCAGGTCGATAGCACTGAAGCACTCCATGCCTCCATCCAAAAACACTTGGCACCAACTGAAGACGACATGGATGTTGTCATTCCTACTATTGATATTGCATCCCTCCGAGCTATCACCAAGCTTCATAAACCAGGAAATCAAGCATTACCACTAGATGCAGATTCACTACCAACTGAAGAAATTGAACTCTTAATCAAGGCCATCAATTCCAAGGCAACTACACCTGAAGAACAAGCACTAGGGCACTTCACTCGAAGGAATCTCAAGCCTTTATCTACATGGCCTGAATGGCAAGCTGGGGAGCGAAAACAGCTTGACCAGTTTGAAGATTTGGAAATGTTTGGATCACCAATTCAATACCCTAAGGACCCCGACGCTATCATTCTCAGACCCCACTGGCAATACAGTGTGAAAAGAAATGGTGTCAGAAGAGCCAGGCAATGTTGCAATGGAAGCAAATATGCAGCCCCAACCCTGCATGCCATAGCAATGTCATACTCATCATGTGTTGAACATCCCATTCAAAGGCTATTCTTTGCTATTGCTGCAAGCCTCAATCTCAAAGTTTATGGGGGGGACGCGGCTGACGCATATGCCCATTCTCCAGGGCCCAACATCCCTACATACATGACTATTGATGATGCATATGCAGAATGGTACAGACACAAGCATGGAAAGGACATAGACCGACGATTGGTACTTCCAGTTCTTCGAGCACTTCAAGGCCACCCAGAATCAGGTAGACTATGGGAGACCCACATCAACAAGATCTTGAAAGGTCCCGATCTCAACTTCAAGACCACCACGCATGACAGAACAATCTATACAACAGTTTTTGAAGGTGAAACAGTCTACATGCTGAGACAAGTTGACGATTTTGCACTGGCTTGCACATCAGAATCCATATCTGACAAGATCTATGACATAATTGGCGCAAAGCTGAAGCTCCCTAGAGAAGATGCTGTCCCCTTCACCAAAATGGGTTTGCTTGAAGACTTCAATGGAATTGATGTCAAACAGACAGCTGACTACATTGAACTGTCCTGCGCCAATTACATTGACCGGATCATGACATCCCACGGTTGGGAGACTGATTCTAAGATGAAACCCCACTCCAAACCATCAGCGCCGTTATCAACTGAAGTACTGAGCCAACTGCAATCACATACGAATGGACCATTGGAAGGCACCAAGGAACACGCTGCATTACAATCCACATCAGGGTTCTCCTACAGAACACTCTTGGGTGAAATGATGTTTGCATATGTGAGCTGCCGGCCAGACATTGGCTATGCAGTGACCCTGATGTCAAAATACAGCTCCAATCCCACTGCATTCCACTATTCCAGTCTGAAGAACATCGCTCGATATCTCAGAACAACCCGATCCTGGGGTATTAGATTCTATAGACCGAATGCGGAACCATCTCTTCCATCAGGAGAACCATATAATGATGTAGTCCAAGATGGATCACTCCCAGAATACCCTGCAGATATCAAGCATAGCAAGTTGATGTGTTTTGTTGATGCAGCATATGGAAATGATCCAAAACATCGCAGGTCCACCACAGGATATGTGTTCACTTATGCGGGTGGAGCAATTGTTTACAGATCCAAAGCGCAATCACTCACTGCACAGAGTTCTACAGAAGCAGAATTCATTGCTGCAGTCACAGCGGCCAAAACAGCCAGATACCTCAGATTCGTACTCAAAGAATTAGGATTTGCCCAAGCTGGTCCAACCCCTATCTATGAAGACAATGCATCGGCAATTGAGATCATCAATGCTCAGAAGCCAACTGAAAGAACCAGACATATTGAAATCAGGTTCTTTGCCATACAAGCATGGAAGGAAAACGGTGAGATCAAGATGATTCATCTTCCTGGAGTTATCAACCCGGCTGATGACCTAACCAAACCATTGGGATGGATCTTGCACGCCCGACATGCAAGATATATCATGGGACACTACCCAGGTTAAATCGTTCAATCGCTTCGATCACTCTATGGCCACGTCCGAATTGCTAGAATGATTTCATATTACAATCACGTTGATATGATTCGATCGATCGATCCATCGAACACAGCCTCAATGTGACCAAGGTTAAATATACTCCGACAGTAATCCAATACCGTGCGAGTAGAGTATTGGATCAAGGGGTGTGTTGTCGGCGAAAAATACGGACCATTGTCGGCATCAAATTCGATCGAAAAAGCCGACAATACGAAACGACGACCGAGGTGCGGAATATTAACAAGGAGTAACAACAGAGATACGATTATTTCGATGATCGAGTCTTAGAATCAAGCGCACCTCCACTACATGAAAATCCCTAAGTGGTAAAACGATATCACTTAGGATTACAAACAAGAAAGGAGAATCGGTTAGAAACAAGAAATATCCAAAGACCTGAACAGTAAGTAAACACTTGGAACCCATAAGTACATTCAAAGGAATATACTTGATACCCCGTGAGGAAATTACTTATTGCAATCAAGAAAATCGATACCGATTCCGGATGGGCCTCATTTATCTACCTACTCTACGAACAAGCATATGCCCCACCGGATAAGAAACACTTAACCTCGTAAAAGACCAATACCATCAAATGACCAATACAGTAAGACCGACACGATGCTAATACAGCAACAGCACCAGTATCGGTACGATGAAGATCAAATAACCGGGGAAGATCTCTACCACATAAAAATACCGCAGAGAGCCCCGATACAGTAAAAATACACAGTAAAAATAAGAGCCTCTCTCTGAGCTCACATCTCTTTAAATTTTAACATCATATACCTTTGGTCGATTTTTAGAGTAACAACACAAATCCTGCCCATCCCCGACCAAACTATAACTCAGTCATCAATCCAAAAATTCACCAGATTTGAACACAGTGCAAATCTTTTCAGTCCCTAACCAAAATATAATTCAATCATCAACCAAAAAACTAACCAGATTTGAACACTGTGCAAATCTTGTCAATCCCCGACCAAAATTTAACTAAATCATCAACCCAAAAACACACCAGATTTGAAGACAGTGCAAATCCTGCCCATCCCCGACCAAAATATAACTCAGTCATCAATTCAAAAATTCACCTGATTTTAAGTCAGTGCAAATCCTGCCCATCCACGACCAAAATATAACTCAGTCGTCAATTCAAAAACTCACCAGATTTGAACACAGTGCAAATATTTCCATCCCCGACCAAAATATAATATAACTCAGTCATCAACCTAAAAACTCAACAGATTTGAAGACAGTGCAAATCTTTCCTTGAAGACAGTGCAAATCTTTCCAGTCCCTACCAATCCTCGACCTAACATTAACTCAGTTGACTATCAAAATATTGACCAGATTTGGCCCAAATTTATGTTTCAGGTACGTTAGGCAAGCAAATTGGAAATGTTTTCAACTATTTCAAATCTACATGGCTCTGAGTATCCCGTTTCTTACCTAATATCATTGATCATTTTCACTACAATATTCTGAAACAGGTTGATAATGCTTGTGACAACTCATGCCATTCAAAAAGCCTATGAAGAGGCATTTAAAGCAAAAAATAAATTGATTACTTTTTCTCAGGGAAAGTTCAAAGCAAAAGTTTGCTGTATCTGTGACAGATTCATAAGAACAGGTGATGAAAAAAAACTTGACTTTAGTTCTCTAGCACATCCATATGTTAGAGATTATTTTCACAAGAAGAAAATCAAGTGGGACAATATGCCGTTTAAATTTGCTTCTGTGACAGCTAGAAACCAAGTTCTGAAACAATACACACAAAAATGTATCAATGGGACTAGAAGAATCAACAATGAAAGAATTGCCTTCAATGATTTCATTTTGTCACCAAAGACATATGCGATCAAGCCTTCTAGTGATAGAGAAGTTATCTCCCAATTTGGGTGCTGCAGCCAATGCTATAATGGTATTGAGAGCATGAAAAAGAACAATAATAAACAAGCCAAGCTTCCAAAATATGCTATAGCAAATGGACTCTTGCATGGATATCCTCCTAACGAACTATTAGATTTGACAGCAACAGAACTTGCCATTATCTCAGATGTGAGAATCAGCCAACATATATTTCATTTCCATGCTGGACAGCATCAAATGATTAAAGGGTATCACTTTTTGAGAAGAAACAATTTGGAATATACAAGTGGCGTTATCAACTATCTGGAATCAATTGGGAAGAATCAAATCCAAGTGATCCTAACAGGATCATTCACTAACCAACAAAAACTGGCAGTAAAAAAGAAAATGGAGTTCAGAATACAAAAAGTGAAAAAAGCCTTGCATTGGATGAAACAAAATATGGGTTACCTTGAGGATGAAAACATAAATGATACTCATATCATTTTACCTCTTTTTGTTGACAAGACCAATCAAATACCATCTTCGAACTCAAACATTGAACAACAATTTGAAATGCATGTCATCTTTCCTGATGAGAATCTACACAGCACAACCAATGGAGGATTTGACACAGATAAACATTTCAAGGACCACTGTATAGAAGATCTCATTGACAAGAATGCCACCATGATCTGTAGAACATCCAACAACATACTGAAAGATTATGAAGGAAACAATTTCTTGCGTTCTTTTCCACTTCAATTTCCATATGGCATTGGATCTGTTGATGTGGATGGAGTAGAGAGAATGAGTCCTGATTATCTGAAATATTTATCAGAGTTATCATCACCATGCTTTCATCAGGGTGAATTTGTAGCAGTTATGTACAATTTTGTACAAAGAGTCAAAATGGTGAAACATTCCTATTTAAAAACAACAAAAAACCTGAGGTGCAACTTTTCACAGCTTGACCCAGTTCAACTCAAACAAGCATCAATCAATTTTCTAGATGGAAATGTTCTGCCAGAAACAAATGAAGACTTTTTTCTTTCTAAAATAAGGGGAGTAACAAGTTCAATGGGAAATACAAATGCAGCTTCTGATATTGCTAGAAAGAAAATGTTTCAACTGATGGCACATTATGGATTGCCTTGCATTCTATTCACCATCACTCCAAATGATTCAATCAATTTTAGGATTAGAGTGATGTCAAAATCCAAGGATGAAGAAGTTACTTCTGAGGATTTCCCAGATCTTTTTAAGCGAGAACAACCACCCATTGATGATTGTGATCTTTTTCAGTTTGTGACAGAGTGCTCATCGATAAGAACAACATATCCAGGTATTTGTGCTATTGAATTTGAAAATATTTTGGAAATAACCATCAAGTTCATATTGGGATGGGATAACAAGGAAGGTAACATCAAAGATATGGGTTTATTTGGAGATTTAGAAGCATATAGTGTTGCAGTTGAAGAACAAGGACGTGGCACTCTGCATGCACATTTCGTTTTGTGGATAAATAAATGGAATGACCTGCTACAAGATTTGCATACGGAGGACAAGCAAGATGGGGCAATAGAGACCATGAAACAGTATGCACAAAACATACTGACAACAAAATTGTTTCAGAACTTTGATTCTATTCAGTGCAGGAATCCTGAGTGTTTAAGTTTGGTTTCAGAATCTTTTGAAAAATGCACAGAACAGGATTTAAGGAGATTGAGACTTAAACATGGTCACACATCACTGGGTGACAAAGCAATTTTTAAATGCAGAGCCTGCTCTAAACTTTACACAAGTGAAGATTTGGCGCGTGAAAGTTTAGATTTCCTCAAAAGTATACCAACATCAAATGAAACTGGAGAACAATATTTCATGTATCACAAGTTTTGGAATGGTGTGACTAAGCAATCAAAATGTCAGGTGACAATGGAAATGGCATTGCATAAAGAAACTGCTGCCCAAATTAAAAGTGGTCTTTTCCCGCGCCTTGGATCAATGAAATACCAAAAAAACCTTCACATTGTTAATTTGTTACGCAATTTGCATGCCTCAACGCATGCAAGCTCATGTCACAAAAAGGACAAAAATGGTGAATGTAGGTTCAAACTCCCGCTTCCTGCTTGTGATGAAACAAAGATACATTTTGAAGATGAAGAATTAACATCATTTGATTGGATAGGCAAATGCAACAAGAAACAATTGTTTGTCTGGGAACATGAGAGAACACATCAGGATTGTTTTGCCAATTCAAACAATAGTATTGTAAGTTCTATTTTTCAATGCAACAACAATGTTATTTGGGGGGTGGATGGTGCAGGGATTTATTACCTGACATGTTATGCCTCAAAAAGTACACAAAAGGATGATAAAGAAAAGATCAGTGCAGTTACAGAAAAAGTAATCAAACAACTTGGTGAACAACAGAGACAAGAAAATGAAAATGTCACAATGAATGATGAAGAACATGATGAACCAAACACAGTAAACCAGAGAAATGACTCTACAGCACAACTAAATGAAACAAATGAAGAAGATGATCTGATGAGAGAAAAGGTTGGAATAAGAGCTATTCTAAATGCATTGTTCAAAGTGACACAAGATAACATCACTTCAGCACCAATGGCTGCCTACCTGACAAGAAACCATACAAGATTTAGGTTCTCAGAAGAGTTTTCAACATTGGTGTTGAGCAATTATATTGAGAATGATCATGTTGTTGATGGTGTTCTAAAACTGAAAGAAGCCAATGAAAGTGACAATGAGGAAGACTTGCCAGTTTACATATCACAAGTAGCAAATTATATTTGCAGACCAACAGAACTAGAGGGTGTGTGTCTTTATGATTTTGCATCAAAGTATTATACAAAAATGAGAAGAAGTAAGACATCACTGGACTTTACGGATAACCATCCGTCAAAAAACCATTCATTTTGTGATGAATACAAAAAACCTAAACTTCCAGGTATCTGTCACTATGATTTGAAATCGACGTCAAACTTTAGGAACAAACAAATTATGGATTTTGTCCCACAGCATGAAAATGAAGAACACCAGGAAATTGCTTTAGCAATGGAAGATTATGCTAAAAGAGCAAGTGTGTTATTTTCACCATTCAGAAAGCTTTCTGACCTCCAATTGAATTCCAAATATCTTCCCTATTTTCAATCTTTTTTAGCAAATGGTTTGCTAAAACAAGAGCATCAGAATATTTTGAAGAATATTCAAAGGACACATAACAGCTTGATGGGTGGACGTGCAAATGATGCACTAGAGAGAGTGACCTTACCACCAGATACTAGGTGGACACATGATGAATCAAATGCAGAAGACAACAACAGAAATAATATCAACATCTTGGATGAATTGGATCTTTTTGGGAACACAGTTTTAGGATTGGATGATGACAACTGTTTTAGAACGAGTCATAATCTATTTTCCTTCAACACATCAATCATTACTAAGGCAGGAAGCAATCATTGTGGACACAATTTGATTAAGGCACCAAATATTGACCAAACAAAAACAATATTTTGTTCAGCTTCTAGGGTATCATTAATGGAAGATGGTGAAGATACAGATATGGGCAGGGATTGGCATGAGCTTGACATCACAAACATGATTAAAGTGATGGTAACACACCATACTGTTGTTACAAATGAAGAGATCACAAACTTATCTGCCACGGGTACTTGTGAAAACATGATTGCATATGGTAAAGAGATATTCAATGGTGACAAACATCAAATGATAGCATTTGTATACATTGTCTCTGGATTTGTACTGAGAGTTTATGAAAAACAAAAGAAAAATGGAATGCAAAAAACAAGAAACACAAGGAGAAGATTATCTGGTGAATTGGGAAGACTTGCACCATTCAATGAATTTGGTGAGGAGGAAGAGAACGATGATTTTGACTCATCTATTTCAAGGCGTGACAAGATCAACTTCAGTAGAACAGTTCAGATGTTGCAAGAAATGCATGAACATAGACAACAATCCATAGCATTTCTATCGGGTGCAGGTGGTACAGGGAAAAGTCGCGTGATCAGAGCAATTCTGTCTTATTGCAAGGAATTCTGTGAAAATTTGAACATCAAGTTTACAAGGCAAACAATTGTTGTTACAGCTTTAACTGGATGTGCAGCAGTGTCAATTCATGGTAGCACTCTCCATAGTGTTTGCCACATTCCAGTGAAAGAGAACGATTCATACCTTGAAAAATTAAGTGAATTCAAAGAAGATTGGGTTGACACAGAAATGATCATTATTGATGAAATATCCTTTGCAAATTATTCATTGTTAAACAGGCTGCATAAAACATTGAATGAATTGAAAGATGCTCCAAGAACAAATACATTGTACGGTGGTATCAATGTACTCTTTGCTGGAGATTTCAATCAGCTACCACCCATAAATGGAACCAAAATATATGATGAGCAATATACAACAATGTTCAGGGATGCTGTCAATGTGATGCTGGAATTAAAAACAAACCACAGGTTTCAGGAAGATGCATCGTATGGAAAATTGTTAGAAAGAATTTTTAAAATTGGGCTTAGTGAAGAAGATGCTAAGCTTATCAACTCAAGGAAAGTGATTGAGAGTGATTCTTTACCAATGGCAATTTCTTATGCTGTACCAACAAACAAAGACAGGTGTGCAATCAATGATGCAATTTTTGCCCTTCATTTACAACAAACCCATTCCAAGAACATTGAAGACCCTATTCCCTTGCACACCATATGCATACGAGCATCCAATGTTGAATACAAATATGCCAAAAGCAGAAAAGATTACAAGGCCTTTCCAGATAAAGGAGATATATTTTACAGTTGTTGCTCTGATGCAGATGTTACAGAAAGAAGAGGAAGTACACATGTTGATCCATTTCTAAAGCTATATATTGGTTGTCCCATCATGATAAACAAGCAATATATCTGTTGAAGAGGCTATAGCTAATGGTTCAATGTGTGAATTTAAAGGTTTGATTTTGAAACAAGAGATGAACAGGTTTGAAGCCCTTGAGAGTGTTGTGATCAATGGCTATTATGTCAATTGCATTGATGCTGATAAAATTGAATCTATACAAGTTATTCTAACAGATACCAATACTCCCGAAGAACAACCCATATACAACCTCAAATTGCCCGAAAAAGATATTTATGCCTTGTGCAAGTATCCTTCTCTGTTTAGTGAGCACATCAGTCACAAATCATCAAGACAGAATTTGAGCGTCAAACTCAAACAATTCCCTCTCAACATTTCCCATGCTAGAACTGTGCATAAATTACAAGGGCGTTCCATAGACAATATTTTGGTTTCAAGTTGGAACTATAGGATGCAACATTGGATATATGTTGTTTTGTCAAGGTGTAAAACATTGAACGGATTGTACTTGAGGGATGAGATAGATCATACCAAAGTCAAGGGAATGTGTAAAGAAATTAAAAATTTCTATGATGAATTCCAGAAAGAAAAACAACCACCATCAGTGTTGATTGAAAAAGTTACCAATAGTTTCTAACAATAGTAAATCCTGCCCGTTCACAACCACAATATCACTCAGTCATCAACCCATAAATACACCAGATTTAAAGAATATAACTCAATACTCAACCCCAAAACTAGCCAGAAATGAACACAGTGCAATTCTTGCCCATCCTCGACCTAAATATAAGTCAGTCATCGTCAACTCAAAAACCCACCAGATTTGAACACTGTGCAAATCATTCCAGTCATTAACCAAAATATAATTCAATCAGATTTGAACACAGTGCAAATCTTTCCAGTCCCTGACCAAAATATAATTCAATCGTCAACCCAAAAACCAACCAGATTTGAACACAGTGCAAATCCTGCCAGTCCCAGACCAAAAAATAACTCAGTCATCAACCCAAAACCCCACCAGATTTGAACACAGTGCAAATATTTCCAGTCATTAACCAAAATATATTTCAATCGTGAACCCAAAAACCAACCGAATTTGAACACAGTGCAAATCCTGCCCATCCCCAACCAAAATATAACTCAGTTTCCAGTCCCTAACTAAAATATAATTTAATCGTCAACCCAAAAACCCACCAGATTTGAACACAGTGCAAATCTTTCCAGTCATTAACCAAAATATATTTCAATCGTGAACCCAAAAACCAACCGAATTTGAACACAGTGCAAATGTTTCCAGTCACCAACCGAAATATAATTCAATCGTGAACCCACAAACCCACCAGATTTGAACACACTGCAAATCTTTCCAGTCCCTAACCAAAATATAATTCAATCGTCAACCCACAAACTCACCAGATTTGAAGACAGTGCAAATCTTTCCAGTCCCTACTCACCGTACGTACCGTACAATATTTCGCGCCTCGGTGAAAAAACTATTTTTTTTAATTTTTAGTTTTTCAAATTTGGACAACACCCCCCCCCCCCCCGGCGCGCGGCCCCCCCCTCCTCATCCAGTACATACTCATGCTGTATTTAATATATTTCAATCGTGAACCCAAAAACCAACCGAATTTGAACACAGTGCAAATCCCACCAATTCCCGACTAAAAAATAACTCAGTCATCAACCCAAAAACCCACCAGATTTGAACACAGTGCAAATCTTTCCAGTCATTAACCAAAATATATTTCAATCGTGAACCCAAAAACCAACCGAATTTGAACACAGTGCAAATATTTCCAGTCACCAACCGAAATATAATTCAATCGTGAACCCAAAAACCCACCAGATTTGAACACAATGCAAATCTTTCCAGTCCCTAACCAAAATATGATTCAATCGTCAACCCACAAACTCACAAGATTTGAACACAGTGCAAATCTTTCCAGTCCCTACTCACCGTACGTACCGTACAATATCCCGACCAAAATATAACTTAGTTTCCAGTCCCTAACTAAAATATTACTCAGTCATCAACCCAAAAACCCACCAGATTTGAACACAGTGCAAATCTTTCCAGTCATTAACCAAAATATATTTCAATCGTGAACCCAAAAACCAACCGAATTTGAACACAGTGCAAATATTTCCAGTCACCAACCAAAATATAATTCAATCGTGAACCCAAAAACCCACCAGATTTGAACACAATGCAAATCTTTCCAGTCCCTAACCAAAATATGATTCAATCGTCAACCCACAAACTCACAAGATTTGAACACAGTGCAAATCTTTCCAGTCCCTACTCACCGTACGTACCGTACAATATCCCGACCAAAATATAACTTAGTTTCCAGTCCCTAACTAAAATATTACTCAGTCATCAACCCAAAAACCCACCAGATTTGAACACAGTGCAAATATTTCCAGTCATTAACCAAAATATATTTCAATCGTGAACCCAAAAACCAACCGAATTTGAACACAGTGCAAATCCCACCAATTCCCGACTAAAATATAACTCAGTCATCAACCCAAAAACCCACCAGATTTGAACACAGTGCAAATCTTTCCAGTCATTAACCAAAATATATTTCAATCGTGAACCCAAAAACCAACCGAATTTGAACACAGTGCAAATATTTCCAGTCACCAACCGAAATATAATTCGTTCGTATCTTTCGTTCGCGTCTTTTTCGATTGTATCGATTGAATAAATTCGATTCGTACCCGTCTTTTTCGATTGAATTTGCTGCCGACAACGACCGTATATTTTGCACCTCTACCAAACTCTCTCATCTGGTAAAGTTAACGTTCGTATCTTTCGTTCGCGTCTTTTTCGATTGTATCGATTGAATAAATTCGATTCGTACCCGTCTTTTTCGATTGAATTTGCTGCCGACAACGACCGTATATTTTGCACCTCTACCAAACTCTCTCATCTGGTAAAGTTAACTTGATCTAAGACAGATTTTAATCGTATGATTTTTTCTTTATTCAGGTTAAATCTTATGGTTACTTGCAACCAAAAAAATGAGAGTTTGCTACCATAAAAATGAGCGCGCGCCACTAGATATTACTATTGCTTTTAGAAGAAGCATCTCATTTCCGTAAATAAATGTTTGGGTAAGCTTTTTAGCGATTTTTAGTCGTAGCGTTTGTACCAAGTCTACTTGTTAAAAACAGATTTTTTTAATATTTCTACGTATTTTCCCCCCCCCCAAACCCCCCCACATAAACTCCGTCTACAAGGTTACGTTGTCAACTCCTAGGGTTAGTGTTAAACGTTCAACTAACAACTCCACCAATTACACGGTAATATGCCGTATAACCGACACGATGGTTTGACGATACGATGAGTAATTAACCTGTCGTCCGCTAAGGCCGAATAAAGAAAGCGTGTCATGACAAACAAATAAACGCAATCGTTCTCTCGATCGATTGATTTAGTGAGTAAGAGTAATCATCTTAGATGCAGTCGGACTTAGCGGACGACAGGTTAATTACTCGTCGGTAAATTACTCGTCGCATCGTGTAATTTCAAGCATACAAAACACATGTAATTCTTAAGACACAAAGCACACGCAAAACCATCTTCGATCGGTCTTTCGTTAGTATCGTATTACCGTGTAATTCACCGTGATATTCTCATTGGAATATCACAGTATTTGTACCTTATTACGTAGAATTAGTACTAGGTTGTACATAGATTTTAGGGCATGATAGTGTTTTAGAGTTGTTAATTCTTTGAAGAGTGAGCTGATGGGGAAATTTGGTAAAGAGACAAACCACATGAAACGCCGACGATTATTCACTCAAGTTAAATAACCTTACGAATAAGGTTATTTGCCCTTATGACTTTTCGTACAGTACGCGTTACACGGTGAATTCTTTTCAGTCCCCTTCAGTCATAAATCCTCCAACCGTTAAGCGGCTGGATTCTATGGCTTAATATGTTCATCGTGAGTTGAATACCAAACTGTATCCAGTCTACCATCAGAGGCCCTATCAAAAAGAAATGGGGTGGCGTTTTGCCTTTCATTCTGGCTCGCATCATGGCATTTTGCCCTGATCCTTGCCAGTTTGATATATTGTATTCATGGATCAAATTATCCATTTTTCGAAATGCTCATTGCAGATCGATTTGTCTCCATGATCGAACTTAAATCAACTTGTTACTTCAATCGAACGGTCGATCGAACATTCCATCAAATGATTGATTTCTTTTACTTTACCACATGCAACGAGAACAATGTTCTCTGAAAACAGCGCCACTCATTAGCTTTGTAAACAAATCAGCAATATTTGTTGAACCTGGTTCCTTTGCAACTCTGATAATTCTTGCTGCAATAGATTCACGCGCTTTGTGGTATGCAATGCTGTTGTGCTTCTTTTTACATGGGCTTTCAGGTCGTGTAACATTTGTAACAACTGAATCATTATCACAATACACATTTGTGCTCCCATCAATTGGGACACCCATCATTCTCAACTTGTACCTTAGACCTTCAACCAATTCGATTGCAATTTTCAAAGCAATGATTTCAGAACCAAAAGTTGATGTCTCAACTGTTGTTTGTCTTTTGGAAAACCAAATGATCGGTGCATTATTAATGAAGATAATAACACCAGTATGAGACCTTCTCGTTGCCTTGCATCCAGCATGGTCCGCATCGACAAAACAGCTCATTGTCACATGTTTTCCCAAAGCTTCAGGCATATCTGTTGGTATGACTTCAGCGGCACCAGGATAAAATTCAGACCAGTCACATTTTTGAAATTTACTTTCATCAACACTTGGTACAGTATCATCAAAAACCAATTTTGACCTGTTGTACTTTTTCAAATATGCAAATATGTGAAACAACTGATTCAAATGCCCGATCCTTGCCTGTGCCAAATACCTTGACATCAGTGACACTGGCATTACTATGTCAAGTCTTCCTAATTCGCAAATCCACCTGAGAACTCCAATTAAACCTTGATAGTAATTTTGCAATTCAGGATTCAATTCTTCTGATATATCAATTTCCGGTCGATAATCATGTGACAGTGGACTTGATGCTGATTTTGGTAGATACTTGTAGCCATATTTTTCAGTTCCTAACTCTTGTTCAACTGCTGCAACAGCTTTCGCTGTGTACTTAGTGCTTGATAATGACCATCTTGGCTTTGAATCACCTTCAAAGTAGAATTTCCCAATATCAGCTCCCAAATACAGAGTTGGCTCTTCAATTGTATCATCCTTCAATTTGAACTTTCGTTCAATGTTTTCAAGCTGGAACTTTGGATCTTCACCAGAACATAGGATATCATCTACATATGCAATGAGCATTGCCCAGTATCTGGATCCATCTTTCCTGGTTTCAATTCTTAAGTGCACATCCGGATCTGCCTTGCAAGGTGAATATCCAAGATCTCTCAAATGCTGGGTGAGGTATGACCTGAAAGATGCACCAGCAACCGGCAGTCCATACAATGCCCGGACAATCTTACAAGGTCTTCCTGCAAGGTGAGGTGGAAAACCATCTTCTTCTCTCGCTTTTAGGAAGTATTTCTCTTTAATCGGGGCTGTCAAATATGCATTTTGAATATCAGCTGAGAGAACCTTCAAATCATTCAGCGCTGCCAGCAGAAAGAATATTCTTACTGAGTCTCGACTGGGAACCGATGAATAAGTATTTTCTTTGGCCACTGCAGGGACTTTGTGACCGTCCCCTACCAATCTGGCCTTCCTTGTTAGGGACCCAAGCTTGATGTCAAAAATCATGTGGGTTGTTATCTGTTTATGGCCAACTGGGATAACATCATCATCAGAAAATTCAAACGCTGCCATATTATTTGTCATTTCCTTATGAATTGCTCTTTCCCAGTGGTCAGTCCCCGTTTTCTTATCAATAGCCAGCGCTTGTTTGATTGAATGTGGCAATTCAACTCCATATTTGTGAGTCTTTAACCAATACTTTGCTGTTTTGGCCGCTTTAAGGATTCGTTCCTTCCTCCTCAAAATTTTGTGCACCCACCATCTGAAAGCTGGTGATTTTTCAAGATTATTGTTAACTGCATACTCGGCTAATTGCACTGGAAATGATTCTTTCACATCACTTAACTTACACCAGGATTCAGTGCCATCTTTCCAACTGGCTAAAATTCTCCAACCTCTAGTTGTAGGTTTATGAGTTTTCCTGCCATTTTTTGCTATGGTCGTGGCTTCATCATCAGTTAGTGCAGTGTTGTCGCATTCATGGTCAATGAGCTCATCTAGTAGAGTGAACATCCTCCCATCATCATCAACAGAGCTGTATAGGCTTTCTGCAACAATATTTGCCGTGTATTCCTCCATGGTGCCATCAGGTAGTTGCAATTTATACAGCCTCGTGTCTAGTATTGGGTTCTCATTTCTGATTCCTATTGGTCTGTTTTGCAAGTCGCGAACCCTGTCCTTGACAATGCACCTTAGTCTTTCATCACCTCTTTCAATGATCACTTCATTTCCCAGATATTCATCTGGTTCATCAACATCTTCTACTGATGCATCTGGCTCAGCCATTTCGAGTTTCATATCCGGTGTTTTTACTGGTTGATTCTCAAATAGCTCTATTTGGGGCTCTGGGTAGTTTTCCTGGAAGAATGATGCGCTGTCCTTGACTTCATCTCCAATCTTGGATTCAATTGATTTGTCGATCGCTTCCATTCTTCTTAGGACATCTCTATCCCTCCATTCATATTCCTTTACAGGCCTTATTGAATTTGTAGATATTGGTATTGCCGACTCGGGCAGTAGCCAAAAACAATCCCCCCCACCTACCCTATTCCCACAGGGACCCAACCATCGCGCCAGCCTTTCAACACCTCGGGTGGAAGAATCACCTTTTTCATAATAAAACACAAAATCATACCATTCTGATGAAGTGTATAATGTAATATCGGGCCTATAGCCATGGACCAATTCAAATGGAGTTCGCCCCATTGAAGAAGGGTTGTTTGATGCTGTTCTCTGCCTTATGTTTGCACATAGTTCACCGCAAAATGACCATAATCGTCTCGGTGACTTCTTCTTTGCAGACTTGGTTGTGATTGCGCTACCAAGATGACCAATTGCTTGTTCTGCTCGATTTTGGAATGGGCAATGTGGCTGGATAAATGTCTGATGGATATGGTTGCGCTTTACAATTGAATTCCAGTGTGTTTTGTAGGTTCTTGGGGATCCTTGTTCTGGCGCACCATCAGAAATCAAATGCTCTGGAATTCCAATTTCATGAATAAATGTCTTCAATCCTTGATGAGCTTGTGATTTGTCCTGTATTGGTATAAATACTTCAAACCCATTTCCATTTGTAAAGATCTGTGCGCATTTTTCTTTCCTCATGATACTCGTGGTTCTTGCATGCCAGGTATCAGTGTACCAGGTTCCTTGTGCGACTCTCTTGTTCCTGAAGCGCTGAGTAGGAAGTCGCTTCATCAATGGTGATTGCAAATTCCTGAGTGCCTTCTGCGTTGTGACTTTCAGTGTCTGTTCAGCTTTCTTGAAACTAATGTTCCAAGTTTTGGCTAGGCGTTCACAGTCAACTTTGTTTGGACCTTCAATTGTTATCACTGATGGCCCCCATTGATTTCTTCTGTCAAGAGACCTTCTCTCAAGTGTGTTGTCAATTTCTTGCAAGCTAGGGGCCTGTTTTGATTCTGCTTCAGGAGCTTCCATAAAGTCAAATTCTGTATCATCAAACAAAAATTGGTCTACCCTTCGCGCGCTTGAAATATTCCTAACTGAAGAAATCCGATGAGCAATATTTCCATCTGTTGCAATCTGGCATTCAGTTAGCATTCTCCTTGTTGATACTTGATGGACCCTCATCAGTTTGCATTGCTGCATGACACTTGGATGCCGTTCTTTTCCTAAGCTGGTCTTGGGAAGTTTATTTGTAACATTACTAGCAGGTTCTGTTACAACAGAACTGTCCTCCATTGCTTGGTCCTCTTCTGTTGACATAGCTTGAAGGCTGAATTGGTCCCCTGAAATTGGATCTCCATTGTCAATGGCTAGCTCGGCCATCCTGAACTTCAGTGAATGTGGATCCCAGGGGGTATCATTTGTTGCTATCAAATGTTGACATTCATCAAGTTCCATTCTTGTGGGCTTTCTTGTGGGGAAATATGAGATCACGTTTCTCATACTCAGTTTGATAAAAACTTTCCTCGGATCATCATCCTCCAGTGGAGTTTGAATTGTAATTCCATGCTTGGATCTTGGATCAAATTGGCGAGGTGTTTCTTCAACAGAGTTGAAATTGCAGTCCCTCACTTGATTTGGGCATATCAAGCTGTTTTTCAATTTGTCCCCAAAGTACAGTGCTTGATGGAACACTATGATATATACTTGGCCTGATGTTGGATTTGTCCATGCAGTCGCACAGCTTCCAATGGGGATTTTCTTGATGGGCTTGTACTCTTCAGAAAAAGGTGCAACATCAACGTGTGTTGTGATTTGATCAGGATTCAGCAATACCATATTGCTTCCTGCTGCAGTAGTATCTGCATGTGAGTCTAACTCACAATATCCTTCTTCATTTTCCCCATCATCAAAACCTACAGGGACATTCATCTGGTATAATGACCGGCTCACCATTTTTAACAATTTGTGTTCTAGTGATAGTGTCCGGTTATTATGTCATTTCTTAGATTTTGATCCAAAACTGTCACCAGCGCCTTCATTTTCAGTTTCTTTCTTTTTAGTCTCAGCAGCCTTGAGATTTCGTTTCTTTTTAGCCTGTCTCATCTGGTAAAGCTCCTGGCGCTGTTCTTTTGACATTGTTTTATAAACACTTGTTGGATAGGGCTTGCATTCAACTTTTCCTGTAAACGTTCCAGTTGTTTTCTGCTTCTTGTTGCTGGTTGTGCCCACAGAATACACGCTTCTGGAACCTCTTTTATGCTTCCCTGTTGCAAGCTTTTTCAATCCAAGTCGATTGGTGAATAGAATCAAACATTCATTGAAGTTGTCACGATAGTCTTTGCTCTCATCAATTGCATCTGCTTTTGCAGCATCAAGTCGCTCGTCACTGATTGAATTGATAAAATCCCAGACAAATCTTCTTTCATTATGATTCTTTTCAAATCTGAGAATCGTTCCATGGAAAGCAGTCCAATTTCGCTTGTGCTTGTTCCAGTCATAACCCTTGGAATCTCCAGTGTAGTGTGAATCTTTCAAATCCTGATATGTCTTATTCAGAACCATAGTGATATTGGTATCAGTGTAAGCGTGTTGCATGAGAGAAATGAAAGCGTTTCTGGCATTACCAGAATTCAGTGCAGTGTTCTGGAAATGTGCCACATATTCCCAACCGGGACCTTTTCTAGTTGCATCGCACAGCAACCTCCAGACGACGTTGTTGTCCTCATCATACTGGGGACCTGACAGGACACCACATCTTTCATTGTAATCACTCCAAGTTGGATAAGTATCTGTTGTACTTTGCCCGACTGTTCCAGCCCTGGCTTCATCAGTAACTTCTTCCTTTTCTTGGGGTCTTATGACATACAAGATTGGAAAACCCTCAGAGTTGAATCTGTATCTCAAGTTTTGTCGGAAGCCTTCCTCCCATTCCCTGAATTTTGTGAGATCCTTCAGCTCTGGTGGAGTTGCCTTTTCCTGTGATTTCACACTTGATTCCATCATCTTGATTCTGAATTGCTGCAGTTCCAAGTTGTTTGGGTTTGCGTTCCAGTCGATAGCCATTGGCTTGACTCCAATCAATGGTTGATACCGGGCCCAATTTGCCCAAGTTAGGAGCCTCGATGATAATCTGTTACCATAGTGGATACTTTTCGGATTAGGACAGTCCGGACTGATAGATTTCAGTCCATGCATGAACGATTTAATGCTTTCTTTGTTGAGGTCTGTAATTTCTCGGATATTAGACATCCCTCCCCTCATAATTTCCTCGGCTGATTCATAGTTGATGCCAAAATCCATTAGGCTGCTCCTGAAAGCAAGCTGTTCTGGGTTCAGGAATCTACCATTGTTGAATCCCCTGATTTTTATCCTGAGTTGGGATGACCTTCTTCCCAGCCGTTCAGCTCTTGCGTTCTCTGCATTTTGGTCAGCATCGTTTCCTTCATCCTCATCATCTGGATTCGCACCCTTTCTTTCTGCATCTCTCATTGCCCTGACTCTTTTCTTTATTTCTTGATCGATGATTCTCTTCATGGTTGAGTTTGATTCTGGGTCCTCAAAGGCCCTTTCCATGACTTCCATGATTTTATCTTCCAATTTCTCTTCCAAATCGTCATCGTCTGAATCATCGTCATCCACCTCCATTTTTGTTTCTTCCATGTCGTCGTCCGCTCTAGTTCGTACCATGGTGGCGAATTTTGTATTCTAATGGTCGGATGGTCACTTTGAAGAGAGTTTTCGGATTATTCGGAGTAGAATAGATGATATTCGACGGAATATTGAATGTTCAATCGATGGTGGTATGTGGAGAGAGAATGTAATCGAATCGAGAGTTCTGGGTGTGAGATGTGGATGGTAAATGTTGGTGACTGTCGTTCTGTATTTATCCGGATCGAATTTTTGTTCCGGTTTTGTTTATACTTTCTGACTATGCTTTTCGACTATTCGGATCGAATTTTCGTTCCGTTTAGTTTTGTATTGTGTGAGCTTTTGCTTTTGTTGCAAATCAAGATTGTGAGCTTTCCTATCCTTTCTTGGGATTTTGCTCATTCTGTATTTCTGTGGTGTAAGATTGTTTCCTGAGAATTTAGTGTTCTCTTTTTCCTTTTGGATCTTTGAGATCTTTCGATTTTCGAGATTTGGTGTTCTCATTTCTATATCTTTCGATTTTCGTTTTTCGTGCGGGCAGACGCTCTTTGCAATCTGTTCCTTCTTGCGGGCAGATGCTTTTTGCAATCTGTTCCTTCCAATCTGTTTCACCACAGAATACTTGAGGCTCAATCTTCTGGCTCACGTCATTCTTGTTTTCAGTGAAAGATCAGTGTTCTCGGATATTGATTCCTTTCAACTGATGCCAACCTGGGCGATTCGTTCAGCTGAATCGTCCAGTTTCTTTTCCCTTGCTTGTTTTGCTGGATCTCGAAACCCGGTGGAGCCACCACCTTGGTTCGAGTCTTCGGCCTCTTCTTTCAAGGGAGGCCGCCCTGGTGTTGGTCTATTCCAGGGCTCCACAAGCAACTGCCTCTTTTACATCCTTGAGGGTTGATGCCGGTAGCTGATCAGGCTAGTCCGGATTAGTCTTCGAGCTCAACTGCGTTTCGGTGGAAACGCCGTCCTCCACAGCTTGTAGAGTGCTGTGGGTCTGATAAACTAAAGAAAGCGTGTCATGACAAACAAATAAACGCAATCGTTCTTACGATCGATTGATTTAGTGAGTAAGAGTAATCATCTTAGATGCAGTCGGACTTAGCGGACGACAGGTTAATTACTCGTCGGTAAATTACTCGTCGCATCGTGTAATTTCAAGCATACAAAACACATGTAATTCTTAAGACACAAAGCACACGCAAAACCATCTTCGATCGGTCTTTCGTTAGTATCGTATTACCGTGTAATTCACCGTGATATTCTCATTGGAATATCACAGTATTTGTACCTTATTACGTAGAATTAGTACTAGGTTGTACATAGATTTTAGGGCATGATAGTGTTTTAGAGTTGTTAATTCTTTGAAGAGTGAGCTGATGGGGAAATTTGGTAAAGAGACAAACCACATGAAACGCCGACGATTATTCACTCAAGTTAAATAACCTTACGAATAAGGTTATTTGCCCTTATGACTTTTCGTACAGTACGCGTTACACGGTGAATTCTTTTCACGAATGAACTGTAACAATGATTACTCTTGCTCACTAAATCAATCGATCATAAGACCGATTGCATTTGCGTTTGTTTGTTACGACACACTTTTTCTATTCTTTAAGATTTGACCTTTATTTTCGACTACCGAATTTAGGGTTTATTCAACACCTACGACTACACTCTCCCATCAAATCGAAACGAAACCAAGCCCGAAAACGTAGCAACCCAATTCGAAGTACAGTACAGTTGGTACTCGTACAGTAGAGTAGAGTAGAGTAGAGTAAAGTGCAACACAACACAACACAACACAACACAACACAGACCCCCCCCCCCCCCCCCCCCCCCCCCCCCCCCACACACACACACAGAGCAATAACCATCACAGTACCCAGGAATGGCCCGATCTTTGTCTGCTGCGTCGTCGCCCGCCTGTGTCTCCTCCAAGCCGGTACTCCCGGTGGTCTACCTGTGGGTGAAACAGGGCAAGACGGACCACATGGCCACCCTGGAGGATCCGGCCACGAGTTCCCTGTTCTATGAGCACCAACACCAGCAACAGAAGCAGCGCCTGACGAACAAGAACAAGAATAAGAATCTCGATGATGACGACGATGAGGAGGAGGAGGAGGACGCCTCCCGGAACAACAGCACCAACACCAACGTCAACACCAACATCGCGGATCTCTTTGGACTCGACCCCGAGACGGAAGTTCGCATCCGTTGGTCCTCCAGCAACCAACGGGACATCGTTGATGCATCGGAAATTCGAATCCGAGATCTGGAGCGGGAGGGACGGGGGAGCGAGCGCGGCGGGAGACCATCGAGGAATGTGACGAGGAATGCGACGAAAACGAGCGCTATCATCACGAGGACCAACACCCGCCAGCTCCAGCGGAGCGAGAAGCCGGTAGTAGAGAAGCGGAGGCCGAAGAAGCGGAAGAATAGGAGGCCAAAGAAGAAAGCGAAAATCATAATCACCAGCGATCGAGCGACGTCGCGGAACGCGAACCGAGGAATGACCGGCATCCTCTCTGCTTTGTTCGTTCGACCGGAACAGTGTTTGTTACCCACACCGCTACCGCTTCGGTGCTATGGGTTTTCCTCCCAACAACAAAAATCGGATGAAAAAAGGCACCAAACACTCGACTGAACTCGCACCGGATCCATCCGAGAATCTCTCTCTCTCTCTCTCTCTCTCTTGATAAATAATAATGTAATATTTTATTATAATATGTTTATTTTCATACATTCACGTCGAATAATTTATACGTGTATATTTTATGTCGAATAATTGGTGCATGTATATTGTATGCCTTATAACTGGTACATGTATATTTAAGTTGGAAAAGTTGCTACATGAGCTCGCAAATCAAACAACAATCTTGGACTTTGTGCCTTCCTCTTGCCCATTTCCGTTGCTCGCATCATCACCCCGACCCTTCCCTCGTCCTGGTCCTTCCTCGGATCGGATCAATTTGGTCCAGATTTTTTGACAGGGTTACTTACCGTGAACCACATCTGTTCTTTCTCGGGTCTAACTCCAGTACCCGACACACTCTTTTTTAGGCTTCTTGACAAACTTGCAAAGGTTTTTCTTGCAGTATTTCTTATTCTGCTTCTTCAACTTTCTACAAAACCGAGTGCCCGGAGCCGGTTTGCAGGATTTTTTCCAGCGACAACCGAACGTTTTGTTGCATTTTTTACTGCTGGAGAAGTCGTCACAAATGAAACTCGTGCTGGAGCTGGAGCTCGAGGTCGTGGCTGGGGTTGGTGAAAGGGTTGGAGATGGAAATTCAATGTCATCAAACCCTGTGTACTTGCCATCGGGCATGATGTTCGGCAGCCACGCATGGCCTTCCGAGGTAGTGTCGGAGACCATTGCGTACAGCTTCGGCGAGCCGGATTGCAAGGACACGGCATTATTGATACCCTCGGGATAAACCTTCATGTTGCTGTCGGGGGTAGTCATCAACCATTCGTCACGCGTCCAACTGGCCCGTACCGAAGTGTACAAACCACCAATGTACGTTACACTGGCCCAATAGATGCCCTCGACCACGAGACAACCCTCATCACAGGTAGCATCGCTATAGGCATATTGTCCGGAGCATTTGTTCGAGGACGGATTGATCCAGTTACCGGTGTACCCCCAGCCGCAGTCTCCATTCGCGGCTTTGAGGGCACGACCGACCTCACTCTTAAAACTCCGATCCCATTTTTTGGGATATAAGGTGATTGCTGCGTCGCTGATCAGGTGGAGAATTTCCTCCACGGTGGCATCCCGCTCGTTCGAGCATCCCGCGTTGTTGGTGTCTACAAAGTCGGGCCACGTCGAACGATCCGTAGCGGAGGCGCCCCGATTGGTGGGAACATCGCAGGAATTCAGTACCGCCTCGTTGGTCCTTGTCACTTGGGCCACTCCCGCCTTGGGAAATGGAGAAATTTCGTCGTTCTCGGTGGCTGGTACAAGTAGCAAATAAGATTTCCTTACCATTTCGGTCAGAACTTTCTCGTCGTCCGGAGTTCCGTCTGCGTCGTTGTCCAAGAGCTGGTAAAACACGTTTGCGATGTGATCGCATTTGGCTTTGGATTGGAAAGCTGCTTCCGTAACGCAGATCGCAACACCAAACACTACGGTCACCTTGCCACAGCCGCTCATGTGCTTGGGCGGGTCGCTCCACACCACCCTCCCATCTGCCCACCCGACGAACCCCGGGAGCAAACCTTCGTTCGAATCGTTCTCGTTCTCGTTCTCGTTCTCGCAAGCGGCGGTTCCTACATCGGACCAGCACTGGTCATCATTCCAGTGGCAGCATCCTACCTGATTGCACTCACTTTCGTCGAAGTCTTTCCCTTCACAAGCTTCCTCGCCATTTGGAGAAGCTCCTGCTGTTGGAGGCACCCACGCGAGTTGCAACACCACTATAACAGTGGCAACTTTGAGGAACAATTTCATTCTTTGACTTGAGTGAGTTGAGGAAAAATAATAATGGATTTGTGGGATTGATTTTAGTATCTTCATAATTTCTATTTTATCACTTTCTAAAAACGTACCGATAGCTGATACACTGCAATACCGGTACATGTCACAACAGGCCCAGCGCCAGCCACAAAGGCATTATTATCCCTTTATTGGATCAGGTGCGTACCCGGAATACGCACATTATGTACCGATTTTTGGAGGGTTTTTGGTAGTCGTAAAATCAATTTCAAGATCAAACCAATAGCAAATTCGTTATCTACGAAGCATTCTCATTCTCGGCAAGAGTAGACGTAATTACTCCGCGTTCACACAATGGACCGATCGAATCGTGAGATCAAATCCTAATGACCAGAAAAAGATTCTGATGACCCGGAAGAAGATGCTCCGATGACCGGGAGAGGGCTCTCTTAGGATGATGAGACCACATACATATTGATTCACGATACGCCGTTCCGAACCAGTATGGGGTCTTTATTCCCGAAATATTTGATTCCTACTCCGTGTTGTTAGATTACAGTAGGAAGATTGCAGTAATATTGATTAGATTCTAAAATTGTGAGCATAATGATTAAGTTCTACCCGGACCGAACTGCACCTCTGTCGGTCCCTCTTTACGGGTCGTATATGCGTTGAGATGAATCGTATAAGCAATTATTTGTTTTTGGCGGCTATCACGAGTGACTGATTTAGTCCGTCTGTATGTCCTTAACCGCGTGATTTCTAGAGTCCCCGTGTCTTCGTGGTAGTAACGTGATACTAGTAGAAGATACCTATCCCGCGGGTCTCATTTTTTCATCAACCCCATCTCGCCACATACACCTCATTGCTAGTTCAATTAGCCTGGATCCACTCATTAATTTTGTGAGTAAGTCCGCGATATTCGACTCGCCTGGCTCCTTTGCAATCCGGATAGTTCCTGCTGCTATGCACTCCCTTGCCTTATGATAAGCAACACTATTATGCTTCTTCTTACAAGGGCTTTCTGGTCGTGTAGTGTTCTTCACGACCGACTCATTGTCACAGTAGATATTGGTAGGTCCTTCTATAGGTACACCCATCATCCGTAGCTTATACCTTAGCCCCTCTACCATCTCGATTGCTATCCTAAGCGCGACTATTTCCGAGCCAAATGTAGATGTTTCAACAGTTGTTTGCCTCTTGGAGAACCACAAAATAGGTGCTCTGTTAACAAAAATAATGACTCCTGTATGGGATCTCCTGGTAGCCTTGCAACCCGCATGATCCGCATCCACAAAACATGTGGTAATAACTGCCTTTCCTTTTGGTTCAGGCATATCTGGAGGCAACAGCTCCTTGGCCTCTGGATAGAATTCACTCCAGTCGCACGACTGAAAATTTGACTCATCTATATCAGGCATAGATGCATCGAACACCAACTTAGACTTGCTGTAATTCCTCAAGTATGCAAACAAATGGAACAACTGGTTGAGATGACCTTTCCTGGCTTGCGCGAGATATCGAGACATAAGTGATACGGGCATAATTATATCCAATCGACCGAGTTCACATATCCACCGGAGTATCCCAACTAAACCTTGATAGTAGTTTTGTTTCTCCGGATCAAGTTCTGGTGACGCGTCTATCTCAGGCCTATATTCAGAGCTCAATGGTGACCTTGCTGTCTTGGGTAGTACCTTAAACGCGTATCTTCCAGTTAGTAGTTCTTCTTCAACTGATTTGATGGCCTTCGCAGTATACTTAGATGAAGCCATGGACCAGTACGGGTTACCGTCTATGTAGGTCTTTCCTATATCAGCGCCCAAGTAGAAAGAAGGTTCTTCAACTGTTCCATTCTTCAACTTGAACTGCCTTTCTATCGCATCCATCTGGAACTTTGGGTCCATTCCACATACAAGGATATCATCGACATAAGCCACACAGTACTCGTAGTAAGCTGAGCCATCTGGTTTGAATGCAGATCGGAGATGCACGTCAGGATCTGCTTTGCAAGATACATAACCAAGCTCTCTTAAGTGACTAGCCAAGTGTGATCGAAAAGATGCCCCAGCAACCGGGAGTCCATATAAAGCCCTTACAATCTTGCAGGGCCTTCCACATAGTTCCGACGCGAAACCCTTGGGCCTCTGTTGCTATTGTGAAGTACTTCTCCTTGATGGGTGCCGTTAAGTAAGCGTTCTGTATATCCGCGCTGAGTACATCGAGGTTGTTGAGTGCTGCCACTAGAAAGAACAATCGAACCGAATCCCTACTGGGTACACTGGAATAAGTATATTCCTTGGAGATTTCTGGGACCTTGTGACCGTCTCCAACTAACCGGGCCTTCCGTGTTAAGTCGATCTTGACGTCAAAGACCATGTGCATGGTTATTTTAGTATGCCCCACTGGTATTTTGTCTTCCTCATTGAATTCAAAGGCAATAGAGCTGTTCCTCATTTCTTTTGCAATAGCCCGAGCCCAATGATCGGTCCCCGTTTCCCTATCAATGGCTTTTGCTTCTGAAATAGACTTAGGGAGCCGGACCCCGTACTTATGAGACTTGGTCCAGTATTTGGTTTTAGCGCCAGATAAGATCCGGTCCTTTTTCCGAAGTACTTTGTAAGCCCACCACTTAAACGCTGGCTCATTTATGACGCCTTCTTCACGGGCGTATATTGCTGTTTCAACCGGGAAGCTCTCCTTCATATCGCTTAACTTTGCCCAGGATGTAGTGCCATCCTTCCATCTAACAAGAAACCTCCATCCTTTGGTTGTTGGCTTTGTTCTAGTTTGTCCGGACTTTGTTGTATAAGTGGCCTGTTCGACAGTTAAGGCATCTGAATCCCTCTCAGAATCGATAATCTCATCCATCAGGCAATACATGCGCCCTTCGTCGTCAACGGAAGAATAGATACTCTCTGAAAGTGTATTGGCTGTATAGATTTCAATAGATCCATCCGGCATGGCGACCTCGTAAGACCTCGTGTCTAAGAGTGGATTGTTGTTCTTCTCGCCAATCAGCACACCATCCTTATCCCTGCAACGACTCTTGACTAACCCCCGGATATGTTGGTCCCCTATCTGCAGTAATACTTCAGTCCCAAGATACTCATCAAGGTCTTTATCAGATAGGTCATCGACATCCGGGGAAGAAGCCTCAGCTTCTGCCATGAGCACTTCATCCTCCCCCTCATATTTGCCATCAAATAGGCCCAGAGGTGGTTCGCCAAGTTTCGTTTTCAAGATAAGTATCGGAAGGTTTAACCTCGTCACCTATTTTTGCGTTGATCTCTTTGTTGTGTGCTTCCAACTGTGATAGAATATCTGGATGTCTCCATTCTTCCTCAGATATAGCCCGGGTGCTGTTTGTTATGTGAACTTTTCCAGTCTTAAATAAGACATAGTGACAATCTCCACCACCAAAAGTGTCTCCACATGGGCCCAGCCACCGGCCAAGCCTATTTGTTTTCCCATTTAAGTCATACCACCAAATAAAGTCATACCAGTCGTGGATCATATACAGGGTGATATCTGGGGTATACCCATGCACCAGTTCGAAGTTAGTCCTCCCCATTGAGGAAGGATCACTTGATGCCATGAGGTTCATCAGGCCGGCCGCTAACATTCCACAGAAGGCCCAACACCTCCTGGGACTGCCCTTCTTAGAAGTCATCCAACGGATTGCCCTTCTTAGGTCCCCGGCACTGTGTTCAGCTGTATTCTGCCAAGAGCAGTGAGGCTGTATGTATGTTTGTCGAATGCGATACTCCGACCGGAGCTTATTCCAACCGGTGTTGTGTGTCTCATGACTCCCCTGGGCCTTTGCCACATCTGTAACAAGGTGTTCTGGGATTCCCACTTCATTTATAAAGCAAGATAAGCCATCATGACATCGGACCTCTCCCCTGACAGGATAGAAGGCCACATAGCCCTTTCCATTCGCAAAAATCTAGGGCTGCTGTATCATTTCGAATGATACTGGGAACCTTGAACTTCATAGTGTCGGCATACCATCGGCCCTTGAGCATCCTCCTATTCCTCCACTTCTGTGTCTTCAGTCTCTTTGTAATAGGCTGGGACAGTTGTCGAATGCCATCTTGGGTAGTGACTTCAATAGTAGCCTTGGCCCGCTTCTCACTGATATTCCACATCTTAGCAATGGCCTTGGCATCATACCTGTCAACCTTGTCGGGTATCCTTATTGGAGGTCCCCATTGTCCCCGTCGTATGAAAGACTTCTTGTCAAGGGACATTTCTTGGTCTAGGACATCTTGTTGGCGCCTTAGTAGCTTCCTCTCCTTGGTTCGAGCCTTGGCTTCTTGTTGAATGGCAAGCTCAGCTTCAGATAATGAAGGCTTGGTGGAAACATCAGAAATCGTAGAATTTGCTGAATTTCGAAGGTTTTCTTGGTCCTCCCCGTTGGTTCCAGCAAGGGCTGAAATGAATCGGGTGGAGACGTCCGTTGGGGTATATCCGGTGCGTTGGGAAGGAACTCTATTAGTACAGACAGAAGCCAAATGGAGTAGCCGGTTCGTGTCGTACCCTGTGCCAAGTGGTTCTGGATGAATCGTGGATGAATATTTGACTGGAGTCCCACAAGCCGGCAGGCAACCTGAAAGAGTAGCAACAACCCGCGGGAAAGAAGCATTGGTGGCTTCTTCCTCCTCTGCGAAGTGAGAGGAATAGGGGTCCCAGGTGTGGGTATCTGTAGCCAGTATGTGTTCACAGTTTGCCAGTTCCTTCTTTGTAGGCTTCCGGGAATCAAAATAGGATATGACTCCTTCAACGTGGAGAGGGATGAAGAGTTCAGTGTCGTCCGATTGAAATGTAATCCCGTGTGTAGAATTTGGGTCGTATCGCCTTGGGGTGTCCTCAACCTTGTTGAAGTTGCAGTCCCGGACTTGATTGGGACATACCAAGCTGTGTTGCAACTTGGTGCCAAAAAAACAAAGCCTGCCCAAAGACCAAGATGTAAGTAATCCCATCGGTTGGGTCAGTCCAAGCTGTGGCGCAACGGGCAATAGGGACATTCTTAAGCGGTGAGTATGTATCGGAGAATGGTGCAACATCCACATATGTCAAGATAGAATCCAATGAATCCAGTAATACCATATTTGATCCCGCGGCTGTTGTATCAGCGTGGCTGTCCAACTCGCATCGACCGTTACCTTGAGACGGTGTGCCAAAACTCTTGATATGGACTATCGGCCGGCCTACCCGGGATACAATCGACAGGCCCCGGCCGGCAAATCAGTCTTGGTTCTTCTTCTTGTGAGTATGGCTACCGAACTGATCGCCGGCCGACCCTTTTGCTGTAGTGTTGTCCCCTTTGGCTTCAACAAGAGAAACTTGTGCAGACTTCGAATTGGAGTTGAGAGCTGGTCGTAGGGACCGGACTTGGTTCTTCTGGGCAGCAGACATAGTGACCCAGATTTCCTTCGGATAAATCTTTCCCTCCAGAGGTCCGTCGTATGTACCTGAAGTTTTCTGTTTCTTGTTGCCGTTGCCGTGTCTCTTGTTGGAGGAGGAGTTGCTATCGTTGTTGCGTTTGTTGCCGCCTTTTCCTTTGAAAGAGGAGATATTTCTGCGATTGCCTTTGCGGCTGGTTTGTAACTTCTTGATACCAAGCGTTTGAGTGAAGTGGGCGGAAGCCTTGTCAAAGCTGTCATACATGCCGCCTGCTTCATTTAGGACCAATTGCACCGCCATCTCGAGTCTTGGATCCGAGATAGAGTGACAGAAGTCAGTAACAAACTGATCTTCTGGTGGGAAGGCCTTATGTCGCAATAGGAACTCCTTTGCATCGTACCAACGCCTCTTGTGCTTGTCAAAGCTGTAGTTCTTGGTGTCCCCGGAGTAGGTGGAGCTCTGTAGGAAGGCCCTCTTTTCTTCTATGAGAAGTCTTACGTTCGTTGATTCATATGCCTGAGAATAGAGGGTGAAATATGCCTTCCTCCCATCCCCGTCCGTTCCAAGTCCTTGGATGTAGGACCAACCGGGACCCGCTCCCACCAATTTGAAGAGGATTCCCCATAGTGTATTGTTGTCTTTTGTCCAGTGGGACCCTGAGTGAACGGTGCAACGTATAGAATATTCGTTCCAGTTGGCATATGTATCTGTTGGAGCAGACCCAACGGTCCCCCTCCTCTCAGCATCACCGACCATCGATTCCTTTCGAATTGTGTATAGTAGAGATGTTTTGGTGACACCCCTTTTGTGTCTAAGGTACTCCCTAAACCGTTCATCGAATTCCTTGAATTTCGACATTGCAGTGAGTGGTTCTGGAAGAGTCAGGTCCCCGGCCGCCGTGTTGCTGTCATCCTCCTTGAGAGACTTGAGGCGCTCCCGAGTCTTGGATTCAGCATCCGGATCAGCTACCCAGTCAACTGGGGTAGCTGTGGCTCCAATGAGGGGCTGAAAATCAATCCACGCCACAAACAACTTGAGTCGATCCCCAAAAACCCTCCCCACATACACTTGCTTTGGGTCCGGGCAGTAGTTGTGTTTGGTCTTGTTGACACCATTCACCAGGGATTTGATAGCAGAGTCATCCATGTCCCGCAGGGAGTCGGTACTGCTGTGGCCGGTCCGGAAGAGCTCATCTGCGGTGATCCGGTTCAACCCAAAGGATTCCAAGATTTCTCTGAAGACTACCTCTGTTGGGGTTAGAGTCCTTTCCCCTGCGTACCCAGGGATTCCCTCAAGTTGATTAGCGCGTTCGATTGCGTCTTGGACCTCTTGTGTGAGCGACGGGGCCCGGTTGGTATCCATCATGGTCCTAATGAATTCCATTTGCGCTGCCGTAAAGCCAAGATTGGCAGGAATGGCTGGTCCATTGTTAGCAGGTTCACCAGCTACTGCGTTAGCTGCTGCAGCCGCTGGATTAGCGGCCGCATTGTCGTTGCGTTGGTTCTGTCGGGCTGTTCTTCCTCTCACCATGGTTGGTATTTGGTCCGGAATAGCTGTTTACTTGATCTGTAAGTAATATATGAATGATTTTCTGAGGGGATTCTGTATTTCACACGCAATCACTTCCCTCGCGATATCGCTAGTAGTGGATATTTCTCCCTGTGGAATTTGCAAACGTTTCTATTCCGAATGAAAATCACCCCGTTGCCCCTTACTTAAGCAAACTGTTCGGGTTCCGGTTTCGAATCATGGCCGTTGAGTTTACTCGTGCGGGAATATATTGACCGTTAGATCCGGCCCGCTGCATGTTCCCGTGGGATTCTGGGGCCGTTGAATTATTTTCACAGGGATTGGGACCGTTGATTTGTTTTCCCGTTATTTTACGGTTACAAGTCCATCGGGTCCCCCTATTCAGCGGGAGTTGAAATTATTGTAGAATAATTCAACTGCCATCTCCGTATAGTTTGTAGGCTCAGAACAGCTTAGTGTACACGTCTGTACGCTGTCCCACCTCATGTGAGTATCATATTGACTCGTATAGAGGAATCTATCCCTCCTAACTGTACTCGCACCTACTGCTATCTGTGAGCTTTAAGCTCCTAACTGTTGGTGTTACTGTTGTTGTTGTTGTTGTTGTTGGGGTCTTCTTACTCGTCTTTATCGTGTCATTTCGAGACCCCGTGTGGGTCTCTTCCATTGTTTGAATTGGGACACGTTTACGTTTGAATGTAGAGACTGCGGTTGTTCTGCCCCCCCCCGGAGTTCGAGGTGTTGTACTGATGGCATTTGTTTGTTCCCCTATGGCCATTATGTCGTTTGAGGGAAGCAAGAGGTATTAGCTCATGCCCGGCTGCACTAGTGCCATTACCCGTCTAAGTGCTCAAACATGGACATAGCCTTCAGGGGTCTTTGATTAGTCGGTGATCAGTCGGTAATCTTTCTCTCTTCGTCCATTGTCGTGTGGACACTCCTTATGTGGTTAGAGCGTTGGGTCTGATAAACTTTGATTCCTACTCCGTGTTGTTAGATTACAGTAGGAAGATTGCAGTAATATTGATTAGATTCTAAAATTGTGAGCATAATGATTAAGTTCTACCCGGACCGAACTGCACCTCTGTCGGTCCCTCTTTACGGGTCGTATATGCGTTGAGATGAATCGTATAAGCAATTATTTGTTTTTGGCGGCTATCACGAGTGACTGATTTAGTCCGTCTGTATGTCCTTAACCGCGTGATTTCTAGAAATACTTCTCTTTTTCGGCACGACTGAAATTTTGAGATTTTGACGCCATTGGGCGGGTTCAGGAGCTCGAAAGGCTACCATCAAGTTACCAACAACTTACCGACAACTTACCGACAACTTACTGACAACTTACCAACAAGCTACCAACAACTTACCAACAACTTACCATAATTGTTGGTAAGTTGATAGTAAGTTGACGGTACTAGGATGCTGCTGGCCCTGTTCCACTAAAAACAATCTGTTGTGACTCTAAAAATCGACCAAAGGTATATGATGTTAAAATTTAAAGAGATGTGAGCTCAGAGAGACGCTCTTATTTTTACTGTGTATTTCGTACTGTATCGGGGCTCTCTGCTGTATTTTTACATGGTAGAGATCTTCCCCGGTTATTTGTTACCATTCTCATACCAATACTTTCGCTGCTGTTTCTGTGTTAGTGATCGTGTCGGTCTTACTGTATCGGTCATTCAATGGTATCGGTCATTTACGAGGTTAAGTGCTTATATCCGATGGGGTATATGCTTGTTCGTGGTATTTGAGATAGATGAGGCCCATCGGGAATTGGTATTGATTTTCATGATTCCAATAAGTAATTTCCTCGCCGGAAGTCGAGTATATCGATTTGAATATACTTAAGGGTTCCAAGTGTTTACTTATCAATCAGGTCTTTGGAGATGTCTTGTTTCTAACCAATTAACCTCTTTCGTTTGTAGTCCTAAGTGATATTGTTTTTACCACCTAGGGATTTCCATGTAGTGGAGGTGCTTTCGATTCTAAGGCACGTTCATCAAAATAAACGTGTCTTTCGCACCTCGGTCGTCGTTTTGTTTTGTCGGCTTTTCCAATCGAATTTGATGCTGACAAAGTCCGTATTTTTCGCCGACAACACACCCCTTGATCCAAAACTCTACTCGCGTGGTATTGGATTACTGTCGGGGTATATTGTCTTGAATCGGTCCGGAGATCGATCGATCATTCGTATTTAACCTGGATCAGATCGACGTAAATGTAAGATGAGATCCAGCAGTCAATCAACGGGGTCAAATGGTTCAATCCGGCTATCCGTCAAAGTAGTTGAATGATTTAACCTTGGTAGTGTCCCATGACGTATCTTGCGTGTCGAGCGTGCAAGATCGATCCTAATGGTTTGGTTAGATCATCAGCAGGGTTGATAACTCCAGGAATATGAATCATCTTGATTTCACCATTTTCTTTCCAAGCTTGAATTGCAAAGAACCTGATTTCAATATGTCTGGTTCTTTCCGTTGGCTTCTGGGCATTGATGATTTCAATTGCTGATGCATTGTATTCATAGATAGGAGTCGGACCAACTTGGACAAATCCTAATTCCTTGAGTATGGACCTGAGATATCTGGCTGTTTTGGCTGCTGTGACTGCAGCAATGAATTCTGCTTCTGTAGAACTCTGAGCAGTAAGTGACTGAGCTTTGGATCTGTAAACAATTGCTCCACCAGCATAAGTGAAAACATATCCTGTAGTGGACCTGCGATGCTTCGGATCATTGCCATATATCAACAAAACACATCAATTTGGCTTGTTTGATATCTTCAGGGAATTTCGGGAGTGATGCGTCTTCGACTACATTGTTGTATGGTTCTCCTGATGGTAGAGATGGCTCAGCATTCGGTCTGTAGAATCTAATACCCCAAGATCTGGTTGTTCTGAGGTATTGAGCTATATTCTTTAGACTGGAATAGTGGAATGCAGTGGGATTGGAGCTGTACTTTGACATCAGGGTCACTGCATAGCCAATGTCTGGCCGGCAGCTGACATATGCTGCCCAGGGACAAACATTATTATAAAATTCATAATGACTAAAGTATCAGCCTGAGACTTGTCAATATTGTTTCATAGTCTCCCCGATCCATAGTATGAGCAATATTCATCCAAACATTTCAGAAAATAACACACTTTTGCACTCAAAAAGTAACTGAGAAACACTATTTTGGTTACTTGTTCATACAAAAATAAAAAAACAATAACCAAAAATTACGGAGACTACCCTTTGTACACCACACCTCTACGGAGGAATCGATCCACTGGACACGTTAACATCTATATCAAGAACCAATCATATCCTGACGAGGAAAGTTACACTACTTAAAGTTAGTCTGTTTTTGATGGACTAGTACAAAAAGACGTCAGTACATTCGAAAAATGTACTCCATAGAAAATAACAAAACAACAAAAAGGGCTTTTCCTGCAACACCGTTGCAGAAAATGAAAAGACAATAGGTACGCGAATCAATGCTTGGGCTACGTACGATTACCCTCAGTGGAACCTATGGATTGTGGTCCGTGTCAAAATTTTCAGGACACCACATTGCAGAATATCACGGCACGCGCAAACAAAAGATAGGCAGGCGCCAGTAAAACAACACTCACAGGTAGTACAATTAATAGTAATACAGCACTTCCCGGGAGGCAGTAAATCAAGCACTTACAGCGCGTACAGTATGAATGAAAAAAACATGCCAAACACTTCCTTCAAACAACATTATTATCATAAAAATAGCGCGCCAAATTAATCAAAGGAAAAAACGGTAAGTTGAGGTGCACGATTTAACAAGAAAATAATGGTAGAACTGAGTAGTTGCAGTCCGGTGACAGGTAAAACCATTGTTACCAATAACACAAACAGCCCGCACAGCAGTGTATCGGGAAGTGACAGAACAAACACAAACGATAGCCAAACATATAGAACCACCAACAGTAGCAACAGAAATATTCTACAGACAACAAAAGAATCCGATAACGATAACTTGGAAAACAACATCGTCAAACACGTCAAAGAAACAGTGTTCAGGAAATTTAAATTCCCGCCAGAGAATACATTTGTGAAGGCAACGATATTCAACATTGCAAAACTAACGAATAACAATGAAATACCAAATACGATCGCTATAAAGGGACAAAAGTGGAGTGGAATTTATTGCCAAGCAGTCACTACGTGCAGACACAATGCTCAAACTCTTGCCAGGAAAAACTACAAAGGGAAGCAACCAACAATAAAATGATTGCCGGCATGCAATCTTTCATAATCCTTTCTAACATTTTGGTTGTATTAACATTGACACGTAGACGATAAAAGGAACAACCAGATACCAGATAGTTTCCCAGGAACGGTTCTAATCACGGACACACAAGACGTGAGCTCAGAAAATAGGTACCAATTGCACGAAGACTATCGGCGGAAAAATTCACCAGAATTCAAATACTTTATGAAAAGAATTCTTGGAGAGGTGTCACCAAAACAGACAGACTTCAAAAGAAAATCAGTCAGAATGACAGTCAGTAACATTTTCACCCCAAGCGATGAAGCAATGCGAAAAAAAATTCACTAACGGTAAGTCTGGAAATAAGGAGGGATGGAGTAACGAGGGGCAAGATCTTTACGAATACCTAGTAAGTGAATTAGAAGAACGAAGGGATGAACAACAGTCAAAAGAATTAGAGACGGAACTACTTAAAATGTACCAAAAGCAAAATGGCAATCGTAAACAACAAGATAAGGAGGAGGATGAAGAGGAAAAAAACAGAAGCGAAAACGTAGCTTGGTTGAGATTCTCGGCAAAGATGATGAGGACTACAAATTTTTCATTGAATACAATAAAAACGAACAAGAGTAATTGGTGATATCAACATCATTATAGTAGAACGGCTAGTTCGTTATTATTTTATGGTTTGCACAATATTGTTCCGGGTCTTTTGTTCGAATATAATACAATAAACGAGGTAATTTCAAAGGCTGATAAAATACTTTCGTATTTGTTACAAAATATATTTGTTGTATTTCAGTATTTGATAAGCGTAGGGTGAATATTGTAAAATGTCGGAGAGTATTGCAAATGTGGATAAAATACTTTCTTATTAGTACAAAAATATGGTTGTTGGCTTTTGATATTCGAAAAACGTAGTGTGAGTAATGCGAAAGCAACGTAACAGAATAGATTGATGGTTATCAAGAAGCTCGTATATTTGTTCAGAAATTGGTATCAACGCTACGACAATATCAGTGTACAAAAAGGATATTATTACAAGACATGAGTTTCGTGTGGAAAATAACAAAAATTGAATGGCAAATAAATATTAACAGGGTAAGCATGTGTTTGGAGGGCTCTGAAAAATGGAGGTGAACAGTCGGTATTTGGTAGTTTAACTTGTTGGTTATTACATGAAATTGTTACTTGAATTGTGAGCAGAAAATTGCTCTTTTACTAAAATTACCATATTGGTGCATCGGCCCGCTAATACTCCAATGCACACACTAAATCACTAATAATCACATCGACCTGCTAATACTCCGATGTGTTGCACGTGCCCTTGTACCAATGGGCTGTAGGCATCTACCTTGCGCCCTGTAGAATTGGTACATAAGGGTCTATTTTTAGTAAGAAGGAGAACCGGATCGGTAAGTGGTAAAATCTCATTCCCACTTCCACTCCCGTCTTCCATTCATGTTGGTCCATTCCTGTAGAAGCAAGATTCATCGGACGATCGATTCTTGTCTCGTTCGCGTCTCATTCATTCACTCGTGTCTCATTCGTGTCTCATTCCACTCATTCACGTCTCATTCGTTCAGTCGCGCGCGCTAGTTCGATCGACCTCAAACACACTCCCCTGCTTCAAAGGATAATAGACTCAATCGATGATACTGCTCCAGAACTTGCTGTAGGCCGCAAATGCTTCTTCTGTGTCTACAGTCGAGAAGCTCGTATCCTTGTTGCTTTTGGCCTTTGTGGAGTACTCATCTTTTCCGTAGAATTTGGAGCCATGCTTTTCAAATAGGACTCCAGTAAGATTCTTGGTGAAGAGGTCACTTGTCATTTCATCGCCTGTCTTCCACATCACCTTGATGATGCCCATTTCCTTCAGCTCTTGTAGGAAATACTGTTTCACTTCAATATGCCTGGTGCGACCTGCTACGGACCAATTGTTGCAGAAATCAACTGCACCCTTGTTGTCCACATATATCACCATGGGTAGCTTAATTTGCAATCCGAGACACATCATGACTCTCCAAATGTACAGCATGTCTTGGACACATAGCACGGCTGCATATAGTTCGGCTTCCATCACTGACAGTGCAATGATTGGCATCATCCTTGATCTTGCTGTGACATTGGCACCATTCAGCCAAGTGGAACAGCCATTGACACTGTGCCGAGACTCATCTTTTGCATACTCCGAGTCACTGAATCCAATCAGCTCAAAAACGAAATTCTTGGTGCCATCCCACACTGCATTTGGGGCTAACGTGAGACCTCTCTTGGGTGTTCCAGCACAATACTTCATCACTCGCTTTAGTGCCTTCATGTGGGACTTCCTCGCTTCAGTCATGAACCTGGACAGCTCTCGGACAGCATTCTGTGTTTCTATGCGTGACCATCTCATCATATGCAGTAGGATGGCTGTTCTGGACCTGTACTTGGTTTGGGCTTCCTTGGTGAGAACACTATCAGATGGTCCTTCACCTTCTTTCTTCAACACTGATCCTGGCTCTGCTGGAGTTGTGGGATTGCCTCTGCATTCATCAAGCTCGAACTCATCAACAAATCTTTTGATCTTGACTGGTTGGGTCATTCGCAGAGTCCTGTTCTTCTTGTCCCGCTCGATGTGGCATCCGACATACTCATCCATCTCTCCAACATCCTTGCATTCAAATAGGGACTTGAGTTGCTCCTTGTGCTTCAGAACTTCTGCTTCTTCACCTATGATGCAAAAGTCATCAACCCATAGCAACATCAAAAGTAGTTTATTGTTGATCCACTTGAAAAATAGGCATGGGTCGGCCTTGCATCTTTCCATCTGCATGGTATGCATTGCTCGTTGCGCTTCTCTCCAGAATTGTATGGCAGCTTGAATTGTCCCATAAAGTGTTTTCTGCAGTTGGAGGAGCACATATGATGGGTAGAATTTCTGATAGCCCTCCGGAATCTTGGTGAATATCTTCTCTCCATTCTGAAATTTGCCATTCAGAAATGCTCCTTCCACATCCACAATGTAGGCCATAAAAATTTCCATGACCATCAGTATCATTGCGATTCGGATTGAGATATCACTAACAACCGGTGAAGACTTGTCTTGCCCGTCGTAGTGCTCACCATCTAGCTGCTTGAATCCTCGGACGGCATTCCTGCATCTTACTGTGCCATCAGGTTTCATCTTGTTGGCCCAAGTGGTATCCATGATTTTGGTGCCTGGTGGGATATTGGCTTCATCAATCTCTTCAAAAACCCCATACTTGACCATCTTCTCATGTTCAGCATCAACACCCTCTGTAAACTTGTCGCGCATTGGACTGGCCATAGATTCCTTGTAGTTCATGGTCTTCAGTTCATTGGTGTTGGCAAAAGCACTCCCAGCTGCGCCAACCAGACTGAGTTCACTCATAGCGCCTTCCTGAGATGGGATAGAGACTGACAGAAGATTGAATTCTTTCAGCGCAGTCATTGCCTTGTGGAACTGGATTTCAGCATCAGTGAATTGAGCTGCATAGCTTGCCATATCTCCATACCGTATATCCGGATTGAGATGAGAATTTCTCACGACACGGCCATATCTGGTGGTTGTTACGACATGGGGATCCTCTTCTTCGTCATTGCTGTCGTAGTCCTCACTTTTGTATTCGATCTTGGTTTCTTCAATCGTATCGGTGTAATCGTCATCATAACTATCGAAGGCAGGATCCTCCTCTTCATTCTGGGCCGGAGTGAGGTTTGCGTTTTCAGATTCAGGTTGGAAGGGAATTGCTGGTGCTGTGGCTCCCCCACTTTCATCCTGAAACTGCACTCGGTGCCGGGGTCTGGTGGTGGTTCGCAAAATGGAGACTGGTGGGGTAGGTGTGGCGTGGATTGGGAGGTCCATGTGTAGAATAGAAAAATTTGGAAGCAACCATGAAACAGGGGGTGAAAATATGGATAGGAAAATAGTCCTACTTGAAATTGTTGCATGCAAAAATAGGTAGAGAATTATTTATTGTGCGCGCAACAAAATGTTTCGGAATATTTTAAAACATCGCACAAATTTGACGAAAGCACGAGCATCGTTTATGTGACGTATATTTTGGTGGGGAATCGGCAGGATTTGCACTGTCTTCAAATCTGGTGGGGTTTTGGGTTGACGATTGAATTATATTTTGGTTAGGGACTGGAGGGTTGAAGATTGAAATATATTTTGGTTGGGGACTGGCAGGATTTGCACTGTGTTCAAATCTGGTGGGTTTTTGGGTTGATGACTGAGTTATATTTTGGTGGGGGATCAGCAGGATTTGCACTGTGTTCAAATCTGGTGGGTTTTTGGGTTGATGACTGAGTTATATTATGGTTAGGGACTGGACAGATTTGCACTGTGCTCAAATCTGGTGGGTTTTTGGGTTGATGACTGATTTATATTTTGGTGGGGGATCGGCAGGATTTGCACTGTGTTCAAATCTGGTGGGTTTTTGGGTTGACGATTGAATTATATTTTGGTTAGGGACTGGAAAGACTTGCTTTGTGTTCAAATCTGGTGGGTTTTTGTGTTGATGACTGAGTTATATTTTGGTTGGGGATTGGCAAGATTTGCATCGTTTTCAAATCTGGTGGGTTTTTGGGTTGATCACTGAGTTATATTTTGGTCGGGGACTGGTGAGTTTTTGGGTTGACGATTGAATTATATTTTGGTTAGGGACTAGAAAGATTTGCATTGTGTTCAAATCTGGTGGGTTTTTGGGTTGTTGACTGAGTTATATTTTGGTGGGAGACTGGCAAGATTTGCATTGTGTTCAAATCTGGTGGATTTTTGGGTTGATGACTGAGTTATATTTTGGTAGGGGACTGGTGAGTTTTTGGGTTGACGATTGAATTATATTTTGGTTAGGGACTGGAAAGATTTGCACTGTGTTCAAATCTGGTGGGTTTTGGGGTTGATGACTGAGTTATATTTTGGTCGGGGATTGGCAAGATTTGCACAGTGGTCAAATCTGGTGGGTTTTTGGGTTGATGACCGAGTTATATTTTGGTGGGGGATCGGCAGGATTTGCATTGTCTTCAAATCTGGTGGGTTTTTGGGTTGACAATTGAATTATATTTTGGTTAGGGACTGAAAGGTTGAAGATTGAAATATATTTTGGTTGGGGACTGGCAGGATTTGCACTGTGTTAAAATCTGGTGGGTTTTTGGGTTGATGACTGAGTTATATTTTGGTGGGGGATCGGCAGGATTTGCACTGTGTTCAAATCTGGTGGGTTTTGGGGTTGATGATTGAGATATATTATGGTTGGGGACTGGCAAGATTAGCATTGTCTTCAAATCTGGCAAGTTTTTTGGTTGATGACTGAGTTATATTTTGGTTGGGGATTGGCAAGATTTGCACTGTGTACAAATCTGGTGAGTTTTTGGGTTGATGATTGAGTTATATTTTGGTCGGGGACTGGCAAGATTTGCACTGTGTACAAATCTGTTGAGGCTTTGGGTTTATGATTGAGTTATATTTTGGTAGGGGATTGACAAGATTTGCATCGTTTTCAAATCTTGTGAGTTTTTGTGTTGATGACTGAGTTATATTTTGGTTGGTGATTGGCAAGATTTGCATTGTCTTCAAATCTGGTGAGTTTTTGTGTTGATGACTGAGTTAAATTTCTGTCTTTTGGTTGATAAACGCCGGTTGGTTGAGAACGCCGGTTGAAGGGACACCCCACTTGGAATGCAGCTTCAATGGAAACACCTGTTTGAGATTTAATATTGTATTGGAACAAACCAAAATTAGAGACACTGAACAAACTTCATGATTATTTTTAACATTCAGATTCCACAGAGCTGGCTGGATGAAAACAATGCTTGAGTGTAAGCTCATATTATTGCAATGACATCAAGAATACATAATTGCTGACAGAGGATGAGTCTTACCCACAAGACTATAGTCAAGTGTGCAGACCATGTATTTTTCAGCAAATTGTAATCAATGCCACTTGTAATGCAACAAGCTTCAAGTTCAAGATTGAATTCATCATTGTAAGACAACAGTACCGGTACCATTTCAGATTATACTTATGGAGAAAGCCTCAGAAGTACACCACTGTGAAACAATCTGCAAAGCAGATTTTCGCACGCACAATGTACAAGTGGGCTTTGTCTCTGTAAAGCGACAATTCTATTCCCCCCTTGAAGGTGAAGAATGGAAATGACATCTTACTATGGCTGTTGATTTGTCTGTAAATTTGCATGCTCAAAGAACACAACTTCATGAATCATGGATTTGAATCATGGAATTGAATCACAGACTTGGATTATGGAATTGAATCATAGACTTGAATCATAGAATTGAATCATGGATTTGAATCATAGACTTTAATGATATATTGCACTCATGAAATTCACTCATGGAATTGCATCATAGACTTGAATTGAAGAACTGAATGATAGATTTGAGTCATGGAATGGAATCATTGACTTGAGTTATGAAAACGAACCATATAATTGACTCACAGAACTGACTCATAGACTTGATTGAAAATTGAATCATAGAATTGAACCATAGTTTTGTGTCATGGAATTGTGTCATGGAATTGAATCATGGAACTGAATCATGGAACTGAATCATGGAACTGAATCTTGGATTTCAATCATGGATTTCAACCATGGATTTCAACCATGGATTTCAACCATGGATTTCAACCATGGATTGGAATCATAGACTTGGATTGATGAATTGAATTATAGATTTGAGTCTTGGTATGGAATCATTGACTTGAGTCATGAAAATGAATCATATAATTGAATCAAAATTGAATCACAGAATTGAACCATAGACTTGTATCATGGAATTGAATCATGGATTGGAATCATGGATTGGAATCATGGATTGGAAGCATGGATTGGAAGCATGGATTTGAATTATGGATTTGAATTATGGATTAGAATCATAGACTTGCATTGATGAATTGATTCATAGATTTGAGGCATGGAATGGAATCATTTACTTGAGTCATGAAAATGAATCATATATTTGACTCATAGACCTGACTCATAGACTTGAATCAAAATTGAGTAGTAGAATTGAATAATAGAATTGAATTACGTATATTGTATTATATCATAGACTTGTATGATGGAATTGAATCATGGAATTAAATTGTGGATTGGAATCATAGACTCAGGTTTTTTAGTAAACACGTGAACTCAGGAAGCAGGGAATTTTGAAAATGAGGTAGGGAGTTCTGAACGTACCGCGCCATATCCCGCAGGGGGTAGAGAAACAGTTCTCAGATGTAGACTTGATTGAAAATTGAATCAGAGAATTGAATCATAGACTTGTATCATGGAATTGAGTCAAAGAATTGAATCACCAATAAATTGAATCATGGAATTGAATCACAGACTTCAATCATGGAGTTGAAGCATAGACACTTAAAGTACTGCTTTGAAGCATAGAGTTTAATCTTAGACTTGAGTCATAGTCTTGAATCATAGATTTGAATCATAGAATGAAATCATAGAATGAAATCATAGAATGAAATCATAGTATTGAATGTTAGAGTTGAATCATAGAATTGAATCTCTGTCTTGTTGAATCATAGAACTGTATCTAAATTTTGAATCACAGACTAGAATCATTTATTCAATTCATAGTTTTGAACCATAGGATGGAATAATAGAATGGAATCATAAGATTGAATTATAGGGATGAATCATAGACTAGAATTTTAGAATTGGATCACAGATCATAGAATTACATCTTAGAATAGATAAGAATCTTAGACTTGAATTATAGACTTGAATCATAGATTAGAATCATTGATTTGAGTTGCAGAATTGAATTATAGAATTGAATCATTGACTAGAATCATTGACTAGAATCATTGATTCGATTCATAGATTTCAATCGTGGAATTGTTGAATCATAGGATGGAATCAAAGAATGAGATCATAGAATGGAATAATAGAATACTACAAATATGTAAGAAAAATACGTACACAACAACTCCACAGGGCCCCTGCAAAGCACTAATTCCTCTGATATATCAATCTCCAGTCTGTAATCATGTGACAGTGGACTGGATGCGGACTTTGGTAAATATTTATAACCATACTTCTCAGTTCCAAGCTCTTGTTCAACAGCCGCGACAGCTTTTGCGGTATATTTGGTGCTTGATAATGACCACCTTGGTTTTGAATCACCTTCAAAGTAAAACTTTCCAATATCAGCTCCCAAATACAGAGTTGGTTCTTCAATGGTATCATCTTTCAACTTGAACTTTCGTTCAATGTTTTCTAGCTGGAACTTAGGATCTTCGCCAGAACATAAGATATCGTCAACATAAGCAATCAACATTGCCCAGTATCTGGATCCATCTTTCCTGGTTTCAATTCTTAAGTGCACATCCGGATCTGCTTTGCAAGGGGAATATCCAAGATCTCTCAAATGTTTCGTGAGATATGATCTGAATGATGCTCCTGCAACTGGTAATCCGTATAGTGCTCGAACTATCTTGCAAGGCCGACCTGCAAGGTGTGGAGGAAAGCCATCTTCAGCTCTTGCCCGGAGAAAATATTTCTCCTTTATTGGAGCTGTCAAATATGCATTTTGAATATCTGCTGAGAGAACCTTCAAATCATTCAGCGCTGCCAGCAAGAAGAATATTCTCACTGAGTCACGACTGGTAACAGATGAGTAAGTATTTTCCTTTGCTACAGCAGGAACCTTGTGACCGTCCCCTACCAACCTAGCCTTCCTTTTTAGGGATCCAAGCTTGATATCAAATATCATGTGCGTTGTGATCTCCTTATGACCAACTGGGATTACATCTTCATCAGAAAATTCAAAAGCTGCCATGTTGTTTGTCATTTCCTTACAAATTGCGCGTTCCCAGTGGTCAGTACCTGTTTTCTTATCAATTGCCAGTGCTTGTGTAATTGAATGTAGTAATTCAACACCATATTTGTGACTTTGCAACCAATACTTGGCTGTTTTCGCCGCCTTAAGGATGCGTTCCTTTCTTCGCAAAATTTTATGCACCCACCATCTGAAGGCTGGTAACTTTTCAAGCTTGTTGTTGACTGCATATTCTGCTAGCTGCACTGGGAATGATTCTTTGACATCACTTAGCTTACACCAAGATTCGGTTCCATCTTTCCAACTGTGTTGTCACTCTAAAAATCGACCGAAAGGTATAGGATAATTGAAATTTAAAGAGAAGTGAGCTCAGAGAGACGCTCTTATTTTTACTGTATATTTCACTGTATCGGGGCTCTCTGCTGTATTTTACATGGTAGAGATCTTCCCCGGTTATCTGTTACTGTTATCTTCATCGTACCGATACTGCTGTTGCTGTTGCTGTATTAGCGCCGTGTTGGTCTTACTGTATCGGTATTTTACGAGGTTAAGTATTTCTTATCCGGTGGGGCGTATGCTTGTTCGTAGAGTGGGTAAATAAATGAGGCCCATCCGGAATCGGTATCGATTTTCTTGATTGCAATAAGTAGTTTCCTCACGGGACATCAAGTATATTCTTCTGAATCTACTTATGGATTCCAAGTGTTTACTTACTGTTCAGGTCTTTGGATATTTCTTGTTTCTAACCGATGATCCTCTTTTGTTTGTAGTCCTAAGTGATATCATTTTTACCACTTAGGGATTCCAAGTAGTGGAGGTGCGTTTGATTCTTGGAGTATTCGTATCTTGTATTCCGCACCTCGGTCGTCATTTCGTTTTGTCAGCTTTTCCAATCGAATTTGACGCCGACATGAAGTCCGTATTTTTTTGCCAACAACACACCCCTTGATCCAATACTCTACTCATGTTGTATTGGATTACTGCCAGAGTATATCATCTTGAATTGGATCGATAGACAGATCGGGATCGAACGTTTGGATCGTATCATTCGGATCAAATCAAATCGAAGAATCGACTTGAGCAATTTGGATTGAATCAAGATCGATCGGAGGTGGTCATTGAATGGTCTAATCTGGTTGTCGATTGAAGCGATCGAACGGAATGATTTAACCTGGGTAGTGTCCCATGATGTATCTTGCGTGTCGGGCATGCAAGATCCATCCCAATGGTTTGGTTAGATCATCAGCAGGGTTGATAACTCCAGGAATATGAATCATCTTGATTTCACCATTTTCTTTCCAAGCTTGAATTGCAAAGAACCTGATCTCGATATGCCGGGTTCTTTCAGTTGGCTTCTGGGCATTGATGATTTCAATTGCTGATGCATTGTCTTTATAGATAGGAGTCAGACCAACTTGAACAAATCCTAATTCCTTGAGTATGGACCTGAGATATCTGGCTGTTTTGGCTGCTGTGACTGCAACGATGAATTCTGCTTCTGTAGAACTCTGCGCAGTAAGTGACTGAGCTTTGGATCTGTATACAACTGCTCCACCAGCATAAGTGAAGACATACCCTGTGGTGGACCTGTGATGTTTTTGATCATTTCCATATGCTGCATCAACAAAACACATCAGTTTGGCTTGCTTGATATCTTCAGGGTATGTGGGGAGCGATGCATCTTGAACTGCGTCGTTGTATGGTTCCCCTGGAGGTAGAGATGGCTCAGCATTTGGTCTGTAGAACCTAATTCCCCAAGATCTGGTTGTTCTGAGATAGCAGGCTATGTTCTTCAGACTGGAAGAGTGGGAAGCGGTGGGATTGGAGCTGTACTTTGACATCAAGGTCACTGCATAGCCAATGTCTGGCCGGCAGCTGACATACGCAAACATCATTTCCCCTAAGAGTGTCCTGTATGAGAAGCCAGATGTGGATTGTAATTCAGCATGTTCCTTGGTGCCTTCTAATGGTCCATCCGTATGTGATTGTAGTTGGCTCAGCACTTCAGTTGACAGTGGCGCTGACAGCTTGGAGTGAGGTTTCATCTTAGAATCAGTTTCCCAACCATGGGATGTAATGATTCTGTCAATGTAATTTGCACAGGACAGTTCAATGTAGTCAGCTGTCTGTTTGACATCAATTCCATTGAAGTCTTCAAGCAACCCCATTTTTGTGAAGGGGATTACATCTTCTTTAGGTAGCTTCAGTTTTGCGCCAATGATGTCATAGATCTTGTCAGATATGGATTCGGATGTGCAAGCCAGTGCAAAATTGTCAACCTGTCTCAGCATGTAGACTGTTTCACCTTCAAAAACTGTCGTGTAGATTGTTCTGTCATGTGTGGTGGTCTTGAAGTTGAGATCAGGGCCTTTCAATATCTTGTTGATGTGGGTTTCCCATAATCTACCTGATTCCAGATGGCCTTGGAGTGCTCAAAGAACAGGAAGCACCAATCTTCTGTCTATGTCTTTGCCATGCTTGTGTTTATACCATTCTGCATATGCATCATCAATAGTCATGTATGTAGGGATGTTGGGCCCTGGAGAATGGGCATATGCATCAGCAGCATCTCCAGCATACACTTTGAGATTGAGGCTTGCTGTTGCTGCAATGGCAAAGAACAATATTTGGATGGGGTGTTCAACACATGAAGAGTATGACATGGCAATAGCGTGCAGGGTTGGAGCTGCATATTTGCTTCCATTGCAACATTGCCTGGCTCTTCGGACACCATTCCTTTTGACATTGTATTGCCAATGGGGTCGGAGAATTATTGCTTCTGGATCCTTAGGGTATGGAATGGGTGATGCAAACATTTCTAAGTCTTCAAACTGATCAAGTTGTTTTCGCTCTCCAGCTTCCCATTCAGCCCATGTGGATAATGACTTGAGATTCCTTCGTGTGAAGTGCCCTAGTGCTTGTTCTTCAGGTGTAGTTGCTTTGGAATTGATGGCCTTGATTAAGAGTTCAATTTCTTCAGTTGGTAGTGAATCTGCATCTAGAGGTAATGCATGATTGCCTGGTTTATGAAGTTTGGTGATGGCTTGAAGTGATGGGATATCAATAGTAGGAATGACGACATCCATATCATCCTCAGTTGGTGCCAAGTGTTTTTGGATGGAGGCATGGAGTGCTTCAGTGTTGTCAACTTGGTTGATTCTGGATTGGATGATATGCTTGTATTTGTTGCCAATTTTCTTGATATTCTTGATGGATGAAATCCGGTCCAAAAAAGGTGGATCTTCTTCATCAGTGGGTTCCTTCCAAGAAGTATTTGGAGCAAAAAGTCCATATTCATTCGAGTGTTTCCTGGCTTCTTTCATAGACAATTTGGCTTCAAGTGCAAAGGTAATGGGTGTATCTATGGAATCCCTCGCCCCTTGAGCGTGGGATTTATGCAAGGCTGTGGTAACATCAGCAGCAGTGAACACACGGTTGTGATTGATAGATACAATATAAGCGCCTCTGAGCTTGGAGAGAGATTTCTTATGGGAGGAGAAAAGCTTGGAGGCAGGGCTTTTTGGAAGGATATCTGTGACGTAGGCTCTGCCAAGGAGTGAATCATTGGCATATCTGAGACCAAATGCTTGATCAGCACATGAGCTGGAAACAGTGAGCCTGAGATTGGTGAGATCTGCAAATGGGGAGATCGAGAATTGAAAATCGCTGGATGACACCTCAGTGGGTTCCAGTGGGAGAGGAAGGTTGTCATCGGTCCTGAGCAGGTGCTTGACATTAGTTGGAAGGTCTGCAAGTGGTAAGTCATTCATGCCTTCATCAAACCTGACATGAGTGGCTATCTTGACTTGCTGTGTCTCAGTATCATACCACAGGATGTTTCGAGTAGTGAAGGGTACAAAACCTAGAAATATGCCTTTTCTTGCGTTGGGTTTGAGCTTGATTGATCTCTTGCCTGGAGGTCGCACCCAAACTCTGCAACCAAATGTGCGGAAGTCAGCAAGATTTTCCTTATGGCCAGTTGCCAATTCCAATGGTGAATGCTGCTGGTTGCCTTCAGGGAAGGCATTTGACAACCAAAGGGCATGATAAAATGCAAAAGGCCAAAACTTGATTGGCAAGTTTGCACCAGAGAGCATGGTTTGCATTGAATTAGCCAAAGTTCGATGTGCTCTTTCAACTGTACCATTCTGGTGAGAAGCATCAGCCCCTGTTGGGAAAATGGAGTATCCAAAGTCAGAGAAGAGGTTTCTGATGTCAGGGTTGTGATAGAGTTCTCCACCTTGATCAACTGAAACATACTTGTTTGCACAAGCTGGGTTGTGCTGGGAGAAGAAATGTTCCAGCCAATGGAGTGGTGCTGCTTTGGAGATTCTGGTATCACCATATTTCATACCGGTGTAGTGGTCTGTGATGAGAATCCAAGCTGTCTCACCATGTATGCCTTTGTAGTCAGACTTTCGTTTGCTGTTGGAGGATCTGGCGCCGGCGAAGGCAAAGTCAATAGATAAACCCTGAAAAGGTTGTGTAGCTTTTCTTGTGGAATGTGAGCCAGCAGGTGTTTTCCTTTGCTTACATTGAATGCAAGTTGGACATTGATCAAGAATACTTGTTTGACGCTTGAACTTTGGTACTCCAAGAATGTGTTTATGAGCTTGGTATAGAAAGTCATCGCATGGGTGTCCTAATCTTTGGTGCCAAAGGAGTTTCGATGTCTTCGCTTTGATGGCTTGAATGGGGATATTTTTGTCCACAATCTTGGTGAAAAACAATTTTGCATCAAACTTTGGCATGTCACTGGTATCAGACTGAGCTTGAGCTGCTTCTGTGCATTTTTGCAGTGTGACAAGATTTGTGTATACATCATATCTATAGTTGCTAATGGCTTCTTTGGAGGCTAGTTCGCAAGCTTCCTTGAACTGCATGTCAGTCGCTAAAGCATATGCTGAAGAGGTTGCACAATTGGCATATGGGGATGTAAGATCAATGTCTGGAATCAGTATTGGGTGTGTATAGCACTGACCATCAATGATACTTCCGTGTAGGACAATGCTGTTGGCAGTGTTCTGTAACAACTGTAATTCCGGATTATGAGTTAATTAATCTATTTTCTGTTTTTTCGAATACTCAATCGGATTTCACATGCAATCCTGTGTTAAGCAATCCTCCATCATGAGACTGCACGTGCATTCCCGTGTTGTAGATTAACTAATATTTCATCGGTAAATTCGTTGGAGAAACCTGTCTCATTTGTTTGTTTCTAACATAATTGGGCTTCGTGTATCCATTTTGTATGTCATTGATATTTTCCATATTTCATTGATATACTTAATATTGGATCCTATGCCTCTGGATTTTCGCGTACCACTTTCTGGTGATACTTTGCTGTGTCCGATTCTTCTATCAATGATCAATTCCTTTGGTCGTGAGTCATTCTTTTGTTTTCTGTGATCGACTTCCTACAGTGCCTATATTGCCTTGTTTGGTCTTCATATGCCCAAGTGTCGATCCATCAGTAATTTCGTCTCACTCCTCAATGTATTCATTGTTCGTAAGAACGTATTTTGTTCATTCCGCCGCTCATCTCATTCATGTAGTGCGCGCGTCGATCTGTTTCCTTATTGGCTCATATTTAACCGCACATAACGGTTATATCTTGTTTTTACTTAACAACACGATTTGCCGGTTGTTCTCCCCTAAATCCATGTTCTTGGTTTAGATTCCTATCGGATTTTTAGAGGGAAGCATACAACATAATTTTTAGGCATGGATTTTTAGTGTGGTTGTTTTATTACTGAATTGTGGTACTTAACTTTGTTTTTACATTGTCATGAATTCATTTAGGAGATTCCTGAATGCATTACTGTTTAGCGGCTTGGTCAGAATGTCGGCATAGTTGTCCTGTGAGTTAATATGGCTGATAGATACGACTTTTCCAGCTTGGTGTTGTCTGACGAAATGGTAGGCCAGTGCGATTGATTTCTTGTTGAGTGAACTTGCAGGGTTGGTGGAATTGATTACTACGCTTTTGTTATCCACATAGATCTCTGCTGGTTTGGTGATTACAACTCCCATCGATCTAAGGTGGTATCTGAGCATGATGGCCAATGCAACCGCGTCTTTCAGGGCAGTAAATTCAGCTCCAAATGTACTCGTGTGAACTGATGTCTGTCTCTTAGACTTCCAGTAGACTGGCATACACCCAACGAATGCAATCAATCCAGTGATACTCCTTCCAGTAACCAAGTCATGTGCATGGTCACTATCACAGAATATGTTCAAATCCATTTCAGGAATTAGAGGCACAGGGAACATTGGATCCAATTCTTCCTTGTAATATTTGTAGTGATGTGTAAATTCTTCGTATTTGAGCTTGACATCACCATTTGAACTGATCCTTGGAGATCTTGAATCCACTAGAATTCCTTTCTTTTTGTACTTCTTCAAATATCCCAGGATGTGCCTAGCCATCTGCAAATGACCTTCTCGCGGTCCGGCTGCAAATCTTGAGAGAGATGATACTGCAAATGCAATATCAATTCTTCCAGACAACACCAACCACTGTCCTAGACCAATAATATGTTGGAATTCCTTATGTTCAGATACTGACAGTAATGGCGAATCATCCAGTTCAGGGTGGCAATCGGTTTTCATTGGCAGATTTTCTTTCTTGAGTGTCACTGAATATTTCTCTTGATATTTCCGAATCACCTCACTGATATATTTAGTAGAGTTCATCAACAATCGTCCATCTTTGATTCTTGTAAGACTTGTACCAAGGTAATACTGAGGTTCTGATTCAACATTTCTCAGCGCAAATTCTTGTTCAATTCTGGCGATCCAATCTTGTGGTTTCTTTCCTATTACCATAAGGTCATCAACATGCGTACCAATATATGTGTAGCTTTCTCCTTCTTTCTGTAACCATAAATCTGGATCTGCTCTTGACGGTCGAAAACCCAAATTCATGAGTGTATCAGCCAGAAAGTCCATGAAAGCTCTACCGCTACCCGCCAGTCCATACAGCGCTCTTTGTATTTCTACTTTGCATCCTTTCTTTTCACCAAATTCGTCTCCAGCCCACACCCATACTTTTTCCTGAACCGGTGCAGTTGGGAACGCATTGCCCACATCTGCTGTCATCAAATCCAGTTGTTGGTGTTGGGCGATTAGAAATAGAAAGTACACAGATAAACTGTTGATCTGACTGGAGTATGTGTTGTATTCACTCGAGTCAATCCTGTGACCACCTGCTACTAATCGGCTCTTGTACCTGCCATCCTCGCTCTTGATGTCCCAAATCATCTGCAATCTTGCTTGTTGCCAACCTTCTTCTTTTGGAAATTCTTTTTCTGCTGAGTGATATTTGAAACATTTTAGTCGTTCCAAATTATCCATTTCTTTCTGAATTGAATCTTTCCATTTTGTATTGCCAGCTTCCGCATCAAATTGCATACATTCTTCATAGGTATTTGGAATCTTCTGTCCAAACTTTTCACGATTCTTCTTCTTTGCCATTCTTTGATTCCTGGATGGTTTCTTCTTGTTGACTGCGCGTTGAACACTCTTGTGTATCAAGGACTTCATAAATCGTATTCTTCTGACAATACCAGATTGTTGTTTTATGACTTGCTCTGCCCATACATTCAATGGTCTGTTATTTCCTCTCCTGCTTTCAACAATGTACTCCTTGATATACTTTGCACATGCCAGTGGTTGATCTTTCTTCAATTGTGGGAATGGAGTATTCAATACTGTATTGCCTTGCAGCTCATCGATGTATTGCGCCTTAAATACCAAAATCCCATTTTCCCAGAAATGGTCCAAAATCTTCCGGAAATCCATATCCAAATTTACTTCTGTGCTTTCCAAGATATCCTGATGTGTTTCAGCATTGTTGCATCCATCTATATCACTTGGTAACATCTCTTCTTCCATGTCCAAGGGGTTTTCCTCTTCATCAGCATCAAGCTCCCCTGAAGTTGCATTGTCATTTTCATCACGGGCTTCCATTGGATTGGTGCTAGTAGAATTTTCCATTCCTTCAGAGCTTGCGACAAATTTCTCCCCTGAAGATAACAATGGGACTTCGTCAGTACTCTTGATATCTTCCATGTTCTGCTGGTGTTCTGACAAGGAAAGAATAAACTTCTCTGCCTCCGGGTTGTCATTCACATATTCATCTTTGGTGCCAATTTCCTTGCGTCTTGTTCTAACTACCGATCTCATCAACACTTGTCTTTTCTGTTTTGGTGTATCTGGTTCAGTCAGAATATAATAAGTCATTGCATCACCCGTTGATTCCGCAAAACCCAGGAATCTCCCTTTCAACATGTTGTTTTTGGGGCTCTTGAATCTTGGCTCAAAATACCACACTGGTTCATAGAAATGAAATCTCAGGTGGGAGATATCAGGTGTCCAGCCTTGGTGCAATTCGAGGGGTACTTTCCAATTTAGCGATTTTCTCGCTGCCAAATTGTTAACTGACACACACCATTTTGCACACCAATGCGCTAAACTGATTGGTGCCTGAAACATACGTAGACTGTTTTGTACCATCTTGGACAATCTTCCCCATTCCGCTTCACACAGATTCTGATGGCTGTGGTGTGGTTCACTTGTTCTTGTTTTGATCATATTCTCTCAAAGAATTTGAGTCCACTTTACCCCTGTTTCAGATCTTGCATTATCACTGAGAATAGTATCCGGTGCTCCATGTTCGCGAAGATAATCCTGTAGGGCATTTGTACATTGTGATTCTGTTTTCAGAGGATGAAAAGACCAAAGCTTTGTCTTGGTACCACTAAAAAATTGTCCCCCGTTGTGTCCTTGAGATGTCTTCTTCGAAAAATATGTGTAATCAGTGCTCACTGTTTCATTTTGTCTTCTGTAATGGAATGCCTTGAATCTTTTCCTGTAATGTTTCCTGGGGACTTCTCGATTTTCTTCTTCTATTTCTTCATAGTGTTGTGTTGTATTCTCCAATGTTTTCAAAACCGTCAATTCTGGTAGCATAGCAAACCGTTTTCGTAGTTCCAGCATTGGAAGTTTTGCAAATTTGAATGTTTCTCTTGCTCTCTTCCTTCTCAACATTGGATATTTGCGCATGTCTGGAGGTGCAGGACTGTTCAGTTCAAATTTTTCCAATGTATCAACTTCTCCTTCTGTTGGTTTGGTAATATGAAAATAAACTTTTTCATCGTCATATGAAAATGGTAGAAATGTCGTTCCAATTGTAATGCCACATTTGCTCAACTGTGGTTGCACTCCATTCACCAGCACTCCATGGTCACCCATATCGATTGTTGTCAATAGTGATTCACCATCAGTTTGGTCTTTATCCTTGGTCACAAAAGTTGCATAGTGGACCATTAGAAGTACTGGATCTTCCCTTCCTGGAATAAAAGCCTTCGTTACAGCACTGCAAACCAGATGCTCCACATAGGCATTTGTATCATTACTCATGTACGGCCTCATTGCAGATGTCATTCCAGTTTCTCCTCCAATTCGAAGCCATGCTTGTTCCGTAACCGTTGGTCTTCTTCCTCCACCACTATCAATAACTGCAATATTGTCATTTTGTTGAACTTCTCTGTATCGATGTATGTTGGCGGTGCTTGCTGAATTAGTTCGTGTTGTTCTTCTAGGTCTTCTTTCTTGTCGTCGAGCTGGTACAGGTCCCTGGTCAGTTTTTCTTGATTTTCATTGGCCCCGCTTGTTATCATTATTGTTGTTCTCATTTTCATCGTCCGAATCAGGATCCATTCTTGCAACAAGATCTGGTACGTCCTCTCCATCGTCCTCTCCATCACTATCCTTGTTCTCATTTTCATCAGATTTTATTTCTACCTTATTTCTTCTTGTTGTGTAAAAATAAGACGATGCGTTTCGTCGTGGTGTTGAATTCACTGCATTCTGCGTTGCCTGATCCTCACCATCCCCCCCAGAATGTAGATGAAATCGAACCGTTTTGAGAGCCGTGGAACCTGGAGGGAATAATTCAGTTTCATCGATTGTTCCAATGCTATCCTGATCACTATCGACATTCGGAGGTTGTGACGCAGGTGTGTCTGCTGATGTGTGTGACCCGGCGGGCGGCGATTCCGGTAGCGACAGTGGTTGTGAGACCGGTAAGGTCGTTCCGGTGGGTACCATTACACGTCGAACCCGACGTTGGCGACCGGATTTGGGAATAAAGTGATTCAGTCCATCATCGTGTGGAGACCCAACAATAACCCCCTCTGGAGTAGGAGGTGGAGTATCACTGTGGCGGATAGCTTGGTTGTATTTGAGGACCCAATCACGATACAGTTGAGAAAGGTCTTGCCATGTGTCTGGAGGGATTCTGATGATACCTTTGAGGTTGGGATGAATAGTCCCGGTAAGAGTGCCAGTGCCGTAGGAGCCCATACGTTGTCTCTTGTTAGGACCATCAGGGGTACGGCGGACTCGTTTGTGGCCTCCTCTGTTGCTATCGTATGCGGTGCGGGCAAGTTCTTCATCATGGATGCGAAGCTTAATAATCATCTCTTCTAGGGTCCTGTCAGTTTTGTGTTCCAGTAATTCTTCTTTGAATCTCTCCAGATTTGGGTCTCGAATATTGCGAGCAAAAATACTTTTTGCATCCCATTCAGTCATATGGTATGGTGGAATTTTCCGGAGTTTATGGTAGGTCAATTCAAATGTGTTAATATACTCGGAAATATTGCCATTTGGGTGCAACAGGTTGTATCGTAGACGAAGCTTTAGTGTCTCAGCATAAGATTCTCGCCGGTTGTCAGAATCATACCAGCCCAATAGTTCTTGCCATGCCGCATGACCATCAAATGTATCTTCATGCTTGATGATTTTTGAATGAGCACTACCGCCACTGCACGCCGACAACAATGTTCCCCAAAGTGCCTTGTTTTTGCTCGGTGAATTCCGGGCCGCCTCTGCATCATTCATAATCTCCTCATGTCCTGTGGCCGCAAAAGTCGCTATCGCATCTGATTTCCACTTTGTCCAGTTTTCCTGTTGGCCGTCGAAATCATGGATTGGTTTTGCCTTGAGTAGTTGCTGACCCGTTGCTTTTTCCTTGGCCGATCTCACTTCTTGTCTAAGCGCTTCCATCTCGTCATCCCTGTTGTGTGATTCTTGAATTGTTTGTCTCAGAGTGTTCATTTCCGCTTCATATCTTCTTTCTTTTTCTCGTCCTCGTGCTCTTGCAGCTCTCATTTCTTCCTTTAGTGCATTGATTTCTTCCATTTGGCGTTTGACTTCTGCTGCTTGTCTTCTAAGGTTAACCAGCTCTGCATCTCTGCGTCTGCCCTCATATCGTCCGCCAGGTCTTGAACCGCTATTATCATCGTCACTTTCTGATGACGAAGAAGATGATGAAGAGGATGGTGAAGACGAAGACGAAGACGAAGACGACGATGGTGCGTAGTTGGCCCATCTTGAATGGCGTTTGCGTCGAGTCGTCGGTGGAGTCTGGGTATCATGATCATCCTCGCTTGTATTCTGTGGTCCATCCGGTACTTCATTCTGTTTCCACCAATCATTGTTTCTCATCATGTAGAAGGCCGGATAGGTGACGGCTCCCAGAGTTTGAAAGAATCTGTTAGTAAAGGTTGGCATGTTGTCGGGTATTTTCTTTTCGGTTGTTACGTATTTTTATTTTTGTTTCTTGTTATGTATTTTTTATTTTATTTTTGATATTCTTCTTTGTTGTTCTAGCCAATTCTCAGTAGTATCTGATATATTTTGTTCAAGATAATGGCTTATTCCAGTATTTTCGTACAGGGGTATTAGATTTCAATGGTACAAATAAGTATAGAATTTTCTTCAAGTTCGCGATCGATAAATTCTAAGATCAATTTTCGTTAGTAGGAAATTTCTCGTAAGAAAATCCTCCGTACTTCCTGACTCGTAGGTCTGTTTGGTACTCCGGAATGGATTGTAACTCGTAGGTATGTTTGTTAGATAGACTTCGTATGAATTTGCGACTGTTAATCAACAACTGTAATTCCGGATTATGAGTTAATTAATCTATTTTCTGTTTTTTCGAATACTCAATCGGATTTCACATGCAATCCTGTGTTAAGCAATCCTCCATCATGAGACTGCACGTGCATTCCCGTGTTGTAGATTAACTAATATTTCATCGGTAAATTCGTCGGAGAAACCTGTCTCATTTGTTTGTTTCTAACATAATTGGGCTTCGTGTATCCATTTCGTATATCATTGATATTTTCCATATTTCATTGATATACTTAATATTGGATCCTATGCCTCTGGATTTTCGCGTACCACTTTCTGGTGATACTTTGCTGTGTCCGATTCTTCTATCAATGATCAATTCATTTGGTCGTGAGTCATTCTTTTGTTTTCTGTGATCGACTTCCTACAGTGCCTATATTGCCTTGTTTGGTCTTCATATGCCCAAGTGTCGATCCATCAGTAATTTCGTCTCACTCCTCAATGTATTCATTGTTCGTAAGAACGTATTTTGTTCATTCTGCCGCTCATCTCATTCATGTAGTGCGCGCGTCGATCTGTTTCCCTATTGGCTCATATTTAACCGCACATAACGGTTATATCTTGTTTTTACTTAACAACACGATTTGCCGGTTGTTATTCTGCTTGTGATGACAAATAATGGTGAGATTTCCATTTTGTTGAACAGATGAATCATGGTTGTCATTGAACGATTTGTGTATGGACTGTCCACTGAACTGACGGCGCGTGTGTTGTCGGCGAAAAAAATACGGACTTTGTCGGCATCAAATTCGATTGGAAAAGCCGGCGGAACAAAACGACGACCGAGGTGCGATTATTTCAATGATCGAGTCTTAGAATCAAACGCACCTCCACTACATGAAAATCCCTAAGTGGTAAAAACGATATCACTTAGGACTACAAACAAAAGAGAGTAATCGGTTCGAAACAAGACATATCCAAAGACCTGACCAATAAGTGAACACTTGGAATCCATAAGTACATTCAAAAGAATATACTTGATATCCCGTGAGGAAATTACTTATTGCAATCAAGAAAACCAATAGCGATTCCAGATGGGCCTCATATCTAGCATATATACCACGAACAAGCATACGCCCCATCAAACAGATTACTTAACAACATAAATGACCGATACAGTAAGACCAACACGACGCTAACACAGCAACAGTATCGATACGAGAATCGTAACAAATAACCGGGGAAGATCTCTACCATGTAAAATACAGCAGAGAGCCCCGATACAGTAAAATACACAGTAAAATAAGAGCCTCTCTCTGAGCTCACATCTCTTTAAATTTAAACAATTCGTTATACCTATCCGGTCGATTTTTTAGAGTATTATTTTCCTTCTGAATCCGGTCCGTTGAAGGTCTGATTCAAAGGCTTCTGAAGAACAGCAACGCTGCGTTAGTGTGTTAGTAGACGAACGATTGTACTCTACGCGTGACAATTGTGTTGGATACTTTCGGCAACGGATAATCCGACTACAGGCGAAGCTAGGGAAACGCCAGATCTCTTCTTGCTGTGACTTGTTCAGATTGCAGCGAGACAGACCTTAGTATGTAGATTACAAGTAGTTGGTAGCAACTAGTGTGAATTTTGGGATATGAATCAGTTGAATGTTAAAAGTATGAGATAAAGTGAAATCTTGCCGAAATGCAAGATATCTCTTTTATTGAGATGAATACGTTGCAACTGCTGTTGCGTAGTGATGAGATTACTCGCTGATTATTTCCGTACATGTATTGGTCGTTGACCATGTATATCTGTATTCATATATATATACTGTGTGAGAATCACACGCCAACGGTTTTCTTCTCTTGTTCCATTAGGAAGACTCCATGAATTGTTTATCATTAAGGTCAGGAATTGCTCCCGTAGCTCGTGTGATATTTTATGAAGTCAGAGTTTGCTCACCGAAGAACAATGGCAATACTGTAAAACAGAGATTGCTCACCGTTAATGCGCGATGGGAATCGATGCACCGTGGGAATCGATATGTTGTGGGAATCAATTATTTTGATTGATACGGGACTCATGGATTCGTACAAATAGAATATCTACCATCTGGTAGCTTTGGTACTTCTGGTCACGAAAGGAATTTAATACTCCCCATGTCTCCTTGTGAAAGGTCATCACGTTTTACTCGATGCTTCCATCGTCTTGGGGGAGGTCGCCGGTATTCCCGCAGAAGTGGAAGATGGGCTTGAGCAGTGGATACACAACTGAGTGTCCCCAATGTTGTTACTCTAAAAATCGACCAAAGGTATATGATGTTAAAATTTAAAGAGATGTGAGCTCAGAGAGACGCTCTTATTTTTACTGTGTATTTCACTGTATCGGGGCTCTCTGTATTTTACATGGTAGAGATCTTCCCCGGTTATTTGTTACTGTCTTCTTTACCATGTACCGATTCTTCTGTTGCTGTTGCTGTATTAGCGTCGTGTCGGTCTTACTGTATCGGTCATTCGATGGTATCGGTCATTGTGGGGTTAAGTATTCTGTTCCATGGGGCGTATGCTTATTCGTGGTATATGTGCTGGATATGAGTAGGCCCATCTGGATCCGGTATTGATTTTCTTGATTGCAATAAGTAATTTCCTCACGGGATATCAAGTATATTCTTTTGAATGTACTTATGGGTTCCAAGTGTTTACTTACTGTTCAGGTCTTTTGATATTTCTTGTTTCTAACCGAATATACCCTTTTTGTTTGTAGCCTTAGGTGATATTGTTTTTACCACTTAAGGATTCCAAGTAGTGGAGGTGCGTTTGATTCTAACGCTTGATTGTTCTCGTATTCCGCACCTCGGTCGTCATTTCGTTTGTTTCGTCGGCTTTTTCGATCGAATTTGATGCCGACAACAGTCCGTATTTTTCGCCGACAACACCCAATGCTTGGTAACAACCGGCAAATCGTGTTGTTCAGTAAAAACAAGATATAACCGTTACGTGCGGTTAAATATGAACGAATAAGAAAATAGGCCGACGCGCACGAAGGAGACACGCGGTGAAATGAACAACGTACGATCTTACGAATACAATGAATGCAATGAGGAGTGAGACTAGATTACTGATGGATCGACACTCGGGCATATGAAGACCAACAAGGTAACATAAGGATCGAAGGTAGTCTATCACAGAAAACAAAAGAATGAGTCACGACCAAATGAATTGATCATTGATAGAAGAATCGGACACGGTGAAATATCACAAGAAAGTAGTACACGAAAATTCAGAGGCTTAGGATCCAATACTAAGTATGTCAATGATATACATGTGTATATCAATGAAATATGGGAAATATCAATGACATAAGAAATGGATACGCGAAGCACAAATATGTCAGAAACAAACAAAATGAGACACGTTACTCCGACAAATTCACTGAGGAAATATTAGTTAATCTACAACACGAGAATGCACGTGCAGTCTCGTTATGGAGGATTGCTTAACACGGGATTGTATGTGAAATCCGATTAAGTATTTGAAAAAACAGAAAATAGATTAATTAAATCATAATCCGGAATTACAGTTGTTGATTAACAGTCGCAGCTTCATACGAAGTCTATCTAACAAACATACCTACGAGTTACAATCCATTCCGGAGTGTCAAACATACCTACGAGTTACAATCCATTCAGGAAGTATTCCTAAGAGTTTCCTACGAGAAATTTCCTACTAACGAAAATCAATCTTAGAATTTATCGATCGCGAACTTGAAGAAAATTCTATACTTATTTGTACCACTGAAATCTAATACCCCCGTACGAAATTACTGGAATAAGCCATTATCTTGAACAAAATACATCAGATACTACTGAGAATTGGCTAGAACAACAAAGAAGAATATCAAAATAAAAATAAAAAATACATAACAAGAAACAAAAATAAAAATACGTAACAACCGAAAAATACACGACAACATGCCAACCTTTACTAACAGATTCTTCCAAACCCTCGGTGCAGTCACCTACCCGGCCTTCTACATGATGAGAAACAATGATTGGTGGAAACAGAATGAAGTACCGGATTTACCACAAAATACAAGCGAGGATGATCAGACTCCATTGCCAACACGACAACAACGTTCGAGACATAGACGCAGGGAGAAATGGGCTAACAGAAATCTGGAATCATCGTCATCGGAATCGGAATCGTCGTCATCGGAATCATCAGAAAGTGATGATAGCAGTACATCAAGTTCCGAAAGACGCAGAAATGCAAAATTGGTTAACATTAAGAGACAGGCAGCAGAAACCAAACGTCAAATGGAAGAAATCAATGCACTAAAGGAAGAAATGAGAGCAGCAAGAGCTCGAGGACGAGAAAAAGAAAGAAGATACGAAGCAGAGATGAACGCTCTGAGACAAACCATTCAAGAATCACGCAACAAAGATGACAAGATGGAAGCGCTTAGACAAGAAGTGAGGTTGGCAAAAGAAAAAGCAACAGGTCAGCAGTTACTCAAGGCAAAACCAATCCAGGACTTTGATGGCCAACAAGAAAATTGGACAAAGTGGAATTCTGATGCGATCGCTACTTTTGCTGCAACAGGGCATGAGGAAATTATGAATGACTCAGACGCCGCCCGCAATGCCCCAAGCAAAAACAAAGCACTGTGGGGAACATTACTGTCGGCTTGTAGTGGAGGTAGTGCCCATTCCAAAATCATCAAGCATGAAGATACATTCGATGGACACGCAGCATGGCAGGAACTACTGGGCTGGTATGATTCTGACAACCGGCGAGAATCTTATGCTGAGACACTGAAGCTTCGTCTACGATACAACCAGTTGCACCCCAACGGCAATATTTCTGAGTACATTAATACTTTTGAACTGACCTATCATAAACTTCGGAAAATTCCACCATATCATATGACTGAATGGGATGCAAAAAGCATATTTGCTCGAAATATTCGTGACCCCAACCTGGAGAGATTCAAAGAAGAACTGCTGGAACACAAAAAAGAACGAACTCTCGAAGAAATGATTGTTAAGCTTCGCATCCATGATGAAGAACTTGCACGCACAGTATTCGATAGCAACAGAGGAGGCACCAAATGTGTTCGGCGCACCCCAGACGGTCCTAACAAAAGACACCGAACTGGGCCCTCCGGCACTGGAACTCTCACAGGGACTATCCACCCCAATCTCAAGGGTATTATTCGAATTACTCCAGACACGTGGCAGGAGCTATCTCAACTTTATCGTGACTGGGTGCTAAAATACAATCAAGCCATCCGACACAGTGATACTCTACCATCTACTCCAGAGGGAGTCATTGTTGGTTCTCCACAAGATGATGGAATGAATCACTTCATCCCTAAATCTACCAATCGTCAACGAAGAGTACGACATGTCATGACTCCCACTACCAATCCACCTCCGCTCGGGTCACCCCCGCCGCCCTCGTCTTCTCCAGCTGAATCGCTCCCTCCGGATGCTGATAGTGACCAAGATAGTATTGGAACAATTGATGAAACTGAATTATTTCCTCCAGGCTCTACTGCACTCAAAACGGTCCGATTTCGACTACATTCTGGGGGGGACGATGCTGAAGTAACACAGAATGCAGTAAATTCGGATCAGGCAACGCAGAATGCGGTGAATTTGGTAACACCACGAAGAAACGCATCATCCTACTTTTATACAACATGAAGAAACAAGATGGAAATGAAACCTGATGAAAGCGATGATGAGGATAGTGAAAATGAGGATGAGGATGCGAATTGGAATGGAGAAGAGGTACCAGATCTTGTTGCACGAATGGAACCGGATTTGGACGATGAAAAGGAAATCAACATCAACAAAAATGATATTGAAACAGAACGGGATCGCCGAAAAGCAACCAGAAAAATCTACCAAGGAAGAAGACCGAGAAGAACAACAAGAAATTCAGCAACCACCAATATACATCGATACAGAGAGGTTCAACAAAATGACAACATTGCAGTGATTGACAGTGGTGGAGGAAGAAGACCAACGGTTACAGAACAAGCATGGCTTCGAATTGGAGGAGAAACTGGAATGACATCTGCAATGAGGCCGTACATGAGTAATGATACCAATGCCTATGTGGAGCATCCAGTTTGCAGTGCTGTAACGAAGGCCTTTATTCCAGGAAGAGAAGATCCAGTAATTCTAATGGTCCACTATGCAACTTTTGTCACCAAGGATAAAGATCAAACTGATGGTGAATCACTATTGACAACAGTCGATATGGGTGATCATGGAGTACTGGTGAATGGAGTGCAACCACAGTTGAGCAAATGTGGGATTACAATCGGAACGACATTTCTACCATTTTCATATGACGATGAAAAAGTATACTTTCATATTACCAAACCGACGGAAGGGGAAGTGGATACATTGGAAAAATTCGAACTGAACAGTCCTGCACCTCCAGACATGCGCAAATATCCAATGTTGAGAAGGAAGAGAGCAAGAGAAACGTTCAAATTTGCAAAACTCCCAATGTTAGAACTACGAAAGCGGTTTGCTATGTTACCAGAATTGACTGTTTTGAAAACCTTGGAAAATACTACCCAGCACTATGAGGAAATAGAAGAAGAAAATCGCGAAGTTCCCAGGAAACATTACAGGAAAAGATTCAAGGCATTTCATTACAGAAGACAAAATGAAACAGTGAGCACTGACTACACATACTTTTCGAAGAAGACATCTCAAGGACACAACGGGGGACAATTTTTTAGTGGCACCAAGACAAAGCTTTGGTCTTTTCATCCTCTGAAAACAGAATCACAATGTACAAATGCCCTACAGAATTATCTTTGAGAACATGGAGCACCGGATACTATTCTCAGTGATAATGCAAGATCTGAAACAGGGGTAAAGTGGACTCAAATTCTTCGAGAAAATATGATCAAAACCAGGACAAGCGAAGCACATCACAGTCATCAGAACCTATGTGAAGCTGAATGGAAAAGATTGTCCAAGATGGTACAAAACAGCCTACGTATGTTTCAGGCGCCAATCAGTTTAGCACATTGGTGTGCAAAATGATGCGTGTCAGCTAACAATTTGGCAGCCCAAAAGTCTCTGAATTGGAAAGTACCCCTAGAACTGCACCAAGGCTGGACACCTGATATCTCCCACCTGAGATTTCATTTCTATGAACCAGTGTGGTATTTTGAGCCACGATTCAAGAGTCCCAAAAACAACATGTTGAAAGGGAGATTTCTGGGTTTTGCTGAATCAACAGGGGATGCAATGACTTATTATATTCTGACTGAACCAGATACACCAAAACAAAAGCGACAAGTGTTGATGAGATCCGTGGTCAGAACAAGACGCAAGGAAATTGGCACCAAAGATGAATATGTGAATGACAACCCGGAGGTGGAGAAGTTTACTCTTTCCTTGTCAGAACACCAACAGAACATGGAAGATATCAAGAGCACTGATGAAGTCCCATTGTTATCTTCAGGGGAGAAATTTGTCGCGAGCTCTGAAGGAATGGAAAACTCAACCAGTACCAATCCAATGAAAGACAGTGATGAAAACGACAATACAACTTCAGGGGAGCTTGATGCCGATGAAGAGGAAAACCCCTTGGACATGGAAGAAGAAATGTTACCAAGTGATATAGATGGATGCAACAATGCTGAAACACATCAGGATATCTTGGAAAGCACAGAAGTAAATTTGGATATGGATTTCCGGAAGATTTTGGATCATTTCTGGGAAAATGGGATTTTGGTATTCAAGGCGCAATACATCGATGCGCTGCAAGGCAATACAGTCTTGAATACTCCATTCCCACAATTGAAGAAAGATCAACCACTGGCATGTGCAAAGTATATCAAGGAGTACATTGTTGAAAGCAGGAGAGGAAATAACAGGCCGTTGAATGTATGGGCAGAGCAAGTAATAAAACAACAATCTGGTATTGTCAGAAGAATACGATTTATGAAGTCCCTGATACACAAGAGTGTTCAACGCGCAGTCAAGAAGAAACCATCCAGGAATCAAAGAATGGCAAAGAAGAAGAATCGTGAAAAGTTTGGACAGAAGATTCCAAATACCTATGAAGAATGTATGCAATTTGATGCGGAAGCTGGCAATACAAAATGGAAAGACTCAATTCAGAAAGAGATGGATAATTTGGAACGACTAAAATGTTTCAAATATCACTCAGCAGAAAAAGAATTTCCAAAAGAAGAAGGTTGGCAGCAAGCAAGATTGCAGATGATATGGGATATCAAGAGCGAGGATGGCAGGTACAAGAGTCGTTTAGTAGCAGGAGGCCACAGAGTTGACTCGAGCGAATACAACACATACTCAAGTCAGATCAACAGTTTATCTGTGTACTTTCTATTTCTAATCGCCCAACACCAACAACTGGATTTGATGACAGCAGATGTGGGAAATGCTTTTCCAACTGCGCCGGTTCAGGAAAAAGTATGGGTGTGGGCTGGAGACGAGTTTGGTGAAAAGAAAGGATGCAAAGTAGAAATACAAAGAGCACTGTATGGACTGGCAGGTAGCGGTAGAGCTTTCATGGATTTTCTGGCTGATACACTCATGAATTTGGGTTTCCGACCGTCAAGAGCAGATCCAGATTTATGGCTACAGAAAGAAGGAGAAAGCTACACATATATTGGTACTCATGTCGATGACCTTATGGTAATAGGAAAGAAACCACAAGATTGGATCGCCAGAATTGAACAAGAATTTGCACTGAGAAATGTTGAATCAGAACCTCAGTATTACCTTGGTACAAGTCTTACAAGAATCAAAGATGGACGATTGTTGATGAACTCTACTAAATATATCAGTGAGGTGATTCGGAAATATCAAGAGAAATATTCAGTGACCCTCAAGAAAGAGAATCTGCCAATGAAAACTGATTGTCACCCTGAACTGGATGATTCGCCATTACTGTCAGTATCTGAACACAAGGAATTCCAACATATTATTGGTCTAGGGCAGTGGTTGGTGTTATCTGGAAGAATTGATATTGCATTTGCAGTATCATCTCTCTCAAGATTTGCAGCCGGACCGCGAGAACGTCATTTGCAAATGGCTAGACACATCCTGGGATATCTGAAGAAGTACAAGAAGAAAGGAATTCTAGTGGATTCAAGATCTCCAAGGATCAGTTCAAATGGTGATGTCAAGCTCAAATACGAAGAATTTACACATCATTACAAATATTACAAGGAAGAATTGGATCCAATGTTCCCGGTGCCTCTAATTCCTGAAATGGACTTGAACATATTTTGTGATAGCGACCATGCACATGACTTGGTTACTGGAAGGAGTATCACTGGATTGATTGCATTCGTTGGGTGTATGCCAGTCTACTGGAAGTCTAAGAGACAGACATCAGTCCACACAAGTACATTTGGAGCTGAATTTACTGCCCTGAAAGACGCGGTTGCATTGGCCATTATGCTCAGATATCATCTTAGATCGATGGGAGTTGTAATCACCAAACCAGCAGAGATCTATGTGGATAACAAAAGTGTAGTAATCAATTCCACCAACCCTGCAAGTTCACTCAACAAGAAATCAATCGCACTAGCCTACCATTTCGTCAGACAACACCAAGCTGGAAAAGTCGTATCTATCAGTCATATTAACTCACAGGACAACTATGCCGACATTCTGACCAAGCCGCTAAACAGTAATGCATTCAGGAATCTCCTAAATGAATTCATGACCATGTAAAAACAAAGTTAAGTACCAAAATTCAGTAATAAAACAACCACACTAAAAATCCATGTCTAAAAAACTATGCCGTATGCTTCCCTCTAAAAATCCGATAGGAATCTAAACCAAGAACATGGATTTAGGGGAGAACAACTGGCAAATCGTGTTGTTTAGTAAAAACAAGATATAACCGTTACGTGCGGTTAAATATGAACGAATAAGAAAATAGGCTGACGCGCAGGAAGGAGACACGCGGTGAAATGAACAACGTACGATCTTACGAATACAATGAATGCAATGAGGAGTGAGACTAGATTACTGATGGATCGACACTCGGGCATATGAAGACCAACAAGGTAACATAAGGATCGAAGGTAGTCTATCACAGAAAACAAAAGAATGAGTCACGACCAAATGAATTGATCATTGATAGAAGAATCGGACACGGTGAAATATCACAAGAAAGTAGTACACGAAAATTCAGAGGCTTAGGATCCAATACTAAGTATGTCAATGATATACATGTGTATATCAATGAAATATGGGTAATATCAATGACATAAGAAATGGATACGCGAAGCACAAATATGTCAGAAACAAACAAAATGAGACACGTTACTCCGACAAATTCACTGAGGAAATATTAGTTAATCTACAACACGAGAATGCACGTGCAGTCTCGTTATGGAGGATTGCTTAACACGGGATTGTATGTGAAATCCGATTAAGTATTTGAAAAAACAGAAAATAGATTAATTAAATCATAATCCGGAATTACAGTTGTTACTTGGTGAGAATATCTGCACAGTTATCCTTACCTGGGATGTGCAGAATTAGAATGAAACCTCTTGCTATCATGCTTCGTACGTAGTGAAAAGATAGAATGTTGTGACGCTTATGCAACCTTGCGTAAGGAAAGAATGACATTTGAATCATCTTCTTGTTGTCTCCCCATGAGTAGGAGATGTCATGGACTCGTGTTCTGAGGTATCGGAACGAGTGACGTAGATCAACGATCTGTTCGATGCAAGTTCTTCCTGCAACGAATTCAGCTCCAAAAGTGGCTGTTTCCGTAGTAGATTGTTTCTTTGAGAACCACATCATGGGAGTCTTGTTCGCAAAGTGAAGGATGCCGGTTACAGCCTTACCACTGAGAATATCATGCATGAGGTTGGCATCATAGAAGTGTGTTAACACTACTGTCTTCCCAAGTGGTGCAGGAGCGTCGTCGGGTAGCTCTTCAGAATGCTCCCCATAAACGGTGTTGGACCAGTCGATGGTGTCTGGTTTAGTCAATATAAAATCTGGGGGTTCCACGCGGAACCTGATTTTGAAATGTCTAAACTTGGAGATATATCCATAGATACGTTTGGCACGGTCAAGGTGTCCGTCTTGTGGTTGGGCTCTGAAACTCAAGAGTGTCATCACGGCTGTTTGAACATCAAATCGTCCAATAGCGATGATCCATTGGAGTGAACCGATCATACTTTGGTATTTCTGTATACCAGTTTCTTCGAGAAAGGCTGAGGAGTCCAATTTGGGATGATCGTTCTCCGCAATGGGTGATTGGAACCTAGTGCTGGGTTTGCATCCGAACATTTGTTCGTAAGACGCTTCCATCTTTTCGATGAACTTTATGGGATTCATGCAGAGAACACCATGCGCGTCGCGCTGAAATCCACAACCCAGATGGAAGTTCATAGGTCCGGATCCCTTCAGTTTGAAGTTGTATGGCTCCGACTGTAATATTTCCAGGAAAGAATTGGGATCTGCCATGCAAAGACATAGATCATCGACATAGGTGCATATGAGTTCATATACACGTTCCCCATGCTTGTTCATTCCAGGCTTGACGAAGATTTCCGGTTCCGCGCGGGATCTTTCGAAGCCGAGTTCAATAAGGCAAGCTGCTAGTAAATCACCAAAACACTTGCCCGAGGATCTGAGGCCATATAGGGCCTTGTAGATGATCAATAGGTGACCTTCTAGTGGTCCAAATTCAGGACCTGCCTTGATGCAGACTTTCTCGCAAGTAACTGCTTCGAGGTAGGCATTACCTATATCGATACCCCATGCTTCTAGGCTGTTCAGTTTGGCTAGGAACAGACACATGCGTAGACCGTGGAGAGATACGACACCGGCATAAACACTGTGGATGGGGGCCTCAGTGAGATTACCGTTTGCAACGAGACGAGCCTTGTGACTACCGTCGTGCTTGACAGCATATATCATGTGTACCTTGATCTGTTGGAACCCGGGGGGAATGAGCTTGTCTTGTACACGCCTTTATCAATGAATGTATTGTATTCATTGAGCTGTTCCATTTCCAGAGTGGTGGCGTCTTCCCATTTGTGGTTTCCGTTGGCTTGATCAAATTGGAGGGCTTCTTTGTGGTTACGAGGTACCTTGAATCCGTATTGGTACTGTGGGGTGGTACAGAAAGACCGGAGTTTGGCTTGATGCACGAGTGGATCAAGCTACTTGGTTCGTCGTGCTAGATTGGTGATTCGCTTGAGACGTTTCCAACCTGGGAGGTCAAGCAAGCTGTTATCTTTCCCATATTTGGAAACAGTAACAGGATCATCAGCCGCAATGTTGGCTAATGGTTCATACGTTCGTTCCATATTTTCCCATTCAATCCAAAGGTTGTACTTGGAACCTTTGTATTGAGGGTGCTTGTTATCCAGTGGACCTTGGTGTCCTAGGATGCGGCGAAATGACCAAAGTTTTCTGTCTTCTTGGGTCGAATCACAGCGGATGTAATTCATGACATCATTGTATGCAATGATATCGGCAAGTTCGTCATCAGAGTGATTGCACTTGAACTTGATGAAGTGGTAATTGCGTTCAAGACTGTCTTCTACATCGACGATGGTAAGACGCTTCCGAGTACCATCGGGGTTGGTTACAAGGAAGGATCATCCTTGTAGATCGGCAATCAGGACCGTAGGAATGGTAAGTGGTTTACAATCATCGTCAAATTGTGCGTTACCTTCTTCATCGGTAACAACTACCTGTGATGGGTCTACTGAAGGAGTAGCGGGGTTGGTGTGTGGAGTTGTGACGTCACTAACATCAAAGTATGCTAGCTCCGGAGGATCAAAATCATCTTCAGTAAGGAGAACGTATTATTTTCCTTCTGAATCCGGTCCGTTGAAGGTCTGATTCAAAGGCTTCTGAAGAACAGCAACGCTGCGTTAGTGTGTTAGTAGACGAACGATTGTACTCTACGCGTGACAATTGTGTTGGATACTTTCGCCAACGGATAATCGGACTACAGGCGAGACTAGGGAAACGCCAGATCTCTTCTTGCTGTGACTTGTTCAGATTGCAGCGAGACAGACCTTGGTATGTAGATTACAAGTAGTTGGTAGCAACTAGTGTGAATTTTGGGATATGAATCAGTTGAATGTTAAAAGTATAAGATAAAGTGAAATCTTGCTGAAATGCAAGATATCTCTTTTATTGAGATGAATACATTGCAACTGCTGTTGCGTAGTGATGAGATTACTCGCTGATTATTTCCGTACATGTATTGGTCGTTGACCATATATATCTGTATGCATGTATATATACTGCGTGAGAATCACACGCCAACAGTTTTCTTCTCTTGTTCCGTTAGGAAGACTCCATGAATTGTTTATCATTAAGGTCAGGAATTGCTCCCGTAGCTCGTGTGATATTTTATGAAGTCAGAGTTTGCTCACCGAAGAACAATGACAATACTGTAAAACAGGGATTGCTCACCGTTGATGCGCGATGGGAATCGATGCGCCGTGGGAATCGATATGCCGTGGGAATCGATTACTTTGATTGATACGGGACTCATTGCTTCGTACAAATAGAATATCTACCATCTGGTAGCTTTGGTACTTCTGGTCACGAAAGGAATTTAATACTCCCCATGTCTCCTTGTGAAAGGTCATCACGCTCTACATGATGCTTCCATCATCTTGGAGAAGGTCGCCGGTATTCCCACAAAAGTGGAAGATGGGCTTGAGCAGTGGATACACAACTGAGTGTCCCCAATGCTTGATGAGAATATCTGCACAGTTATCCTTACCTGGGATGTGCATCATTAAAATGAAACCTCTCGCTATCATGCTCCGTACGTAGTGAAACGATAGAATGTTATGACGCTTATGCAACCTTGCGTAAGGGAAGGTTGACGTTTGGATCATCTTTTTGTTGTCACCCCAAGAGTAGGAGATATCATGGACTTGTGTTCCGAGGTATCGGAATGAGTGGCGTAGATCAACGATTTGTTCTATGCAAGTTCTTCCTGCAGCAAATTCAGCTCCAAAAGTGGCTGTTTCCGTAGTAGATTGTTTCTTTGAGAACCACATGATGGGAGTCTTGTTTGCAAAATGAAGAATGCCTGTTACAGCCTTACCACTAAGAATATCATGCATGAGGTTGGCATCATAGAAATGTGTTAACTCTACTGTCTTCCCAAGTGGTGCAGGAGCGTCGTCGGGTAGCTCTTCAGAATGCTCCCGATAGAGGGTGTTGGACCAGTCGATGGTGTCGGGTTTAGTCAATATACAATCTGGGGGTTCCACGCGGAATCTGATTTTAAAATGTCTATGCATGAGGTTGGCGTCATAGAAATGTGTCAACACTACTGTCTTCCCAAGCGGTGCAGGAGCGTCGTCGGGTAGCTCTTCAGAATGCTCCCCATAGACGGTGTTGGACCAGTCGATGGTGTCTGGTTTAGTCAATATACAATCTGGGGGTTCCACGCGGAATCTGATTTTGAAATGTCTAAACTTGGAGATATATCCATAGATACGTTTGGCACGTTCGAGATGCCCATCTCGTGGTTGAGCTCTGAAACTCGAGAGTGTCATCACGGCTGTTTGTACATCGAAACGCCCAATAGCGATGATCCATTGGAGTGAACCGATCACACTTTGGTATTTCTGTATACCGGTTTCTTCAAGAAAGGCTGAGGAGTCCAATTTGGGATGATCGTTCTCTGCAATGGGTGATTGGAACCTAGTGCTAGGTTTGCATCCGAACATTTGTTCGTAAGACGCTTCCATCTTTTCGATGAACTTTATGGGATTCATGCAGAGAACACCATGCGCGTCGCGCTGAAATCCACAACCCAGATGGAAGTTCATAGGTCCGGATCCCTTCAGTTTGAAGTTGTATGGCTCTGACTGTAATATTTCCAGGAAAGAATTGGGATCTGCCATGCAAAGACATAGGTCATCGACATATGTGCATATAAGTTCATATACACGTTCACCATGCTTGTTCGTTCCAGGCTTGACGAAGATTTCCGGTTCCGCGCGGGATCTTTCGAAGCCGAGTTCAATGAGACAAGCCTCGAGTAAGTCTCCAAAACACTTGCCTGAAGATCTGAGGCCATATATGGCTTTGTAAATGATCAACAGGTGACCTTCCAGCGATCCGAATTCGGGACCTGCTTTGATGCATACTTTCTCGCAGGTAACTGCTTCTAGGTAGGCATTACCTATATCGGTACCCCATGCTTCTAGGCTGTTCAGTTTGGCTAGGAATAGGCACATACGTAGGCCGCGGAGAGATACGACACCTGCGTAAACACTGTGGATAGGGGCCTCAGTGGGATTACCGTTAGCAACGAGACGAGCCTTGTGTCTACCGTCATGCTTGACAGCATATATCATGTGTACCTTGATCTGTTGGAACCCGGGGGGAATGGAGCTTGTCTTGTACGCGCCCTTATCAATGAATGAATTGTATTCATTGAGTTTGTGCCATTTCCAGAGTGGTGGCGTCTTCCCATTTGGTGTTTCCGTTGGCTTGGTCAAATCAGAGGGCTTCTTCGTGGTTATGAGGTACTTTGAATCCATATTGGTACTGTGGAGTTGTACGGAAAGAACGAAGTTTGGCTTGGTGTACGAGTCGATCAAGTTTCTTGGTTCGTCGTGCTAGGTTGGTGATTTGCTTAAGGCGTTTCCAACCCGGGAGGTCAAGCAGGTTGTTGACTTTCCCATATTTTGCAACGGTGACAGGGTCATCAGCCGCAATGTTGGCCAGAGGTTCATATGTGCGTTCCATATTTTCCCATTCAATCCAAAGGTTATACTTGGAGCCTTTGTACTGGGGGTGCTTGTTATCCAGTGGACCTTGGTGTCCTAGGATGCGGCGAAATGACCAAAGTTTGCCGTCTTCTTGTGTTGAATCACGATGGATGTAATTCATGACATCATTGTATGCAATGATATCGGCAAGTTCGTCATCAGAGTGTTTGCACTTGAACTTGATGAAGTCTTTGCTGCGTTCAAGACTGTCTTCTACATCGACGATGGTAAGACGCTTCCAAGTGCCATCGGGGTTGGTTACAAGGAAGGATCATCCTTGTAGATCGGCAATCGGGACTAACAACTGTAATTCCGGATTATGAATTAATTAATCTATTTTCTGTTTTTCAAATACTTAATCGGATTTCACATGCAATCCCGTGTTAAGCAATCCTCCATCATGAGACTGCACGTGCATTCTCGTGTTGTAGATTAACTAATATTTCATCGGTAAATTCGTCGGAGAAACCTGTCTCATTTGTTTGTTTCTAACATATTTGGGCTTCGTGTATCCATTTCGTATATCATTGATATTTCCCATATTTCATTGATATACTTAATATCGGATCCTATGCCTCTGGATTTTCGCGTACCACTTTCTGGTGATACTTTGCTGTGTCCGATTCTTCTATCAATGATTAATTCCTTTGGTCGTGAGTCATTCTTTTGTTTTCTGTGATCGCCTTCCTACGGTGCCTATATTGCCTTGTTGGTCTTCATATGCCCGAGTATCGATCCATCAGTAATTTCGCCTCACTCCTCATTGCATTCATTGTATTTCTCGTAGCTTCGTAATTAGTTGGTATTTCGCCGCACATCTCATTTGTGTATGTGCGCACGTCGATCTGTTTTCTTATTGGTCCATATTTAACCGCACGTAACGGTAATTTCTTGTTTTCACTTAACAACACGATTTGCCGGTTGTTCTCCCCTAAATCCATGATCTTGCTTGGTTTAGATTCCTATTGAATTTTAGAGGGAAGCATACAACATAGTTTTTAGACATGGATTTTTAGTGTGGTTGTTTTATTACTGAATTGTGGTACTTAACTTTGTTTTTACATTGTCATGAATTCATTTAGGAGATTCCTGAATGTATTACTCTTTAGCGGCTTAGTCAGAATGTCAGCATAGTTGTCTTGTGAGTTAATATGACTGATAGATACGACTTTTCCAGCTTGGTGTTGTCTGACGAAATGGTAGGCTAGTGCGATTGATTTCTTGTTGAGTGAACTTGCAGGGTTGGTGGAATTGATTACTACACTTTTGTTATCCACATAGATCTCTGCTGGTTTGGTGATTACAACTCCCATCGATCTAAGATGGTATCTGAGCATGATGGCCAATGCAACCGCGTCTTTCAGGGCAGTAAATTCAGCTCCAAAAGTACTTGTGTGAACTGATGTTTGTCTTTTAGACTTCCAGTATACTGGCATACACCCAACAAATGCGATCAATCCAGTGATGCTCCTTCCAGTGACTAAGTCATGTGCATGGTCGATGTCGCAAAATATATTCAAGTCCATTTCAGGGATTAGTGGCACCGGGAACATTGGATCCAGTTCTTCCTTGTAATATTTCTAGTGATGTGTAAATTCTTCATATTTGAGTTTAACATCACCATTTGAACTGATCCTTGGGGGTCTTGGATCCACTAGAATTCCTTTCTTCTTGTACTTCTTCAGATATCCCAGGATATGTCTAGCCATCTCCAAATGACCTTCTCGCGGTCCAGCTGCAAATCTTGAGAGAGATGACACTGCAAACGCAATATCGATTCTTCCAGATAGCACCAGCCACTGTCCTAGACCAATAATATGTTGGAATTCCTTGTGTTCAGATACTGACAGTAATGGTGAATCATCCAGTTCTGGGTGACAATCAGTTTTCATTGGTAGATTTTCTTTCTTGAGTGTCACTGAATATTTCTCTTGATATTTCCGAATCACTTCACTGATATATTTGGTAGAGTTCATCAGCAACCGTCCGTCTTTGATTCTTGTCAGGCTTGTACCAAGGTAATACTGAGGTTCTGATTCGACATTTCTCAATGCAAATTCTTGTTCAATTCTGGCTATCCAATCTTGTGGTTTCTTTCCTATTACCATAAGATCGTCAACATGAGTACCAATGTATGTGTAGCTTTCTCCTTCCTTCTACAGCCATAAATCTGGGTCTGCTCTTGACGGTCGAAAACCCAAGTTCATGAGTGTATCCGCAAGAAAATCCATAAAAGCTCTACCACTACCTGCCAGTCCGTACAGTGCTCTTTGTATTTCTACTTTGCATCCTTTCTTTTCACCAAACTCGTCTCCAGCCCACACCCATACTTTTTCTTGAACCGGTGCAGTTGGAAATGCATTTCCCACATCTGCTGTCATCAAATCCAGTTGTTGGTGTTGTGCAATTAGGAATAGTAAGCATACAGATAAACTGTTGATTTGACTGGAGTATGTGTTGTATTCACTCGAGTCGACTCTGTGACCACCTGCTACCAATTGACTCTTGTACCTGCCGTCCTCGCTCTTGATATCCCAAATCATCTGCAATCTTGCTTGTTGCCAACCTTCTTCTTTTGGAAATTCTTTTTCTGCTGAGTGATATTTGAAACATTTTAGTCGTTCCAAATTATCCATCTCTTTCTGAATTGAGTCTTTCCATTTTGTATTGCCAGCTTCCGCATCAAATTGCATACATTCTTCATAGGTATTTGGAATCTTCTGTCCAAACTTTTCACGATTCTTCTTCTTTGCCATTCTTTGATTCCTGGATGGTTTCTTCTTGACTGCGCGTTGAACACTCTTGTGTATCAAGGACTTCATAAATCGCATTCTTCTGACAATGCCAGATTGTTGTTTTATTACTTGCTCTGCCCATACATTCAACGGCCTGTTATTTCCTCTCCTGCTTTCAACAATGTACTCCTTGATATACTTTGCACATGCCAGTGGTTGATCTTTCTTCAATTGTGGGAATGGAGTATTCAAGACTGTATTGCCTTGTAGCTCATCGATGTATTGCGCCTTGAATACCAAAATCCCATTTTCCCAGAAATGATCCAAAATCTTCCTGAAATCCATATCCAAATTTACTTCTGTGCTTTCCAAGATATCCTGATGTGTTTCAGCATTGTTGCATCCATCTATATCACTTGGTAACATTTCTTCTTCCATGTCCAAGGGGTTTCCCTCTTCATCGGCATCGGCATCAAGCTCCCCTGAAGTTGTATTGTCGATTTCATCACTGTCTTCCATTGGATTGGTGCTAGTAGAATTTTCCATTCCTTCAGAGCTCGCGACAAATTTCTCCCCTGAAGATAACAATGGGACTTCATCAGTGCTCTTGATATCTTCCATGTTCTGTTGGTGCTCTGACAAAGAAAGAGTAAACTTCTCTGCCTCCGGGTTGTCATTCACATATTCATCTTTGGTGCCAATTTCCTTGCGTCTTGTTCTAACTACCGATCTCATCAACACTTGTCTTTTCTGTTTTGGTGTATCTGGTTCAGTCAGAATATAATAGGTCATTGCATCACCCGTTGATTCCGCAAAACCCAGAAATCTCCCTTTCAACATGTTGTTTTTGGGACTCTTGAATCGTGGCTCAAAATACCACACTGGTTCATAGAAATGAAATCTCAGGTGGGAGATATCAGGTGTCCAGCCTTGGTGCAGTTCTAGGGGTACTTTCCAATTTAGCGATTTTCTCGCTGCCAAATTGTTAACTGACACACACCATTTTGCACACCAATGCGCTAAACTGATTGGTGCCTGAAACATACGTAGACTGTTTTGTACCATCTTGGACAATCTTCCCCATTCCGCTTCACACAGATTCTGATGGCTGTGGTGTGGTTCACTTGTTCTTGTTTTGATCATATTTTCTCAAAGAATTTGAGTCCACTTTACCCCTGTTTCAGATCTTGCATTATCACTGAGAATAGTATCCGGTGCTCCATGTTCGCCAAGATAATCCTGTAGGGCATTTGTACATTGTGATTCTGTTTTCAGAGGATGAAAAGACCAAAGCTTTGTCTTGGTGCCACTAAAAAATTGTCCCCCGTTGTGTCCTTGAGATGTCTTCTTCGAAAAGTATGTGTAATCAGTGCTCACTGTTTCATTTTGTCTTCTGTAATGGAATGCCTTGAATCTTTTCCTGTAATGTTTTGCTGGGGACTTCTCGATTTTCTTCTTCTATTTCTTCATAGTGTTGGGTAGTATTCTCCAATGTTTTCAAAACAGTCAATTCTGGTAACATAGCAAACCGTTTTCGTAGTTCCAGCATTGGAAGTTTTGCAAATTTGAACGTTTCTCTTGCTCTCTTCCTTCTCAACATTGGATATTTGCGCATATCTGGAGGTGCTGGGCTGTTCAATTCGAATTTTTCCAATGTATCGACTTCTCCTTCTGTTGGTTTGGTAATTTGAAAATACACTTTTTCGTCATCATACGAAAATGGTAGAAATGTTGTTCAGATTGTAATCCCACATTTGCTCAACTGTGGTTGCACTCCATTTACCAGGACTCCATGATCACCCATGTCGATTGTTGTCAATAGCGATTCATCATCCGTTTGATCTTTATCCTTGGTGACAAAAGTTGCATAATGGACCATTAAAAGTACTGGATCTTCTCTTCCTGGAATAAAAGCCTTCGTTACAGCACTGCAAACCGGATGCTCCGCATAGGCATTGGTATCATTACTCATGTACGGCCTCATTGCAGATGTCATTCCAGTTTCTCCTCCAATTCGAAGCCATGCTTGTTCCGTAACCGTTGGTCTTCTTCCTCCACCACTGTCAATAACAGCAATATTATCATTTTGTTGAACCTCTCTGTATCGATGTATGTTGGTGATTGCTGAATTACCTGTTGTTCGTCTAGGTCTTCTTGCTTGGAATATTTTCCTAATTGCTTTTCGTCGATTACATCTTTCTTTCTTGGTATCATTGTTGTTGCTTTCCTTTTCATCGTCTGAATCGGGTTCTGTTCTTGCCACAAGATCTGGTAGTTCGTCTACCTCAGAATCTTCCTCCTCATTTTCGCTATCCTCATCGTCAATTTCATCAGGTTTCATTTCCATCTTGTTTCTTCGTGTTGTATAAAAATAGGATGATGCGTTTCTCCGTGGTGTTGAATTCACCGTATTCTGTGTTGCCGAATTTACCGCATTCTGTGTTGCCTGATCCGGATTCACTGCATTCTGTGTTACTTCAGCATCGTCCCCCCCAGAATGTAGACGAAATCGGACCGTTTTGAGGGCAGTAGAGCCTGGAGGGAATAATTCAGTTTCATCAATCGTTCCAATGCTCTCTTGATCACTATCAGCATCCGGAGTGGGTGATTCAGCTGGAGAAGACGAGGATGTCGGCGGTGACTCGATCGGAGGTGAATTGGTAGTGGGAGTCATGACACGGCGTACTCTCCGTTGACGGCTGGTAGATTTAGGGATGAAGTGATTCATTCCATCATCTTGTGGAGAACCAACAATAACGCCCTCTGGAGTAGGTGGTAGAGTATCACTGTGTCGGATGGCTTGGTTGTATTTGAGCACCCAGTCTCGATAGAGTTGAGATAGCTCGTGCCATGTTTCAGGAGGGATTCGGATGATGCCCTTGAGATTGGGGTGAATGGTCCCTGTAAGAGTACCAGTGCCGGAAGACCCAGTGCGTTGTCGTTTGTTAGGCCCATCAGGGGTGCGGCGGACACGTTTAGGGCCTCCTCTGTTGCCGTCAAATGCAGTGCGAGCAAGTTCTTCATCATGGATGCGGAGCTTAATTATCATTTCTTCTAGGGTCCTGTCGGTTTTGTGTTCCAGTAATTCTTCTTTGAATCTCTCCAGATTGGGGTCACGAATATTTCGAGCAAAGATACTTTTGGCATCCCATTCAGTCATGTGATATGGTGGAATTTTTCGGAGTTTATGATAGGTCAATTCAAACGTGTTAATGTACTCGGAAATATTGCCATTGGGGTGCAACAGGTTGTATCGTAGACGAAGCTTCAGTGTCTCAGCGTAAGATTCTCTCCGGTTATCAGAATCATACCAGCCCAATAGTTCTTGCCATGCCGCGTGACCATCAAAGGTATCTTCATGCTTGATTATTTTAGAATGAGCACTGCCACCACTACATGCCGACAGCAATGTTCCCCAAAGTGCCTTGTTCTTGGTTGGTGCATTTCGAGCAGCATCTGCATCATTCATAATCTCCTCATGTCCTGTGGCCGCAAAGGTAGCGGTTGCATCGGATTTCCACTTGGTCCAGTTTTCCTGTTGGCCGTCAAAATCATGGATTGGTTTTGCCTTCAATAGCTGCTGACCCGTTGCCTTTTCTTTGGCCGACCTCACTTCTTGTCTAAGCGCTTCCATCTCATCATCCTTGTTGCGTGATTCTTGAATTGTTTGTCTCAGAGTATTCATTTCTGCTTCATATCTTCTTTCTTTTTCTCGTCCTCGTGCTCTTGCAGCTCTCATTTCTTCCTTTAGTGCATTGATTTCTTCCATTTGACGTTTGGCTTCTGCTGCTTGTCTTCTGAGATTAACCAGTTCTGCATCTCTGCGTCTGCCAGGTCTTGAACCACTATTATCATCATCACTTTCTGATGATGAAGAAGATGATGAAGATGAAGACGACGATGATCCGTAGTTGGCCCGTCTGGAGCGTCGTTTGCGTCGGGTCGGGGAACTATTTGTTGTCGATGGGATCTGGGTATCCTCATCCTCGCTTGTATTTTGTGGCACATCCGGTACTTCATTCTGTTTCCACCAATCATTGTTTCTCATCATGTAGAAGGCCGGGTAGGTGACTGCACCCAGAGTTTGAAAGAATCTGTTAGTAAAGGTTGGCATGTTGTCGTGTATTTTCTTTTCGGTTGTTACGTATTTTTATTTTTGTTTCTTGTTATGTATTTTTTATTTTTATTTTGATATTCTTCTTTGTTGTTCTAGCCAATTCTCAGTGGTATCTGATAGATTTTGTTCAAGATAATGGCTTATTCCAGTAATTTCGTACGGGGGTATTAGATTTCAATGGTACCAATACGTATAGAATTTTCTTCAAGTTCGCGATCGATAAATTCTAAGATCAATTTTCATTAGTAGGAAATTTCTCGTAAGACACTCTTAGGAATACTTCCGGAATGGATTGTAACTCGTAGGTATGTTTGTTAGATAGACTTCGTATGAAGCTGCGACTGTTAATCAACAACTGTAATTCCGGATTATGAATTAATTAATCTATTTTCTGTTTTTCAAATACTTAATCGGATTTCACATGCAATCCCGTGTTAAGCAATCCTCCATCATGAGACTGCACGTGCATTCTCGTGTTGTAGATTAACTAATATTTCATCGGTAAATTAGTGCTTTGCAGGGGCCCTGTGGAGTTGTTGTGTACGTATTTTTCTTACATATTTGTAGTATTCTATTATTCCATTCTATGATCTAATTCTTTGATTCCATCCTATGATTCAATTCCACGATTGAAATCTATGAATCAAATCAATGATTTTAGTCAATGATTCAAGTCAATGATTCAATTCTATAATTCAATTCTGCAACTCAAATCAATGATTCTAATCTATGATTCAAGTCTAAGATTCTTATCTATTCTAAGATGTAATTCTATGATCTGTGATCCAATTCTAAAATTCTAGTCTATGATTCATCCCTATAATTCAATCTTATGATTTCATTCTATTATTCCATCCTATGGTTCAAAACTATGAATTGAATAAATGATTCTAGTCTGTGATTCAAAATTAAGATACAGTTCTATGATTCAACAAGACAGAGATTCAATTCTATGATTCAATTCTAACATTTAATATTATGATTTCATTCTATGATTTCATTCTATGATTCAATTCTATGATTCAAATCTATGATTCAAGACTATGACTCAAGTCTAAGATTAAACTCTATGCTTCAAAGCAGTACTTTAAGTGTCTATGCTTCAACTCCATAATTGAAGTCTGTGATTCAATTCCATGATTCAATTTATTGGTGATTCAATTCTTTGACTCAATTCCATGATACAAGTCTATGATTCAATTCTCTGATTCAATTTTCAATCAAGTCTACATCTGAGAACTGTTTCTCTACCCCCTGCGGGATATGGCGCGGTACGTTCAGAACTCCCTACCTCATTTTCAAAATTCCCTGATTCCTGAGTTCACGTGTTTACTAAAAAACCTGAGTCTATGATTCCAATCCACGATTTAATTCCATGATTCAATTCCATCATACAAGTCTATGATATAGTAATACAATATACGTAATACAATTATATTATTTAATTCTACTACTCAATTTTGATTTAAGTCTATGAGTCAGGTCTATGAGTCAAATATATGATTCATTTTCATGACTCAAGTAAATGATTCCATTCCATGCCTCAAATCTATGAATCAATTCATCAATCCAAGTCTATGATTCTAATCCATAATTCAAATCCATAATTCAAATCCATGCTTCCAATCCATGATTCCAATCCATGATTCAATTCCATGATACAAGTCTATGGTTCAATTCTGTGATTCAATTTTGATTCAATTATATCATTCATTTTCATGACTCAAGTCAATGATTCCATAGTGTGGGTGGGTTAGTGGCTGAGCAAATGAAGTCACAGGATCGAATTGTACGTATGCTCCTACCTTTCCTTGGTATTGTTGTAGTTGAAAAGTGTATGGCAAAAGTTTACATCTGTAGCATGGAACTAGTCATATACTTGAAGTCTGCAAATTTGCAGACAACTCAACAGCCATAGTACGATGTTATGTCCATCCTTCAACTTCTAGGGGGGGATAGAATTGTCGCTTTACGGAGACAAAGCCCACTTGTACATTGTGCGTGCAAAAATCTGTTTTGCAGATCATTTCACAGTGGTGTATTTTAAGGTGCTGAGGCTTTCTCCATAAGTAGAATCTGAAATGGTACTGTTGTATTACAATGATGAATTCAATCTTGAACTTGAAACTTGTTGCAATACAAGTGGCATTAATTACAATTTGCTGAAAAATACATGGTGTGCACACTTGACAATAGTCTTGTGGGTAAGACACATCCTCTGTCAGCAATTATGTATTCTTGATATCATTGGAATAATATGAGCTACACTCAAGCATTGTCTTCCTCAAGCCAACTCTTTGGAATCTGAATGGTGAAAAACAATGATGAAGTGTTTTCAGTGTCTCTAATTTTTGTTTGTCTGTTTAAATCCAACTCACCAGATTTGAACACAGTGCCAATCCTGCCAATCCCCAACCAAAATATAACTCAGTCAAAACCCAAAAACACACCAGATTTGAGCACAGTGCAAATCCTGCCAGTCCCCGACCAAAATATAACTCAATCTTCAACCCAAAAACCCACCAGAATTGAACACAGTGCAAATCCTGCCAGTCCCCAACCAAAATATAACTCAGTCATCAACCAAAAAACCCACCAGATTGGAACACAGTGCAAATCTTTCCAGTCCCCCAGCAAAATATAATTCAATCATCAACACAAAAACCCACCAGATTTGAACACTGAGCAAAAGTTGCCAATCCCCCACCAAAATATTACTCAATCATCAACCCAAAAACTCACCAGATTTGAACACAGTGCAAATCCTGCCAGTCCCCGACCAAATATATCTCAGTCATCAACCCAAAAACCCACCAGATTTAACCACAGTGCAAATCTTGCCAATCCCCGACCAAACTTTAACTCAGTCATCAACCCAAAAACCCACCAGATTTGAACACAGTGCAAATCCTGCAAGTCTCCGACCAAAATATAACTCAGTCATCAACCCAAAAATCCACCAGATTAGAACACAGTGCAAATCTTTCCAGTCCCTAACCAAAATATAATTCAGTCATCAACCCAAAAACACACCAGATTTGAACAAAGTGCAAATCCTGCCAGTCTTCGACCAAAATATAACTCAGTCATCAACCCAAAAACCCACCAGATTGGAACACAGTGCAAATCTTTCCAGTCCCTGACCAAAATACAACTCAGTCATCAACCCAAAAACCCACCAGATTGGAACAAAGTGCCAACCCAAAAACTCACCAGATTTGAAGACACCAGATTTGAAGACAGTGCAAATCTTGCCAGTCCCCGACCAAAATATAACTCAGTCATCAACCAAAAAACCCACCAGATTTGAAGACAGTGCAAATCCTGCCAGTCCCCGACCAAAATATAACTCAGTCATCAACCCAAAAACCCACCAGATTTGAACACAGTGCAAATCTTTCCAGTCCCTAACCAAATATAACTCAGTCAAAACCCAAAAACACACCAGATTTGAGCACAGTGCAAATCCTGCCAGTCCCCGACCAAAATATAACTCAGTCATAAAACCCAAAAACCAACCAGATTTGAACACAGTGCAAATGCTGCCAGTCCCTAACCAAAATATTATTAAATTCCTTTCATGCTCGGCATATCAGTATGTGACAATGGTACAATGGTATCTCATTCCTTGCTTCCACGTGTACAGATTGGTTTGTTATTTTCCTTTCGAAACTGGCTGTTGAGCTGACTCAGTCCAAAGGCAAAGAAGATCAACGGTAGCTGAGGCTGCAGGCCGGTTGAGGTGCCGGTCTGTTGTGTTCTAATGTTTCTCTGATATCCACTACAACCGGATGATGCTATCCAATCAGATCTATTCTGACTATCGGTACCGACGCAATCAGATAGATCTTAGGCTTGTAGTTCTACAGTAGGACGCAAGTACGTCCGATGCAAGGTTTAAGGTTGAATAATCAAATAATCTAAAAGTATGCGCTTCAGCTTGCTGGAGAGCAAGATAGCGCTTTAAAGGTCGTACTGCCGCTAATACAGCACGATGTTACAATTATACGTTGGAATACCGTGTTGCCGCTAATACAACACGTATTTTTACACAGCAGATAAACAAGTTCGTGAGCAGCACTTCGAACCTCTGCTGTCTTTTCTTGAAAACAGCACACTTAACAAGAGATTGCATGTGCGAACCTCTAGTGTGCGTACTTAAGTATCAAATTGAAGTGACGATCGATTTTGTGGAGTGACGATCGATTCTTCTCTTGTCCGGTAATTTTCGAGGTCTCATTATTTCCGATCTCGTACCTCTACCAACCTAGACACGAAAGGAATTTAATACTCCCCATGTGTCCATATGAAAGCATCCTCTAGTATCTGGTGCAGTCATCCTGCAACAGATCACCGGTGTTTCCACAGTAGTGAAAGATGGGCTTGAGTAAAGGATACACTACTGAGTGTCCCCAATGCTTGGTGAGGATGTCAGCGCAGTTGTCCTTACCTGCAAGATGTTGCATGAGGATGAAACCTCTTGCGATCATGCTTCTAACATAGTGATATGATAGAATGTGATGCCTCTTGTGGAGCCTCGCATATGGGAATGTAGAGGTTTGGATCATCTTTTCATTGTCTCCCCATGTGTAGGATGTGTCGTGTACGCTAGTACCTAGATACCTGAATGACTGTCGAATGTCAACAATTTGCTCAATGCAGGTTCTAGCAGACACAAATTCGGCGCCAAAGGTTGCTGTCTCAGAGGTTGCTTGCTTCTTGGAGAACCACATGATGGGGGTCTTGTTTGCAAAGTGCAGTATACCAGTGACAGCTTTACCACTTAGGATGTCATGCATTAAGTTTGCATCATAGAAATGAGACAACACAACCACCTTACCCAGGGGTTTAGGAGCATCACTAGGGAGGTCCTCGGAGTGCTCCCCATACACTGTATTGGACCAGTCTGTGCTGGAACCTTCAGTGAGTACAAAATCTGGTATGCCCACTCTGAATTGGATTTTGAAGTGTCGAAACTTAGAGATGTAACCATAGATTCTTTTGGCTCTGTTGAGATGGCCTTCCCTAGGTTGGACTCGGAAGCTTGACAATGTCATAACAGCAGTCTGCACATCAAAACGTCCAATAGCTATGACCCATTGAAGTGAACCAATCATGCTTTGATACTTTTGGATATCAGTATCACTTAGGAAGGATGTTGAGTCTAGCTCTGGGTGGTCGTTCTCAGCAAGTGGTGAATGGAATCTGGTGGTCGGTTTGCAGCCAAACATTTGTACATACGAGGCCTCCATTTTCTCGATGAACTTGATGGGGTTCATGCAGAGCACACCATGTTCATCTCTTTCGAATCCACATCCCAAATGAAAGTTCATTGGCCCAGAACCCTTTAATTTGAAATTATAAGGTTCAGACTGTAGGATTACCAGAAAGGTTTCAGGATTGGCCATACATAAGCAAAGGTCATCAACATATGTGCATATGAGCTCATATACTGGCTCCCCATGTTTGTTGTTGCCAGGCTTGATAAAGATTTCGGGCTCTGCCTTGGATCTTTCAAAACCTAGTTCAACGAGGCAGGCAGCAAGTAGATCACCAAAGCACTTGCCAGATGATCGAAGTCCATATAGGGCCTTGTAAATCAATAGGAGGTGGCCTTCTAGTGATCCAAATTCAGCGCCAGCCTTGATGCATACTTTTTCACAGGTAACAGCTTCGAGGTATGCGTTACCAATGTCAGTTCCCCATGCTTCTAAGCTATTCAGCTCAGCAAGGAATAGGCACATGCGCAAGCCACGAAGGGAAACAACTCCTGCATACACACTGTGAATGGGAGCTTCAGTGAGATTGCCATTTGCAACTAGCCGGGCTTTGTGTCGGCCATCATGCTTGACTGCATAAATCATGTGGACCTTGATCTGTTGGAAGCCAATGGGTATATTGCTAGCCTTGTAGATACCTTTGTCAATAAAGGTGTCATATTCTTGGAGCTGTGACATTTCCAGCGCTATGGCATCCTGCCATTTGGTGTTGCCATTTGCTGTATCAAACTGGATGGCCTCGTCATGATTTCGAGGTACTTTGAATCCATACTGGTACTGTGGAGCAGTTCGAAAGGAGCGGAGCTTGGCTTGATGGATTAACCGGTCTAGTTTCTTGGTTCTTCGGGCAAGGGAAACAATGCGTTTGAGATGTTTCCAACCAGGTTGATCAAGCATGTTGTTGTCCTTTGCATATTTGGCTACAGTAACAGGGTCGTCTGCAGCTACATTGGAGAGAGGTTCATAGGTGCGCTCCATGTTTTCCCACTCAATCCATAGGTTGTATTTGGAACCTTTGTATTGGGGGTGCTTGTTGTCAAGGGGACCTTGATGACCGAGTATGCGTCGAAAGGACCAAAGTTTCCCATCTTCTTGGGTGACATCCCTGTGGATGTAGTTCATGACGTCATTGTATGCTATGATATCTTCAAGTTCATCATCTGTATGCTTGCACTTGAATTTGATGAAGTCCTTGTTTTGCTCAAGACTGTTTTCAATGTCAACAACTGTCATTCTTTTCTGTGTGCCATTAGGGAGAGCCATGAGAAAAGAGCGACCTTGCAAGTCGGCAACAGGGATAGCAGGGATGGTGATGGGTGTGCCATCATCGTCAAATTGGGCGTTGCCTTCTTCATCAGTGACAACTACTTTAGATGGGCCAACCGATGGGGTAGCAGGATTGATAGGTGGAGGTGTTGCATCACTGACATCAAAATATGCTAGCTCAGGGGGACCGAAATCATCTTCCGTGACAGGTACGCCGGTAGGGGTCTTGCTGAAGATGTGAGAGGTTGGAGGACCATCAAGAATCTCCCCATAGTTGTTAGGGAGTGGAGAAGGTACATAGCTTCGTGTATTAGGAACCTTGGAATAAAGGAAGGTAGGCAAGGATGGCTTTGGGAGGCGCAGAGGAGATGATGCTGGTACCGGACTGGGGGATGAAGGATGTCGAAAGGAGGGACTATCACCAGAAGACTTAGGAGTGATGGAAGCATCTTTGGCCTTGCGCCATGCAAGAAAGCCATCATCAGTGAACAAGCCAGCACGCTTGTTGCGATGCTCGGGAGTTAAAGCACTGCGTACACCAGAGCGGTCAAGGAGCTTATTGGTGATGGGATCCCAGATGGTGAAACATAAGCTATTGCCAACATGTTCAGCAATGCCGACAAAGTGGCCAAGGCATTCAGTGGTCTGAGAGCCAAACTGTGTGTCTGGAGTCTTGTAGTATACGGGCTCAAACCAGAAGAAACTAAGGTAGGGACTGATATCACCAATGGTACCAGTGGCAATAAAGAAAGGCTGTTTGTCAGAGAGAGTGGGATCAGACAAATGATTCATGAGGCGGCCAACATATCTCATGCAAAGAAGCCAGAGGTGTGGTGGAGTGCCCGTGCGATCCATGATTCTATTGACAATGCGTTTGAAGGTCTGGTATCGCCGTTCAAAAAGATTTTGGTGTTGATGGTATGGTTCACTTTGCCATAAGCCAATCCACATCATCTTGAGGTAGTCAAGAACAGATTTGCTGGACTGATAAGATCCATGATCACAGAGCAATCTGAGTGGTCTACCCCATTGTCGAACAAAATTTTGGAGACAAGGAAGAAAATCAGCAGTAGTCCTCATTTCTTCAACATGGATGATATGAGATTTTCGACCAAAGAAAACTTGAGCAATCTTGGAACCACCATTGATAGCAGGGGTGTCTGAATAGATGACATCAGAGAGGACATCATCATTGAGAGGCCTTACATTCATGGCAGGCTGTGGTGATTGGAACCTTTTGAAGATGTTACCATCGGGACTAAGTGACAATGAGCCATACTGTGTGGAATTGTTGAAGGTGGCCTTGATACGGTCAAGGGAGATCCATCCAAAGAAGGGTTTCAGGGACAGGTAATCAATATCAGTGGGCGATTGAACATGGGCTGCAGCAGTGAGAAAGGTGGAAGGAGATTGATTAGAGCACCTACTAAGGATGTCTTGATGGATGTAATCAGTGGGGCTAAGCCAAAATGAAGTATCAGAAACATCCAAAGCCTGTAGGGAGGAGGTAGTATTGCTGTTGGACAAGAATGAGGTGACTGTAGAGGAGGTGCCAATGTTGATATCCCGAAGCGCGCCAAATTCATCATAATCTTGATATGGAAGTGATGTGGAAACAGGCGGGTATTTCTGAATGAAGGTATCATCCTGGGGGGTATATGCGGTATCTAGCACAGATGGGTCCCAATGCAGATCACTTGTCATGACGACGTGAGGTAGATGAGCAAATTCTGCACGGGTATACTTGCGCATGGCAAGATAAGGTAAGCCATGGCATATACTGAGTGGAAAGACATGCCCATCAGTAGTGGTAATGACTTGGGTTCCACCGGTCTTGAGAGAGGTATCATCCACAATCGAGTGGTATGCTTCCATCTGAGGAGAGGACAAGATAGATGGGTGTTGTCCAGTGTAGGCACATTCATGAAAGATGATAATGACCGGACCTCTGTTGGAAACAGAGTAGGCGCCACACGTTGCAATAGGGATGTTTTGGATTTGGTGATTGTTGATACCAGTTACATTGACAAATCTAGGTGGGATGTCCTTAGAGATAAGGCATGCATCATTTCCTATGATACATCCATTTGCACCCCTGTCAACCATGGCATAACCGGGTGTGGATACAGTAGTTTTGCTAGAGTGGTAAGTAGCGGCGGGGTTTGCTGGTGAAACAAGAGATTCACAGTCCGGTGATGCCCAATAGTGGAATTTTACAGACCGTGAAGTCTGTTCAACAGGGACATAGACATTGCCTTCTTTCTTGTAAAGAATATCAGGATTATCTGCAAGGAAACGAGCTGGATGTGCGGGAGAAACAGAAGACTTGAGCGGTCTGTTATCGGATTGAGAAGATGCCTGATATACACCAAGGGATGCATGGAATGCAGATCTGGCTGCGCTTTCCTCAGCAGGTGAGAGGATCTGTTCAATATCAGGTGAGGGGACCTGCTGATCAGTGTGGTGTTCATAGATCCGACGTGTGATCGGTTTGCTAGAATTGGGATCCGGTGGTGATGCAACATCAAGGAGCTCAGATCGTAGGCAGGCAACTAGTCGCTTCTTGTCGTCAGCTGAGAAGCCAAGCCAGTGCTTCATACCCTGTTTAGAGAGAGTTTTCCAAACTGCAGATGGTAGTCTTGTGGTTGGATCTGGTGTTCTGCCAGCCTTGTAAACAGCGTAGTCCTGGTAGTCACCATCAAAATCAATAGGAGGTAAATATGAGGCCGAGTCATCAGTGATAGCAGAATATGTGGACTGTGTCATAGAGGACAAATCATGAGTATTGGCTTTGACAGACAGCCGACTTCGAGGTTGCGACAGGGAGGCCTGGGAGTCCAGTCTGGTGGCTTCAAGGAGGAGGGTATTTTTCAATTCACTGATAGCAGCGGCTTCATGCTGTCTAAACTTGGTCAAATCCTGTGCTGCAGGTGGATCATCAACCTTGCAGAACTGTTCACTGAGTTGGAAGCTGCTACTGCAGGCCTTGCAAAGGTGTGTTTTAACCGTATCAAAATCAAGTGGTCTCTGTGGGTCGCGTAGTGTGTTGAGATGGTCTAGCTGAGCAAACCATTGGGTGATGAACTTGACTTTGGTGTCCTTCCATGTTCGTAAGTCAATGTCCAATAGGTGTTGCATCACAATGGAGGTGTCATACACTTTGGATTTGGACCTATCATGCAATGCGACAAAGTCAAAGAAGGCCTGTCTGCCGTCTCTAGAAGTGGTATGGCTGAGCACACAGGAGTAGGAGAGGTCACTCTGGAGGGCATGTAGAACAAGAGTCCAGAAGAATGCACACTGCTTGTCATGAAGGGCCTTCTCGTACCCGATGAGTGGTATATCAGGCCAGCTTGGATCGAGAAATGTGCGCGTATCTATGTCGGATGTTTCCAGTTTAGCTTTGAATTTGACAAGCCAACGTTCAAAGGTTGCATCATTCTTCAGGGTTGGGAATGTGGTTTCATCCCGTGATTTCTTGGTCCATGACTCATATCTGAGCTGTTCGATTGGTTTGGAGGATCTCTCCTGTTGTCGTTGAGGTGTGCCGGTGATAGTGCGCGCTGTTGTTTCAACGTCATTCCCAGATTCTCTTCTGGCTCTGATAATCCCGCGACAGTAGCTCTTAAAGGCGGCCTTGGTATAGTGGGTTCTATCTTCCCAGTCCAGTCCCTGTTCTGTGAGATGTTGTCCAAAATCGATGACTCTTTGTAGAGTCATCTGTACATGTCGGTATAGGGGTGTTCTTGTTCCCCTTTCAAGGAATGCTAGATCACCAATGTTTTCGATGTACAAGAAGTCTAACCATGTCCTGTACCGACCGGCAATGAGCGCCTCGCACAGGGTGTCGTTTTGTTCCTTTGATACATCGAAGGATTCATGCAAGAAGGTGGCTAGTGGTCGGTCAAACGATGGGAAGAGGTCTTCGATTGGTGTGTTCTCTTCTTCATTATCCTGACGTGTTGGACTGCCCTGTGGGTCAACCATGTCGGTCGCAGGCAGTAAGGATGTGGTTGCAGCCCTCCCAGGTTGGAGTGTTTGGAACCCGGTGGGCCTGCTTCGACCTGTCGACCTGCTTCGCGTTCTGGCGGCGACAGGTATGCCGGGCATGAGAGAATGGGCCCAGTGAGGTGTTGGGTCTTGGCTGACTGGAATGCTACTAGCGTGTCCAGTGTATCGTCTTTGTCGTGTGATCGAAGGGCTATCGTTTGATGTCTATCAGAGAAATATCGATCGTCGCCTGTCGTCGTCGTTCGATAATCTTCTGTCGAGTTGTTCGCAAAATATAATCCAGGGAACCTGTAGTCCTTGGATGGAGATAGGTTGCTTTCCGCGTATCAGAGAACAATCAATCGTCGTCCGTAGTCGAGTCGATCGATAATCTGCTGTCGGATTGGTTCCGTTGTTGTCGTCTTCTTTTGCAAGCTCCAACAAGCTTGCGACTGTTAATCTGTTATTTTCCTTTCGAAACTGGCTGTTGAGCTGACTCAGTCCAAAGGCAAAGAAGATCAACGGTAGCTGAGGCTGCAGGCCGGTTGAGGTGCCGGTCTGTTGTGTTCTAATGTTTCTCTGATATCCACTACGACCGGATGATGCTATCCAATCAGATCTATTCTGACTATCGGTACCGACGCAATCAGATAGATCTTAGGCTTGTAGTTCTACAGTAGGACGCAAGTACGTCCGATGCAAGGTTTAAGGTTGAATAATCAAATAATCTAAAAGTATGCGCTTCAGCTTGCTGGAGAGCAAGATAGCGCTTTAAAGGTCGTACTGCCGCTAATACAGCACGATGTTACAATTATACGTTGGAATACCGTGTTGCCGCTAATACAACACGTATTTTTACACAGCAGATAAACAAGTTCGTGAGCAGCACTTCGAACCTCTGCTGTCTTTTCTTGAAAACAGCACACTTAACAACAGATTGCATGTGCGAACCTCTAGTGTGCGTACTTAAGTATCAAATTGAAGTGACGATTGATTTTGTGGAGTGACGATCGATTCTTCTCTTGTCCGGTAATTTTCGAGGTCTCATTATTTCCGATCTCGTACCTCTACCAACCTAGACACAAAAGGAATTTAATATGGTTGCGCGTGAATCATGATGTTTATCATTATGGACCAAATGGCTCAATTTGGTGAGCTAAGTGTCTCATTTTTGACCAAATGGCTTGATCTTGCGAGCCATGCATCTCATTATTGACCAAATGGCTCAGTCTTGCGAGCCAAGTGATCGTCACTCGTACGATCGAATTATTCGATACTTAGAGATCGGAGAAAGAACACGTGTCAGATACTGGCATCTGGCACCTACTGTTAAGTGTTCTGTTTTCAAGAAAAGACAGCAGAGGTTCGGACGCTTGCTCACGAACTTGTTTCCTGCTGTACAAAATACGTGTTGTATTAGCGGCAACACAGTATTTCCTCGTAACACACGGTATTTTACCGTATAAAGTACTCGTATCGTGCTGTATTAGCGGCAGCACGCTTTAAAGTGGTAACTTGCTCTCCAGCAAGCTAATGCGCTTATTCTTTTAGATTATTTGATTATTCAACCTTAAACCTTGCATCGGACGTTCTTGCGTCCTACTGTAGAACTACAAGCCTAAGATCTAACTGACTGAGCCCACCAGTAGTCAGAATAGATCTGATTGAACGGCGGGCCTTCAATCGTAGTGGATATCAGAGAAACATTAGATTACAACGGACCGGCACCTCAACCGGCCCGCAGCTACAGACCGTGTTGCTCTTCTTTGCCTTTGGAAGAATCAGCTCAACAGCCAGTTTCAAAAGGAAATTAACAGATTAACAGTCGCAAGCTTGTTGAAGCTTGCAGAAGAAGACAACAAAACGGACGACTCGACAGAAGATCATCGAACGATTACCTGTCAGGGATACGACGGCGATCTATGAGCAATCCCCGAGGAGGAAGGACAAGAAGCAAGACCACCGGACGCTTCCTCTCCCTCCGTCCTGGTAGCGCGGCAACCCGATCACCTTTAACGCCACCTGCAACCATGCCCACCGGTCAACAGGATGATACACCAAGCCAACAAGGCGACGAGGACAACATCCCCATCTCGGACCTCTTCCCTTCATTCGACCAAGAACTAGCCACTTTCCTGCATGATTCATTCGACGTCCCAAAGGAATCCAACAGCACCCTCTGCGATGCACTCATTTCTGGCCAATATACCACATGGTCAAATTTCCTATTCATAGAGGAGATCAACGACCTAACGTATCAGGATAGAGGGGCAAGAGTACACCTTACTCGACATGTTCAGATAAAACTACAGCGATTCGTTGACTTTGGACGACTACTCACTGAACAAGGCTTAGACTGGGAAAACAGAGTCCATTATACCAAGGAAGCCTTCAAGGAATACTGGAGCGGAATGGTTAGGGCTAGACGCGACTCCACGGCCGACAGAGTGGTAACGGAAGACCGCAGACCGGACGATGGCGCAACTAATCGATCAGCAAAGCCATTGGATCAATTAAGATACGAATCCTGGATCAGAAAATCTCGGGACGAAACCACTTTCCCTATTCTGCAGAATGACGCAAGGTTTGAACATTGGCTCGTAAAATTTAAGGCCAAACTGGAAACAGTAGCAGACATTGATATTGCTACGTTCCTTGATCCCAAGTGGCCTGACACCTCCCTCACAGGATACACCAAAGCACTTCATGACAAGCAATGCGCGTTCTTCTGGACCCTTGTCCTTCATGTGTTCCAGAGTGACCTCTCCTCCTCATGTGTGCTGAGCCATACGGGCACGAGGGATGGACGACAAGCCTTCTTTGATTTTGTCTCTCTACACGACAAATCGAAGTCCAAGGTATATGACACCTCTCTTGTAATGCAACAACTATTGGATATCGATTTGAGGTCATGGAAGGAATCCAAAGTGAAATTTATCACCCAATGGTTTGCACAGTTAGAGCATCTCAACAACCTTCGGGACCCGCAGCGTCCACTTGACTGTGATACTGTCAAAACTCATCTATGCAAAGCATGCAGCAGCAGCTTTCAACTCAGTGAGCAATTCTGTAAGGTTAGCGATCCGCCTGAATCACATGATATGATCCGATTTCGACAACATGAAGCTATTGCTATCAGTGACCTTAAAAACACCCTTCTTCTAGAGGCAACACGGCTGGACTCCCAGGCATCACTCACACAGCCAAGCAGTCGAGCCTCTGTCAAGGCGCATACACATGACTTTTCTTCTATGACCCATTCAACATATTCCGGCATCACAGACGATACATCCCCCTGTTTGCCTCCTATTGAATTCTATGGTGACTATCAAGATTATGCTGTGTACAAAGCTGGACGGACACCAGACCCAAGCACCAGGTTACCATCTCCAGTTTGGTCTGTCCTCTCCAAGCATGGTATGAAACACTGGCTTGGTTTCACCACAGACGACAAGAAGAAACTAGTCGCAAGCCTACGCACCGAGCTCCTAGATACAGCACCTGCTCTAGACCCCAATTCCAGCAAACCCATCACTCGAAGAGCTTATGAGCACCATACTGCCGAGCAAGAACTTACATCTACAGAGGAAGCCTCAGCCAGGACTGCATTCCATGAATCCCTCGGAGTTTTCAAAGCATCCTCCCAAGCTGATAACCGACCACTAAAGTCGTCTGTTTCCCCTGCGCACCCAGCTCGGTTCCTTGCTGATAATCCTGATGTACTTTACAAGAAAGAAGGCAATGTCTATGTTCCTGTTGGCCAGTCATCTCTATCTGCAAATTTTCATCATTGGGCCCCGCCAGACTGTGAGTCTCCTGCATTGCCAGCAACCCCACCTGATGTATATCACTGTAGCAAAACCAATGTCTCCACGCCTGGTTACGCTATGGTTGACAGAGGTGCGAACGGTTGTATCATGGGACACGATGCGTGTCTCATCTCTAAAGACATTCCTCCTAGATTCGTCAATGTTACTGGGATCAACAATCATCAGATTCAGAACATCCCCATTGCAACATGCGGCGCCTACTCCGTGTCCAATCGAGGTCCGGTCATCATCATCTTTCATGAATGTGCCTACACAGGACAACACCCGTCCATCCTGTCTTCCCCACAGATGGAAGCTTATTTTTCAATTGTTGATGACACATCCATCAAGGTGGGAGGAATGCAGGTCATCACCACTACAGATGGACACGTGTTCCCACTTAGTATTCGACATGGGTTACCATACCTGGCAATGCGCAAGTATACAAGTGAAGAATACGCGCGGCTTCCACATGTGGTCATGACAAGTGACCAACATTGGAACCCATCTGTACTTGATGGCACTTATACCCCTCAAGATGACACCTTCCTTCAAAAATATCCCCCTCTCCCATCTATGCTTCCGTATCGAGATTATGATGAATTTGGTGCACTTCAACATGTCAACCTTGGCACCCCCTCTACAATCGCATCATTCATGTCTGACAGTACCACCCCAGTCCTTCAGCCATTGGATGCTTCTGACACCTCCTTTTGGCTCAGTCCTACTGACTATATTCACCAGGAAGTCCTCAGCCGGTGTTCTCTACGATCCCCTTCTCACTGGATCACTGCTGCTTCGCACGTCCAATCACCCACTGATATGGATTACCTATCATTGAAGCCCTTCTTTGGATGGATCTCCCTTGATCGTATCAAAGCTACCTTCGACAATTCCACACAGTATGGCTCCTTATCTGTTAGTCCGGACGGTAACATATTCAAAAGGTTTCAATCACCACAGCCAGCCATGAATGTCCGACCTTTCAATGATGATGTTCTATCTGATGTCATCTATTCCGATACCCCTGCCGTCAATGGTGGCTCCAAAATAGCTCAAGTTTTCTTTGGCCGGAAATCTCATATCATTCATGTTGAAGAAATGAGGACCTACTGCTGATTTCCTCCCTTGCCTACAAAATTTTGTTCGTCAATGGGGCAGACCACTCAGACTGCTTTGTGACCATGGATCTTACCAGTCCAGCAAGCCTGTCCTTGACTACCTCAAGATGATGTGGATTGGTCTATGGCAAAGTGAACCATACCATCAGCACCAAAACCTCTTCGAGCGAAGATACCAGACCTTCAAACGCATTGTTAACAGGATAATGGACCGTACAGGAACCCCGCCTCATCTCTGGCTCCTGTGTATGACCTATGTTGGCCGCCTGCTAAATCACCTGTCTGATCCCACTCTTTCTGACAAACAACCATTCTTCATTGCCACTGGTATCCTCGGTGATATCAGCCCCTACCTCAGTTTCTTTTGGTTTGAGCCTGTCTATTACAAAACCCCTGACACCCAGTTTGGCTCCCAGCCCACTGAATGCCTTGGTCATTTTGTTGGCATCGCTGAGCATGTTGGAAATAGTCTCTGTTTTACCATCTGGGACCCAATCACCAATAAACTCCTTGATCGATCTGGTGTACGCACTGCTTTAAGTCCTGAGCACCGCAATAAGCGTGCTGGATTATTCACTGATGATGGCTTCATTGCATGGCGCAACGCTAAAGATGCTTCCTCTACCCCTCAATCCTTTGGTGACAGTCCCTCACGTCACTCTCCTCCCGCGGCAGATCCAGCTCCAACACCACCATCGCCTATCCCCCTTCCACAGCCATCTTTGCCTACCTTTCTCTATTCCAAAGTTCCTAATACACGCAGCTATGTACCTTCTCCTCTCCCTCACAACTATGGGGAGATTCTTGATGGTCCTCCAACACTCCACATCTTCAGCAAAACCCCTGCCGGTGTTCCTGTCACTGAAGATGATTTTGGCCCCCCCGAGTTAGCATATTTTGATGTTAGTGACGCCATACCTTCAACCACCAATCCGGCTATCCCGTCTGTAGGCCCATCTAAGGTAGTTGTTACTGATGAAGAAGGCAACGCCCAATTTGACGATGATGGCAAACCCATCACCATCCCTGCTATCCCTGTTGCTGACTTGCAAGGTCGCTCTTTTCTTATGCCCCTCCCTGATGGCACCCAGAAAAGAATGACAGTTGTTGACGTTGAAAACAGCATTGAGCAAAATAAGGACTTCATCAAATTCAAGTGCAAGCATACAGATGATGAACTTGAAGATATCATCGCCTACAATGATGTCATGAACTACATCCACAGAGATGTCACCCAAGAAGATGGGAAACTTTGGTCATTTCGCCGCATACTTGGCCATCAAGGTCCACTTGACAGCAAGCATCCTCAATACAAAGGTTCCAAATACAACCTATGGATTGAGTGGGAAAACATGGAGCGTACCTATGAACCTCTCTCCAATGTAGCTGCAGACGATCCTGTTACTCTAGCCAAATATGCAAAGGATAACAGCATGCTTGATCAACCTGGTTGGAAACATCTCAAACGCATTGTTTCCCTTGCCCGAAGAACCAAGAAGCTAGACAGGCTAATCCACCAAGCCAAACTTCGCTCATTTCGAACTGCTCCACAGTACCAGTATGGATTCAAGGTACCTCGCAATCATGAAGAAGCTATCCAGTTCGATACTGCAAATGGCAACACCAAATGGCAAGATGCCATAGCTCTAGAGATGTCGCAGCTTCAAGAATATGACACCTTTATTGACAAAGGTATCTACAAGGCTAGCAATATACCCATTGGTTTCCAACAAATCAAGGTCCACATGATTTATGCAGTCAAGCATGATGGTCGACACAAAGCACGGCTAGTTGCAAATGGCAATCTCACTGAAGCTCCCGTCCACAGTGTATATGCAGGAGTTGTTTCCCTTCGGGGCCTACGCATGTGCCTATTCCTTGCCGAACTGAATAGCTTAGAAGCATGGGGAACTGACATTGGTAATGCGTACCTTGAAGCGGTCACCTGTGAGAAAGTATGCATCAAGGCTGGCGCTGAATTTGGACCATTAGCAGGCCACCTCCTATTGATTTACAAGGCCCTATATGGACTACGATCATCTGGCAAGTGTTTTGGTGATCTACTTGCTGCCTGCCTTGTTGAACTAGGTTTCGAAAGGTCCAAGGCAGAACCTGAAATCTTTATCAAACCTGGCAACAACAAACATGGGGAGCCAGTATATGAGCTCATATGCACATATGTTGATGACCTTTGCCTATGTATGGCCAATCCTGAAGCTTTTCTGATAATCCTACAGTCTGAACCTTATAATTTCAAATTAAAGGGTTCTGGGCCAATGAACTTTCATTTGGGATGTGGATTCGAAAGAGACGAACATGGTGTGCTCTGCATGAACCCCATCAAGTTCATCGAGAAAATGGAGGCCTCATATGTACAAATGTTTGGCTGCAAACCTACCACCAGATTCCATTCACCACTTGCTGAGAACGACCATCCAGAGCTAGACTCAACATCCTTCCTAAGTGATACTGATATCCAAAAGTATCAAAGCATGATTGGATCACTTCAATGGGTCATAGCTATTGGACGTTTTGACGTGCAAACTGCAGTCATGACATTGTCAAGTTTTCGAGTGCAGCCTAGGGAAGGCCATCTCAACAGAGCCAAAAGAATCTATGGGTACATCTCCAAGTTTCGACACTTCAAAATCCGATTCAGAGTGGGCGCCCCAGATTTTGTACTCACTGAAGGTGACAGTACCGACTGGTCCAATACCGTATATGGAGAGCATTCTGAAGATCTACCAAGTGATGCTCCTACCCCCCTCGGCAAGGTAGTTGTACTGTCTCATTTTTACGATGCTAACTTAATGCATGACATTCTAAGTGGCAAAGCTGTAACTGGTATTCTGCATTTTGCCAATAAGACCCCCATCATGTGGTTCTCCAAGAAGCAAGCAACATCCGAAACAGCCACCTTTGGTGCTGAGTTTGTATCTGCTAGAACCTGCATCGAGCAAATCGTTGACATTCGACAGTCATTCAGATACCTTGGTACTAGAGTGCACGACACGTCCTACACATGGGGAGATAATGAAAAGATGATCCAAACCTCCACATTCCCATATGCAAGGCTCCACAAGAGGCATCACATTCTTTCATATCACTATGTTAGGAGCATGATCGCAAGGGGTTTCGTCTTTATGCAGCACCTTGCAGGCAAGGATAATTGTGCTGATATCCTCACAAAGCATTGGGGATATTCAGTGGTGTATCCATTGCTCAAGCCTATCTTTCACTACTGTGGGAACACGGGTGATTTGTTACAGGACGATTGCATCGGTTCTTAGTCAATGCTTTCACATGGACACATGGGGAGTATTAAATTCCTTTCATGCTCGGCATATCAGTATGTGACAATGGTACAATGGTATCTCATTCCTTGCTTCCACGTGTACAGATTGGTTGCGCGTGAATCATGATGTTTATCATTATGGACCAAATGGCTCAATTTGGTGAGCTAAGTGTCTCATTTTTGACCAAATGGCTCGATCTTGCGAGCCAAGCATCTCATTATTGACCAAATGGCTCAGTCTTGCGAGCCAAGTGATCGTCACTCGTACGATCGAATTATTCGATACTTAGAGATCGGAGAAAGAACACGTGTCAGATACTGGCATCTGGCACCTACTGTTAAGTGTTCTGTTTTCAAGAAAAGACAGCAGAGGTTCGGACGCTTGCTCACGAACTTGTTTCCTGCTGTACAAAATACGTGTTGTATTAGCGGCAACACAGTATTTCCTCGTAACACACGGTATTTTACCGTATAAAGTACTCGTATCGTGCTGTATTAGCGGCAGCACGCTTTAAAGTGGTAACTTGCTCTCCAGCAAGCTAACGCGCTTATTCTTTTAGATTATTTGATTATTCAACCTTAAACCTTGCATCGGACGTTCTTGCGTCCTACTGTAGAACTACAAGCCTAAGATCTAACTGACTGGGCCCACCAGTAGTCAGAATAGATCTGATTGAACGGCGGGCCTTCAATCGTAGTGGATATCAGAGAAACATTAGATTACAACGGACCGGCACCTCAACCGGCCCGCAGCTACAGACCGTGTTGCTCTTCTTTGCCTTTGGAAGAATCAGCTCAACAGCCAGTTTCAAAAGGAAATTAACAAATATAACTCAGTCATCAACCCAAAAACCCACCAGATTGGAACACAGTGCAAATCTTTCCAGTCCCCCAGCAAAATATTATTCAATCTCCAACCCAAAAACCCACCAGATTTGAAGACAGTGCAAATCTTGCCCATCCCCCACAAAAATATAACTCAGTCATCAACCCAAAAACCAACCAGATTTGAGCACAGTGCAAATCCTGCCGGTCCCTGACCAAAATATAACTCAGTCATCAACCCAAAAACCCACCAGGTCGGAGCACAGTGTAAATAATTCCATTCCCTAACCAAAATATAATTCAGTCATCAACCCAAAAACCCACCAGATTTGAACACAGTGCAAATCCTGCAAGTCTCCGACCAAAATATAACTCAGTCATCAACCCAAAAACCCACCAGATTAGAACACAGTGCAAATCTTTCCAGTCCCTTACCAAAATATAATTAAGTCATCAACCCAAAAACACACCAGATTTGAACAAAGTGCAAATCCTGCCAGTCTTCGACCAAAATATAACTCAGTCATCAACCCAAAAACCCACCAGATTGGAACACAGTGCAAATCTTTCCAGTCCCTAACCAAAATATAATTCAGTCATCAACCCAAAAACACACCAGATTTGAACACAGTGCAAATCCTGCCAGTCCCCAACCAAAATATAACTCAGTCATCAACCCAAAAACCCACCAGATTGGAACAAAGTGCAAATCTTTCCAGTCTCTAACCAAAGTATAATTCAGTCAACAACACAAAAACCCACCAGATTTGAACACAGTGCAAATCTTTCCAGTCCCCAACCAAAGTATAATTCAGTCATCAACCAAAAAACCCACCAGATTTAAACACAGTGCAAATCCTGCCAGTCCCCGACCAAAATATAACTCAGTCATCAACCCAAAAACCCACCAGATTTGAACACAGTGCAAATCATTCCAGTCTCTAACCAAAATATAATTCAGTCAACCCAAAAACCCACCAGATTTGAACACTGTCATCAACCCAAAAACCCACCAGATTTAAGGACAGTGCAGATCTTGCCAATCCTCGACCAAACTTTAACTCAGTCATCAACCCAAAAACCCACCAGATTTGAACACAGTGCAAATGCTGCCAGTCCCTAACCAAAATATAAAAGTTTGTATGGTTGGTAAGGTTTGTGTTATGGAAATGATTGACTACATGTTCGACCAAACAAAGAGAATTTTTGGGGACGAGGGCTTTGTATATCATGACGCTTTGGTGCTCATGACCTGTGCAGACAGTGTTTCTTACATGAAGGAAAAGGGCTACTACAAGCACTGGATTTTGCCCGAGCTTGATCTAATGGGTGAGCAAGGTGGCATGGGTGGATCTCTCAAACTTTATCCCAATAGGCCTGTTGGAAACCGGCCTGAAGCAAATCCACTTGACACAAGTCTGTTTAGTCAGCTGAATCGTGCAGTTGATCAGCATGTCGTGTTAACACAAGGTTTCATTGACGAAAACAAGAAATTTTCACTTGCAACACCTACTGCAGTTTCAAGAACCTATCGCCGTGTTTGGACACTTCATCCCAAGTCGGAAACCATTGTCAAGGATATCAATAAAGTTCTTCGTTCATTTCTAGAGGTTGCAGAGGCGGAAGGTATTGCCATTGATGGTATTGGCGATAGGTTGGGAAGAAGACATCTTCCACGGGGCCAACATGAGGGTCGTGGAGTTCGAAAACTTGACATTGATTGCTATGATAAAGGAGAGATCGAGTTACATGAAGATGCAGAAGATGCTGGAGATCTCATCCTTGCAAAAGCAGAGGCAAAATTCAACATATAAAAATTATTAGTATTTCTTTTTAATGTGCACACGAATTTTTCTAGCGAGAGCCCCCCTGCCGATCGTTTTAATCGATAGATGGCTTGATCGTCCTCTACAATGCATGTAGATGGGCGCTGATACCTCTAGGATGTTCTAACTCCCTCTGGAAGGAAAGTTATGGCATGGCAGTAGCAAGATTGGTCTCGCCATGTCACATTGTAGTGTTGTTGAAAATTCTTACATAATGTACACGAATTTTTCTAGTAAGAGCCCCCTTGCCCATCGTTTGAACCGATAAATAGGTCGATCAGCGTCTACGATGCATGTAGATGGGCGCTGATACCTCTAGAATGTTCTAACTCCCTCTGGAAGCAAAGTTATGGCAGTAGCAAGATTGGTCTCCCCATGTAACATTTTGTTGTTGAAAATTCTTAGTACCCAAATGCACTAATTAGGTGCTGACACACAAACCATGACAGATAACTCACTTCTGTTTCTTTCGTGATTCATCATACTATCCATAATAGGAACAATATTCATGGTTCAATCACTCAAAATATCTAATTTTCTATTTTCTAATTGCAAACTAGTGTGTATTTTTCCTCCAAATCCAGGACCCAAATGCACTTACTAGGTGCTGACACAGTAACTATGACAGATAAGTCACTTCTGTTTCTTTCATGATTCATCATATCCATAATAGGAACAATATTCATGGTTCAATCACCCAAAATAACAGATTTTCTATTTTCTAATTGCAAATTAGTGTGTATTTTTCCTCCAAATCCAGGACCCAAATGCACTTAGTAGGTTCTGACACACCAACTATGACAGATAACTCACTTCTGTTTCTTTCATGATTCATCATATCCATAATAGGAACCATATTCATGGTTCAATCACACTAAATATCTGAATTTCTATTTTCTAATTGCAAATTAGTGTGTATTTTTTCTCCAAATCAAGTTCCTCAATGCACTAATTAGGTGGTGACACACAAACTATGACAGATAACTCACTTCTGTTTCTTTCACGATTCATCTCATCCATAACAGGAAAAATATTCATGGTTCAATCACACTAAATATCTGAATTTCTATTTTTAAATGGCAAATTAGTGTGTATTTTTTCTCCAAATCAAGTTCCTCAATGCACTAATTAGGTGGTGACAGACAAACTATGACAGATAACTCACTTCTGTTTCTTTCACGATTCATCTCATCCATAACAGGAACAATATTCATGGTTCAATCACACTAAATATCCAATTTTCTATTTTTTAATGGCAAATTAGTGTGTATTTTTTCGTCAAATCCAGTTCCTCAATGCACTAATTAGGTGGTGACACACAAACTATGACAGATAACTTACTTCTGTTTCTTTCATGATTCATCTCATCCATAACAGGAACAATATTCATGGTTCAATCACACAAAATATCTGATTTTCTATTTTTTAATTGAAAATTAGTGTGTATTTTTTCTCCAAATCCAGTACCCCAATGCACTAATCAGGTGGTGACACACAAACTATGACAGATAACTCACTTCTGTTTCTTTCATGATTCATCTCATCCATAACAGGAACAATATTCATGGTTCAATCACACAAAATAATAGATTTTCTCTTTTTTAATTGCAAATTAGTGTGTATTTTTCCTCCAAATCCAGTTCCTCAATGCACTAATTAGGTGGTGACAGACAAACTATGACAGATAACTCACTTCTGTTTCTTTCATGATTCATCTCATCCATAACAGGAACAATGTTCATGGTTCAATCACACAAAATATCCAATTTTCTATTTTTTAATTGCAAATTAGTGTGTATTTTCCCTCCAAATCCAGTTCCTCAATGCACTAATTGGGTGGTGACACACAAACTATGACAGATAACTCACTTCTGTTATTTTGCATCAAAGTATTATACAAAAATGAGAAGAAGTAAGACATCACTGGACTTTACGGATAACCATCCCTCCAAAAACCATTCATTTTGTGATGAATACAAAAAACCTAAACTTCCAGGTATCTGTCACTATGATTTGAAATCGACGTCAAACTTTAGGAACAAACAAATTATGGATTTTGTCCCACAGCATGAAAATGAAGAACACCAGGAAATTGCTTTAGCAATGGAAGATTATGCTAAAAGAGCAAGTGTGTTATTTTCACCATTCAGAAAGCTTTCTGACCTCCAATTGAATTCCAAATATCTTCCCTATTTTCAATCTTTTTTAGCAAATGGTTTGCTAAAACAAGAGCATCAGAATATTTTGAAGAATATTCAAAGGACACATAACAGCTTGATGGGTGGACGTGCAAAAGATGCACTAGAGAGAGTGACCTTACCACCAGATACTAGGTGGACACATGATGAATCAAATGCAGAAGACAACAACAGAAATAATATCAACATCTTGGATGAATTGGATCTTTTTGGGAACACAGTTTTAGGATTGGATGATGACAACTGTTTTAGAACGAGTCATAATCTATTTTCCTTCAACACATCAATCATTACTAAGGCAGGAAGCAATCATTGTGGACACAATTTGATTAAGGCACCAAATGTTGACCAAACAAAAACAATATTTTGTTCAGCTTCTAGGGTATCATTAATGGAAGATGGTGAAGATACAGATATGGGCAGGGATTGGCATGAGCTTGACATCACAAACATGATTAAAGTGATGGTAACACACCATACTGTTGTTACAAATGAAGAGATCACAAACTTATCTGCCACGGGTACTTGTGAAAACATGATTGCATATGGTAAAGAGATATTCAATGGTGACAAACATCAAATGATAGCATTTGTATACATTGTCTCTGGATTTGTACTGAGAGTTTATGAAAAACAAAAGAAAAATGGAATGAAAAAAACAAGAAACACAAGGAGAAGATTATCTGGTGAATTGGGAAGACTTGCACCATTCAATGAATTTGGTGAGGAGGAAGAGAACGATGATTTTGACTCATCTATTTCAAGGCGTGACAAGATCAACTTCAGTACAACAGTTCAGATGTTGCAAGAAATGCATGAACATAGACAACAATCCATAGCATTTCTATCGGGTGCAGGTGGTACAGGGAAAAGTCGCGTGATCAGAGCAATTCTGTCTTATTGCAAGGAATTCTGTGAAAATTTGAACATCAAGTTTACAAGGCAAACAATTGTTGTTACAGCTTTAACTGGATGTGCAGCAGTGTCAATTCATGGTAGCACTCTCCATAGTGCGTGCCACATTCCAGTGAAAGGGAACGATTCATACCTTGAAAAATTAAGTGAATTCAAAGAAGATTGGGTTGACACAGAAATGATCATTATTGATGAAATATCCTTTGCAAATTATTCATTGTTAAACAGGCTGCATAAAACATTGAATGAATTGAAAGATGCTCCAAGAACAAATACATTGTACGGTGGTATCAATGTACTCTTTGCTGGAGATTTCAATCAGCTACCACCCATAAATGGAACCAAAATATATGATGAGCAATATACAACAATGTTCAGGGATGCTGTCAATGTGATGCTGGAATTAAAAACAAACCACAGGTTTCAGGAAGATGCATCGTATGGAAAATTGTTAGAAAGAATTTTTAAAATTGGGCTTAGTGAAGAAGATGCTAAGCTTATCAACTCAAGGAAAGTGATTGAGAGTGATTCTTTACCAATGGCAATTTCTTATGCTGTACCAACAAACAAAGACAGGTGTGCAATCAATGATGCAATTTTTGCCCTTCATTTACAACAAACCCATTCCAAGAACATTGAAGACCCTATTCCCTTGCACACCATATGCATACGAGCATCCAATGTTGAATACAAATATGCCAAAAGCAGAAAAGATTACAAGGCCTTTCCAGATAAAGGAGATATATTTTACAGTTGTTGCTCTGATGCAGATGTTACAGAAAGAAGAGGAAGTACACATGTTGATCCATTTCTAAAGTTATATATTGGTTGTCCCATCATGATAACAAGCAATATATCTGTTGAAGAGGCTATAGCTAATGGTTCAATGTGTGAATTTAAAGGTTTGATTTTGAAACAAGAGATGAACAGGTTTGAAGCCCTTGAGAGTGTTGTGATCAATGGCTATTATGTCAATTGCATTGATGCTGATAAAATTGAATCTATACAAGTTATTCTAACAGATACCAATACTCCCGAAGAACAACCCATATACAACCTCAAATTGCCCGAAAAAGATATTTATGCCTTGTGCAAGTATCCTTCTCTGTTTAGTGAGCACATCAGTCACAAATCATCAAGACAAAATTTGAGCGTCAAACTCAAACAATTCCCTCTCAACATTTCCCATGCTAGAACTGTGCATAAATTACAAGGGCGTTCCATAGACAATATTTTGGTTTCGAGTTGGAACTATAGGATGCAACATTGGATATATGTTGTTTTGTCAAGGTGTAAAACATTGAACGGATTGTACTTGAGGGATGAGATAGATCATACCAAAGTCAAGGGAATGTGTAAAGAAATTAAAAATTTCTATGATGAATTCCAGAAAGAAAAACAACCACCATCAGTGTTGATTGAAAAAGTTACCAATAGTTTCTAACAATAGTAAATCCTGCCCGTTCACAACCACAATATCACTCAGTCATCAACCCATAAATACACCAGATTTAAAGAATATAACTCAATACTCAACCCCAAAACTAGCCAGAAATGAACACAGTGCAATTCTTGCCCATCCTCTACCAAAATATAAGTCAGTCATCGTCAACCCAAAAATTCACCAGATTTGAACACAGTGCAAATCTTTCCAGTCATTAACCAAAATATATTTCAATCGTGAACCCAAAAACCAACCGAATTTGAACACAGTGCAAATCCCACAAATTCCCGACTAAAAAATAACTCAGTCATCAACCCAAAACCCCACCAGATTTGAACACAGTGCAAATCTTTCCAGTCATTAACCAAAATATATTTCAATCGTGAACCCAAAAACCAACCGAATTTGAACACAGTGCAAATATTTCCAGTCACCAACCGAAATATAATTCAATCGTGAACCCAAAAACCCACCAGATTTGAAAACAATGCAAATCTTTCCAGTCCCTAACCAAAATATGATTCAATCGTCAACCCACAAACTCACCAGATTTGAACACAGTGCAAATCTTTCCAGTCCCTACTCACCGTACGTACCGTACAATATTTCGCGCCTCGGTGAAAAAAACTATTTTTTTAAATTTTTAGTTTTTCAAATTTGGACAACACCCCCCCCCCCCCCGGCGCGCGGCCCCCCCCCCCCTCATCCAGTACATACTCATGCTGTATTTAGCTACCTTCATACTGATCCTACCACTTGATCTATACTACCAATCAAGTGACGTCATTCTTCGCGCGAGCTATATTTTAAATTCGAACTCTCATCTGATTTGATTTTAATATTTCGCGCCTCGGTTTGTCAGTTTCCAGTCCCTAACCAAAATATAATTCAATCGTGAACCCAAAAACCCGCCAGATTTGAGGACAGTGCAAATCTTTCCAGTCCCCAACCATAATATAATTCAATCGTGAACCCAAAAACCCACCAGATTTGAACAAACTGCAAATCTTTCCAGTCCCTAACCAAAATATAATTCAATCGTCAACCCACAAACTCTTTCCAGTCCCCAACCATAATATAATTCAATCGTGAACCCAAAAACCCACCAGATTTGAACACACTGCAAATCTTTCCAGTCCCTAACCAAAATATAATTCAATCGTCAACCCACAAACTCACCAGATTTGAACACAGTGCAAATCTGTCCAGTCCCTACTCACCGTACGTACCGTACAATATTTCGCTTTTTCGATCGAATTCAGAGTACGAACCGGTATATGACTGTAAATACATCAAGTCCGACTCATTCATGTACAAATTGTACCAATTCTAACAAGTCCGATATTATTTCTCACCAACTCTCATCTGGGAAGGTTGAACTCTCATCTGGGAAGGTTGATGACGACGTGACGACCAACTTGATCTAAGACAGATTTTAATCGTTTGATTTTTTTTATATTCAGGTTAAATCTTATGGTTACTTGCAACCAAAAAAATGAGAGTTTGCTACCATAAAAATGAGCGCGCGCCACTAGATATTACTATTGCTTTTAGAAGAAGCATCTCATTTCCGTAAATAATTATTTAGGTACTGTTTTTAATGATTTTTAGTCGTAGCGTTTGTACCAAGTCTACTTGTTAAAAACAGATTTTTTTAATATTTCTACGTATTTTCCCCCCCCCAAACCCCCCCCACATAAACTCCGTCTAGAAGGTTACGTTGTCAACTCTTAGGATTAGGGTTAGTGTTTAACGTTCAACTAACAACTCCACCAATTCAATCTCATACGTACCAAAAAAAATCAATCTCGTACGAGTACGTACCTACCGGTACGAAAAAAAAAAATCAATCTCGTACGGAAAAAAAATCAATCTCGTACGAAAAAAAAAAACTCAAGTTCGTTTAAGGTTGTGATGAGAGTTCGAATTTAAAATAGAGCTCGCGCGAAGAATGACGTCACTTGATTGGTAGTATAGATCAATTGGTAGGATCAGTATGAAGGTAGCTAAATACAGCATGAGTATGTACTGGATGAGGGGGGGGGGGGCGCGCAGGGGGGGGGGGGGGGTGTTGTCCAAATTTGAAAAACTAAAAATTAAAAAAAATAGTTTCTTGCACCTCGGTTTTATGAATCGTTCGTATCTTTCGTTCGCGTCTTTTTCGATTGTATTGATTGAATAAATTCGATTCGTACCCGTCTTTTTCGATTGAATTTGCTGCCGACAACGACCGTATATTTTGCACCTCTACCAAACTCTCTCATCTGGTAAAGTTAACGTTCGTATCTTTCGTTCGCGTATCGATTGAATAAATTCGATTCGTACCCGTCTTTTTTGATTGAATTTGCTGCCGACAACGACCGTATATTTTGCACCTCTACCAAACTCTCTCATCTGGTAAAGTTAACGTTCGTATCTTTCGTTCGCGTATCAATTGAATAAATTCGATTCGTACCCGTCTTTTTTGATTGAATTTGCTGCCGACAACGACCGTATATTTTGCACCTCTACCAAACTCTCTCATCTGGTAAAGTTAACTTGATCTAAGACAGATTTTAATCGTATGATTTTTTCTTTATTCAGGTTAAATCTTATGGTTACTTGCAACCAAAAAAATGAGAGTTTGCTACCATAAAAATGAGCGCGCGCCACTAGATATTACTATTGCTTTTAGAAGAAGCATCTCATTTCCGTAAATAAATGTTTGGCTAAGCTTTTTAGCGATTTTTAGTCGTAGCGTTTGTACCAAGTCTACTTGTTAAAAACAGATTTTTTTAATATTTCTACGTATTTCCCCCCCCCCCAAACCCCCCCCACATAAACTCCGTCTAGAAGGTTACGTTGTCAACTCCTAGGGTTAGTGTTAAACGTTCAACTAACAACTCCACCAATTCGTCGGAGAAACCTGTCTCATTTGTTTGTTTCTAACATATTTGGGCTTCGTGTATCCATTTCGTATATCATTGATATTTCCCATATTTCATTGATATACTTAATATCAGATCCTATGCCTCTGGATTTTCGCGTACCACTTTCTGGTGATACTTTGCTGTGTCCGATTCTTCTATCAATGATTAATTCCTTTGGTCGTGAGTCATTCTTTTGTTTTCTGTGATCGCCTTCCTACGGTGCCTATATTGCCTTGTTGGTCTTCATATGCCCGAGTATCGATCCATCAGTAATTTCGCCTCACTCCTCATTGCATTCATTGTATTTCTCGTAGCTTCGTAATTAGTTGGTATTTCGCCGCGCATCTCATTCGTGTATGTGCGCACGTCGATCTGTTTTCTTATTGGTCCATATTTAACCGCACGTAACGGTAATTTCTTGTTTTCACTTAACAACACGATTTGCCGGTTGTTAGGGACCATAGGGATGGTAAGTGGTATACCATCATCGTGAAATTGTGCGTTGCCTTCTTCGTCGGTAACAACTACCTGTGATGGGTCTACTGAAGGAGTAGCGGGGTTGGTGTGTGGAGTTGTGACGTCACTAACATCAAAGTATGCTAATTCCGGTGGATCAAAATCATCTTCAGTAAGGAGAACGCCATCGGGGATCTTGCTGAAGATGTGTGTCGTAGGGGGACCATCAAAACTCTCCCCATAGTTGTTAGGGAGTGGAGAAGGTGACCAGCTAGGGCTGTCATCGACCTTCTTATAAAGAAAGCTCGGTAATGAGGGGTGGGCGGGTGGTTGGAGAATTGGTTGAGTGCCAGATGCGGGAGGCGTAGTGACTGGTGGTTCGTTGGGTACAGATGGGATGGTGTCATCGCCGGTGTCAGAATCAGCGGGTGAAACGCTAGGGGGAATTGAGTTGCCCGGTTTTGTAGACGCGTCAATGGGGTCACTCTGAGTGGTATGCTCCCCATGTTTGAATGCTGGAGCGTCTCCAGTGGCGTATAAATGGGGCAAGAAATCCTTGGCGTTACGCCATTTGATGAAACCATCATCAGTAAATAGGCCCGCGCGTTTGTTACGGGACTCAGGCGTAAGAGCAGATCAGACGCCGGACCTGTCAAGTAACTTGTTGGTAACGGGATCCCAGATTCGGAAGCAGAGTCCATTGCCAACATGTTCGGCGATGCCGACGAAGTGACCTAGGCGTTTGGTAGACTGGGTACCGAAAGGGGAGTCATTGGTCTTGAAATACACAGGTTCAAACCAGAAGAAACTGGTGTATGCGCTGATGCCGCCAAGTGTACCGGTAGCAATGAAGATCGGTTGTTTATCTGACAGCGTAGGATCAGAAATAATATTGAGGAGACCAGCAACGTATGTCATGCACAGTAGCCATAGATGTGGTGGTGTGCCTGTACGATCCATGACGCGATTAACACTGCGCTTGAACGTTTGTGTTGGATACTTTTGGCAACGGATAATCGGACTACAGGCGAAGCTAGGGAAACGCCAGATCTCTTCTTGCTGTGACTTGTTCAGATTGCAGCGAGACAGACCTTGGTATGTAGATTACAAGTAGTTGGTAGCAACTAGTGTGAATTTTGGGATATGAATCAGTTGAATGTTAAAAGTATGAGATAAAGTGAAATCTTGCCGAAATGCAAGATATCTCTTTTATTGAGATGAATACGTTGCAACTGCTGTTGCGTAGTGATGAGATTACTCGCTGATTATTTCCGTACATGTATTGGTCGTTGACCATATATATCTGTATGCATGTATATATACTGTGTGAGAATCACACGCCAACAGTTTTCTTCTCTTGTTCCGTTAGGAAGACTCCATGAATTGTTTATCATTAAGGTCAGGAATTGCTCCCGTAGCTCGTGTGATATTTTATGAAGTCAGAGTTTGCTCACCGAAGAACAATGGCAATACTGTAAAACAGGGATTGCTCACCGTTGATGCGCGATGGGAATCGATGCGCCGTGGGAATCAATTACTTTGATTGATACGGGACTCATTGATTCATACGAATAGGGTATCTACCATCTGGTAGCTTTGGTACTTCTGGTCACGAAAGGAATTTAATACTCCCCATGTCTCCTTGTGAAAGGTCATCATGCTCTACATGATGCTTCCATCATCCTGAAGAAGGTCGCTGGTATTCCCACAAAAGTGGAAGATGGGCTTGAGCAGTGGATACACAACTGAGTGTCCCCAATGCTTGGTGAGAATATCTGCACAGTTATCCTTACCTGGGATGTGCATCATTAAAATGAAACCTCTCGCTATCATGCTCCGTACGTAGTGAAACGATAGAATGTTATGACGCTTATGCAACCTTGCGTAAGGGAAGGTTGACGTTTGGATCATCTTTTTGTTGTCACCCCAAGAGTAGGAGATATCATGGACTCGTGTTCCGAGGTATCGGAATGAGTGGCGTAGATCGACAATCTGTTCAATGCAAGTTCTTCCTGCAACAAATTCAGCTCCAAAGGTGGCTGTTTCTGTAGTAGACTGTTTCTTCGAAAACAAAATTCTTCACCAGAGATGACATGAAAGACTTCCCAATCACCTACACTGACTCATCGGGAAATGAAACAATTGTCAGGCAAAACTATTATTTTCCTTCTGAATCGGATTCGTCGAGAGACTGATTCAAAGGCTTCTGAGGAACAGCAACGCTGCGTTAGTGTGTTAGTAGACGAACGATTGTACTCTACGCGTGATAAATGTGTTTGGATACTTTCGCAACGGATAATCGGACTACAGGCGAAGCTAGGGAAACGCCAGATCTCTTCTTGCTGTGACTTATTCAGATTGCAGCGAGACAGACCTTAGTATGTAGATTACAAGTAGTTGGTAACAACTAGTGTGAATTTTGGGATATGAATCAGTTGAATGTTAAAAGTATGAGATAAAGTGAAATCTTGCCGAAATGCAAGATATCTCTTTTATTGAGATGAATACGTTGCAACTGCTGTTGCGTAGTGATGAGATTACTCGCTGATTATTTCCGTACATGTATTGGTCGTTGACCATATATATCTGTATGCATGTATATGTATTGTGTGAGAATCACACGCCAACAGTTTTCTTCTCTTGTTCCGTTAGGAAGACTCCATGAATTGTTTATCATTAAGGTCAGGAATTGCTCCCGTAGCTCGTGTGATATTTTATGAAATCAGAGTTTGCTCACCGAAGAACAATGGCAATACTGTAAAACAGGGATTGCTCACCGTTGATGCGCGATGGGAATCGATGCGCCGTGGGAATCGATATGCCGTGGGAATCGATTACTTAGATGGATACGGGACTCATTGATTCATACGAATAGGAAATCTACCCTCTGGTAGCTTTGGTACTTCTGGTCACGAAAGGAATTTAATACTCCCCATGTCTCCTTGTGAAGGGTCATCACGCTCTACATGATGCTTCCATCATCCTGAAGAAGGTCGCCGGTATTACCATAGAAGTGGAAGATGGGCCTGAGCAGTGGATACACAACTGAGTGACTCCAATGCTTGGTGACAATGTCTGCACAGTTATCCTTACCTGGGATGTGCATCATTAAAATGAAACCTCTCGCTATCATGCTCCGTACGTAGTGAAACGACAGAATATTATGACGCTTGTGCAACCTTGCGTAAGGAAAGAATGACATTTGGATCATCTTTTTGTTGTCACCCCAAGAGTATGAGACATCATGGACTCGTGTTCCTAGGTATCGGAATGAGTGGCGTAAATCGACGATCTGTTCGATGCAAGTCCTTCCTGCAACAAATTCGGCTCCAAAGGTGGCTGTCTCCGTAGTAGACTGCTTCTTCGAAAACCACATCATGGGAGTCTTGTTCGCGAAATGAAGAATGCCGGTTACAGCCTTACCACTGAGAATATCATGCATGAGGTTGGCATCATAGAAGTGTGTTAACACTACTGTCTTTCCAAGCGGTGCAGGAGCGTCATCGGGTAGCTCTTCAGAATGCTCCCCATAGTTGGTGTTGGACCAATCGATAGTGTCGGGTTTAGTCAATATAAAATCGGGTGGTTCCACGCGGAATCTGATTTTAAAATGTCTAAACTTGGAGATATATCCATAGATACGTTTTGCACGTTCGAGATGCCCATCTCGTGGTTGAGCTCTGAAGCTTGAGAGCGTCATCACGGCTGTTTGTACATCGAAACGGCCAATAGCGATGATCCATTGTAGTGAACCGATCATACTTTGGTATTTCTGTATACCGGTTTCTTCGAGAAAGGCTAAGGAGTCCAATTCGGGATGATTGTTCTCCGCAATGGGTGATTGGAACCTAGTGTTAGGTTTGCATCCGAACATTTGTTTGTAAGACGCTTCCATCTTTTCGATGAACTTTATGGGATTCATGCATAGAACACCATGTTTGTCGCGCTCAAACCCGCAACCTAGGTGAAAGTTCATAGGTCCGGATCCCTTCAGTTTGAAGTTATATGGTGACGACTGCAATATCTTTAAGAAGGAATTGGGATCTGCCATACAGAGACATAGGTCATCGACATATGTGCATATAAGCTCATATACACGTTCACCATGCTTGTTCGTTCCGGGTTTGAGGAATATTTCCGGTTCTGCGCGGGATCTTTCGAAGCCGAGTTCGATGAGACAAGCCACGAGTAAGTCTCCAAAGCACTTGCCTGAAGACCTGAGACCGTATAGGGCTTTGTAAATGATCAACAGGTGACCTTCCAGCGATCCGAATTCGGGACCTGCCTTGATGCATACTTTCTCGCAGGTGACTGCTTCTAAGTAGGCGTTACCTATGTCGGTGCCCCATGCTTCTAGGTCGTTGAGTTCAGCTAGGAATAGGCACATACGTAGGCCACAGAGATATGACGCCTGCGTAAACACTGTGGATAGGAGCCTCAGTGAGATTACCGTTAGCAACGAGGCGAGCCTTGTGTCTACCGTCGTGCTTGACAGCGTATATCATGTGTACCTTGATCTGTTGGAACCCGGGGGGAATGCAGCTTGTCTTGTATACGCCCTTATCAATGAATGTATTGTATTCATTGAGTTGTGCCATTTCCAGAGTGGTGGCATCTTCCCATTTGGTGTTTCCGTTGGCTTGATCAAATCGGAGGGCTTCTTCGTGGGGCACTTTGAATCCATATTGATACTGCGGAGTGGTGCGGAAAGAACGTAGTTTGGCTTGGTGCACGAGTCGATCAAGTTTCTTGGTTCGTCGTGCTAGGTTGGTGATTCGCTTAAGGCGTTTCCAACCCGGGAGGTCAAGCAAGTTGTTGTCTTTCCCATATTTTGCAACGGTGACAGGGTCATCAGCCGCAATGTTGGCCAGAGGTTCATATGTGCGTTCCATATTTTCCCATTCAATCCAAAGATTATACTTGGAGCCTTTGTACTGGGGGTGCTTGTTATCCAGTGGACCTTGGTGTCCTAGGATGCGGCGAAACGACCAGAGTTTGCCGTCTTCTTGTGTTGAATCACGATGTATGTAATTCATGACATCATTGTTTGCAATGATATCATCAAGTTCGTCATCGGAGTGTTTGCACTTAAACTTGATGAAGTCGTTGTTGCGTTCAAGACTGTCTTCAACATCGACGATGGTAAGACGTTTCCGGGTGCCATCCGGATTGGTTACAAGGAAGGATCGTCCTTGTAGATCGGCAATCAGGATCGTAGGAATGGTAAGTGGTTTACCGTCATCGTCAAATTGTGCGTTACCTTCTTCATCGGTAACAACTACCTGTGATGGGTCTACTGAAGGAGTAGCGGGGTTGGTGTGTGGAGTTGTGACGTCACTAACATCAAAGTATGCTAATTCCGGTGGGTCAAAATCATCTTCAGTAAGGAGAACGCCATCGGATGTCTTGCTGAAGATGTGTGTCGTAGGGGGACCATCAAGACTCTCCCCATAGTTGTTAGGGAGTGGAGAAGGTGACCAGCTAGGGCTGTCATCGACCTTCTTATAAAGAAAGCTCGGTAACGAGGGGTGGGCGGGTGGTTGAAGAATTGGTTGAGTGCCAGATGCGTGGGGCGTAGTATCTGGTTGTTTGTTGGGTACAGATGGGATGGTGTCATCGGCAGTGTCAGAATCAGCGGGTGAAACGCTAGGGGGGATGGAGTTGCCTGGTTTTGTAGTCTCGTCAATGGGTTTACTCAGAGTGGTATGCTCCCCATGTTTGAATGCTGGAGCGTCTCCAGTGGCGTATAAATGGGGCAAGGAATCCTTGGCGTTGCGCCATTTGATGAAACCATCATCAGTAAATAGGCCCGCGTGTTTGTTACGTGACTCAGGCGTAAGAGCAGATCGGACGCCGGACCTGTCAAGTAACTTATTGGTAACGGGATCCCAGATTCGGAAGCAGAGTCCATTGCCAACATGTTCGGCGATGCCAACGAAATGACCTAGGCGTTCGGTAGACTGTGTACCGAAAGGGGAGTCGTTGGTTTTGAAATACACAGGTTCAAACCAGAAGAAACTGGTGTATGCGCTGATGTCGCCAAGTGTACCGGTAGCAATGAAGATCGGTTGTTTATCTGACAGCGTATGATCAGAAATAATATTGAGGAGACCCGCAACGTATGTCATGCACAGTAGCCATAGGTGTGGTGGTGTGCCTGTACGATCCATGACACGATTGACAATGCGCTTGAACGTTTGGTATCGTCGTTCGAATTGATTCTGGTGTTGGTGATACGGTTCACTTTGCCAGAGTCCAATCCATAACATTTTAAGGTAATCGATGACCTTCTTACTGGATTGATAGTTACCGTGGTCGCAAAGGAGGCGAATGGGCCTGCCCCATTTTCGAACAAAGCTCTGGGAGCAAGATAGAAAATCGCCGGTGGTACGCATTTCTTCAACGTGTATAATATGTGATTTGCGGCCAAAGAAGATCTGAGCAATCTTGGAGCCACCATCAATTGCTGGGACATCCGAATAGATAGCATCGAACATAACATCGTCATTGAAGGGTCGAACGTTCATGGCCGGTTGTGGGGCATGAAAACCTTTGAAAATGTTTCCATCAGGGCTAACCGCTAATGAACCATATTGGGTTGAGTTTTCAAACGTAGCTTTGATGCGATCGGTGGAAACCCAACAAAAGAAAGGTTTGAGGGATAAGTAGTCATGTTCGTTGGGGTATCTTTCGCGGGGTGTAGCTGCAATACGTGTAGTGTCACTGGGAGTACAATCCGTCGGAAACGCAGTGACTGTTCCAGAGGCTGCGGGTAACGTGCAGCATGCAAGACGTTCTTGATGAGCGTAGTCGGTGGAAGTAAGCCAAAAGGAGCGATCGTTGGCCCTATGATCATCAATAGGAAGGAAGGGAGATCGAGTGGAATGGCTGGAGTATGAACTGAGGGATGTGACCGTGGAGGACCCGGGGGAAACAGAGATATCTAATCCTTCAAGACAGCGTGGGTTCCCATATTCGTCGTAATCGGCATAAGGGAGTTGCTGTGGTTGAGGAGGATATTTCTGGAGAAATTGTTCATCCTTCGCACTGATCGTGGTATCGAGAACAGATGGGTCCCAATGCTTATCGGATGTCATGATAACATGTGGGAGCGTGTCAAACTCAACAGCCGTATACTTTCGCATCGCAAGGTATGGTAGACCGTGTCGTAAGCTAAGAGGCAGTGCATAGCCATCGGAGGTGGTGATGACCTGTCCGCCGCCCGCTTTGATGGATGTGTTGTCGACAGTGGAAAAATATGCTTCCATCTGACCGGAAGATAATATAGAAGGGTGTCGTCCTGTATAGGCACATTCATTGAAAATGAGGATGACGGGGCCTCTGTTTGACATGGAATATGCTCCGCATGTAGCAATGGGAATGTTCTGTACCTGATGATTGTTAATGCCGGTGACGTTAACATATCGCGAAGGGATATCCATGGAGATGAGACACGCATCATTGCCGATGATGCAGCCATTTGCGCCGCGATCGACCATGGCAAAACCAGGGCTAGTAACTGTAGTTTTGTGTATACGGTACTATGTGTATGATGTTACTGGACTACCGTTAGGAAAGGTGAGATCATCCTCGGGAGTATACCACTGGTGAAAATTGGCGGAATATGATGATGTTCCCACAGGTATTTGGGTGTCACCGTCCTTTTTGTACTGAATGTCAGGGTTGTCTGAAAGGAATCGAGCGGGATGCGCAGGTGACACGGAAGACTTGAGAGGTCGCTGGTCCTTAGACGGAGAGGTCGTTGATTTGTATACACCTAGGGATGCATGGAAAACACCTCTACGATCATTCTCTACAGCAGGATGAAGGTCTGCTGCGGAATTGGCATGCTCATCTTTGGTCGAAGTATCGTCTTCTTGAAATGATACCAAGTGTTCATGTTGGTATGCCTTCCGGATAATGGGTTTGACACTGTTGGGGTCAGGTTGGTCCGTGTTAAGTAAGTCGTGTCGCAATGAGGCAACCACAATTTTCTTGCCTTCCGGAGAAAAACCGAGCCAACTCTTCATGTCCTGACGTGACAAGGCCTTCCATATGTTTGTAGGCAACCTTGTGGTAGGGTCAGGGGCACGTCCAGCCTTAAACACAGCATAATCCTGATAGTCTCCTTCAAATTCGATGGGGAGAGCATAGGCATCATGGTTTTGGTTCGGTTCAGAAGAAAAATCATGAACGTGTGCACGTATGGTCGACCGAGGAGCAGACATCGTGGACTGGGAATCAAGTCGAGTTGCTTCGAGTAAAAGCGTGATTTTAAGATCGTGGATAACAGCGGCCTCGGCGACCGCATCCGTCACGGTGCTATTCGTCCCACCTGGATCCTTGACTTTGGCAAACTGTTCGCTTAGCTGGAAGCTGGAATAACATGCCTGACACAATGCTGATTTAACAGTATGGTACTCAAGGGGCTTGTTGGGAGGACGGAGCTTGTTGAGGTGATTTAATTCATCAAACCAATGTGTAATGAATTTCACTTTGGATTCCTTCCAATTGTTGAGATTCAACTTGAGCAACGCTTGTAGCTGAGTCGAGTTGTCGTATACCTTTGCTTTTGATTTGCTATGAAGGTTTACGAAGTCGAAGTAGGCCTTGCGTCCATCACGAGTGGTAGAATGACTGTGTACACATGATGCAGAAAGGTCACTCTTGAAGACTTCCAACATTAGTACCCAGAAGAAGGCACACTGCTTGACGAAGAGATCACGGGTATAACCCAGAAGCGTAGCTGGAGGCCAAGTTTCATCGAGGAATGTCTCTGTATCGATGTCGTATGCCTCGGGTTTAGCTTTGAAACTGACTAGCCAGTGTTTGAATCTCGAGTCATTCGTGAGGGGTGTAAAGGACTTTTTATCCCGTGCTTTTCGACACCAAGATTCGTACTTTACCTGCTGGGGGGACTTTTTGCTACTCCCCGCCGTAGGAGGTGGGGGGGTTCAGAGCGGATTCATTACGCATGTGTTGGGCACGCTCTTCGCGGAAAGTCTCAAATTCCTTATACGTATATGATTTCACATCCTTCCAGGTTCTCAAGTTATCTGCTAGAGCTCCATCGCCTTCTTGTAGATCCATAGCATAATCCGCAAGTGCTTCTACGCTTCTTTGAACGAATCTAGGGATATTCATTGGTAGCCCTCCATCAGTATAGGTAAGCTAGCGTGCAAAATCCAGTTCGATGAGCGCGCCGAGGAATGCATTCCACTTGCACAATCCGCCTTCCTTGAGGGTTAAACACAGTTTACTACCGTCTTCACTTGTTATGCTGAGTAGGGATACGAGTATCTTCTTCATAGCAGCATCGAAACTGGGGAAGTGATTGATCGCAGCAACTTCTGCGTCATTCTTTTCTTTGCCGCCGGCCATTGTCGGTATGTTCGGCATCAGTGACGGTTCCGATCCTCCGAGGGAATTGCGCGGTGACTGGGAATGAGAACTACTTCGTGTACAAATATGCCAGTGTAGAGATCGAATTCAGGTCCGTTCTTGTCCCTCTTTGTGTGCAAGCCTTCTTAGAGCTTGCGACTGTTAATCTATTATTTTCCTTCTGAATCCGATTCGTCGAGAGACTGATTCAAAGGCTTCTGAGGAACAGCAACGCTGCGTTAGTGTGTTAGTAGACGAACGATTGTACTCTACGCGTGATAAATGTGTTTGGATACTTTCGCAACAGATAATGGGACTACAGGCGAGACTAGGGAAACGCCAGATCTCTTCTTGCTGTGACTTATTCAGATTGCAGCAAGACAGACCTTAGTATGTAGATTACAAGTAGTTGATAGCAACTAGTGTGAATTTTGGGATTTAAATCAGTTGAATGTTAAAAGTATGAGATAAAGTGAAATCTTGCCGAAATGCAAGATATCTCTTTTATTGAGATGAATACGTTGCAACTGCTGTTGCGTAGTGATGAGATTACTCGCTGATTATTTCCGTACATGTATTGGTCGTTGACCATATATATCTGTATGCATGTATATGTATTGTGTGAGAATCACACGCCAACAGTTTTCTTCTCTTGTTCCGTTAGGAAGACTCCATGAATTGTTTATCATTAAGGTCAGGAATTGCTCCCGTAGCTCGTGTGATATTTTATGAAATCAGAGTTTGCTCACCGAAGAACAATGGCAATATTGTAAAACAGGGATTGCTCACCGTTGATGCGCGATGGGAATCGATGCGCCGTGGGAATCGATATGCCGTGGGAATCGATTACTTAGATGGATATGGGACTCATTGATTCATACGAATAGGAAATCTACCCTCTGGTAGCTTTGGTACTTCTGGTCACGAAAGGAATTTAATAAAAACTACCACCTACACAATCTAGGCAGTGGGAGAAATGACCAACGCCTGATCACCAGAAGTGGTGACTGGTTTGATCTAACCAGGGTTTCTGACAAGTCCAAGGAAGCAGCTAGAGACAAACTATTTCTCTCAGGATTTCAACAACTAAAGGAGGACACTCACCCTCAGGTCAGAAAGTGGTACAGAGAAATTACTACGCATGCACAGCAACATCATATTTACATCCACCCTTACTACCTCTACAGACGCAAAGCTGACCACCTTAGAGGATTTACAATTGGTGATGGTCTACCACATGATCTACCTGCGAGATATGAATTGGCAATTCACGAATGGGGTAACCTCATCTATACTGCACTCAGAACTGATAAGATCATCCCTGGCTCATGTGATAGAATGAAGTCCACAATTTAAAGCTTTGAAGGGGGACAAGGTTATGAAGCTCTGTACACAGTCATTGCTCAAACACATCCCAACTCAAAGAGACAATCCAATGCAGCCAGAATGGTCCAGAATCCTCCCAATCAAGATGCAAATGAATCACTTGAAGAATACTACTTCCGGTACAAGGATTACTTGCGGCTTAGAGTCTTCCTCCAAAACCAACCGGGCACCATGAGCTCAACAGAAGAAGTTAGCAATCTCATTGCAGGAACCACCCTCTTTCATGAACTATTTGAGAAAACAGAAGATGAACGCGACTCAGATGACCAATTCAAATGGGACAAATACAAAGCAGGCAGGCTCCTCCAAACCCTGCAAACATATGAGCAAGAGATCAAGGCTGAAAAGAAGTACAAGGACAAAATTTCCAAAACAAGTCTGTCCAAGCAACTGACCTTCACAGGCACCAGACCAGGTCCCCGTCGCAATGATAGGTTTCAAAAGCGCGCTGGCACCAATACTGTTAGAACACCTTCTACTTTGACTTCGCACTCAATCAGCCTAATTGATTCGCTTGGGTACCCTGAGATGGATGAAGAATCTGATAGTCCCTTTCTTCATCAAGCATACTGCAATGCCATCACTGCATTCGACAAAGAGCCTAGTCTGTTTGACACCTCAAGGCAGTGTATTGTCTGTCATACCTCTGGTCATAGTTTTGACAACTGTCCTGCCTTACAAGATGTTGAGTCACTTAGGAAACATAGGATTGCCACCGCCGTTTATATCAGCAAAAACATGAGGGAAACCAAAAAGCTCTTGGATTCTACCCAACGTATCTCTCAAATCCACATTGAAGATGACGAGCAGAATGAGACCTCCCCAAGCTGTGAACCAGAAGACCAAAATTTTTGCAACGGCCAAGAATAGAAAGTCTTTCTTGCAGCCATTATATGACATCACCTCAAGATGATCCTCAAGGATTTGACAAAGTCACAGCGCCCCAAGTGAACAGCTTATGCCCTTCCTTGGACTCCAGCAGTGTCAGCTCCTACGAATCTGTCAAAATTGGTGCTGTCAATCTCCTTCCTAGGGACAGCCTCCAGTCTTCAATCCCAATTGATGTCTACTGTGATATGGAATCACTTGAGGCTACGACCCCTACGTTGGAATCACACCTGGAAATCAATGGGGATCCCAACTTTGACAGGGACAACCCTACATCAGTTGATACCAATACCGTGCAATCCCTGGTCCCACCAGATCCTATTGCAGCTACAGCCTACTTCCAACATGGCATCAGAGCTCAGATTGACACCGGTGCAAAAGTTTCATGTACAAACCTAAAACATATCCTACATGGCTACAAACCTTACACGAAGCTGAGAAAATGTCCGGTCAGGCTCACGGCAGCGATTGGAGGAAAGGCAGCGACCTGCATTCCTGAAGGATCTGGATACTTGCACATCCCAGCACCAAATCACCTAGGGTATATCAAAGTATCCTTCTATTATTCTCCCTCTCTTTCAACCACACTTCTGAGTGAAAATGACCTTTGTGGAATGACATCTCGCATGAGACATCAGTTCAGTGGACAGTCCATTCACAAAGTCTTCACTGACAACCATGACTCATCTCTTCAGCAAAATGGAAACCTCACCATTATTTGCCATCACAAGCAGAACACTGCCAAAAGTATTGTCCTGCATGGAAGCATTATCGATGGGCAATGTTACACTCACCCAATACTGATCCCAGACATTGATTATACATCCCCATATGCCAACTGCGCGACATCTTCGGCCTATGCTTTGGCAAACGGCATACAGTTCAAGACAGCTTGTGAACTGGCCTCCGAACAACAAGCCATTAGCACTCTTCGGTGTGATACCTACACGAATCTTGTTACACTACAAAAATGCGCTGAAACTGCCAGAACACAACCTGCTACCAGCAACACTCCTCTTTTTGATGCCAAATTGTTCTTCGCCCATATTGTGGACAAACACATCCCCATTCAAGCCATCAAAGCAAAGACATCGAAACTTCTATGGCACCAAACCCCCCAAATCAGGATGCCGGTGAATCACTTGAAGAATACTACTTCAGGTACAAGGATTACTTAAGACTTAGAGTGTTCCTTCTAAATCAACCCGGCACCATCAGTTCAACAGAGGAAGTCAGTAACCTCATTGCAGGAACCACTCTCTCAGAAGAAGTCTTCAAAAAGACAGAAGATGAACGCGACTCAGATGACCAATTCAAACGGGACAAATACAAGGCAGGTAGGCTCCTACAAACCCTCCAAACGTATGAGCAAGAGATAAAGGCTGAAAAGAAGTACAAGGACAAAACCTCCAAACCAAGCCTGTCCAAGCAACTACCTGTCACAGGAACCAGACCAGGTCCCCGTCGCAATGATAGGTTTCAAAAGCGCGCTAGCAACAATACTATCAGAACACCTTCCACTTTGACTTCTCACTCAATCAGCCTGATTGATTCTCTTGGATACCCTGAGATGGATGAAGAATCTGATAATCCCTTCCTCCATCAAGCATATTGTAATGCTATCACTGCATTTGACAAACAACCCAGTCTCTTTGACACATCCAGAAAATGCATTGTTTGCCACACATCTGGTCATAGTTTTGACAACTGTCCTGCCTTACAAGATGTTGAGTCCCTCAAGAAACATAGGATTGCCACAGCTGTTTTTCTAAGCAAATGCAATAGAGAAACCCAACAGCTCTTAGATTCTACTCAACAAATCTCTCAGATCAACTTTGAAGATGAAGATCAAGATGAGGTCCCCCCCGATGATGCAGTAGAAGACCACAATTTTTGCCAAGGCCAAGAATAGACAGTCTTTCTTGCAGCCATATGACATCACCTCAAGATGATCCTCAAGGATTTGACGACGTCACAGCCCCTCAAGTGAACAGCTTATGCCCTTCCTTGGACTCCAGCAGTGTCAGCTCCTACGAATCTGTCGAGATTGGTGCTGTCAATCTCCTTCCTAGGGATACCAGCCTTCAATCCCAATTGATGTCTACTGTGATATGGAATCACTTGAGGTTACAGCCCCTGTATTGGAATCACATCTGGAAACCAATGGGGATCCCAACTTTGACAGAGACAACCCGATCTCAGTTGATACCAACAATGTGCAAATCCTGGTCCCACCAGATCCTATTGCAGCTGCAACATACTTCCAACATGGCATCAGAGCGCAGATTGATACAGGCGCCAAGGTTTCCTGCACAAACCTAAAGCATATCCTGCATGGTTACAAACCTTACACCAAGCTGAGGAAATGTCCAGTCAGGCTCACCGCAGCAATTGGAGGAACGGCAGCCACATGCATTCCTGAAGGATCTGGATACTTGCATATCCCCGCTCCCAATCACGTAGGGTATCTCAAAGTCTTCTTCTACTATTCTCCCTCCCTGTCGACGACACTGCTGAGTGAGAATGACCTTTGTGCAATGACACCTTGCGTGCGAAATCAGTTCAGCGGACAGTCTATTCACAAAGCCTTCAATGATGACCATGGCTCATCTGCTCAGCAAAATGGACACCTCACCATTATCTGCCATCACAAGCAGAGCACTGCCAAAAGTATTGTTCTACATGGAAGTATCATTGATGCTCAGTGCTACACACATCCAGTACTCATCCCAGACGTTGATCTTACATCTCCATAGGCCAATTGTGCAACCTCTTCAGCATATGCTTTAGCGACTGACATGCAGTTCAAGAAAGCCTGCAAACTGGCCTTCGACAAAGCCATAAGCAACTACAGATATGATGTATACACAAATCTTGTCACACTGCAAAACTGCACAGAAGCAGCTCAAGCTCAGTCTGCCCTCAGTGATATGCCAAAGTTTGATGCAAAATTGTTTCTCACCAAGATTGTGGACAAAAATATCCCCATTCAAGCCATCAAAGCCAAAACATCCAAACTCCTTTGGCACCAAAGATTAGGACACCTATGCGATGACTTTCTGTACCAAGCTCATAAACACATTCTTGGAGTACCAAAGTTCAAGCGCCAAACAAGTATTCTTGATCAATGCCCAACTTGCATACAATGTAAGCAAACTAAAACACCTGCTGGCTCACATTCCACAAGAAAGGCTACACAACCTTTTCAAGGTTTATCCATGGATTTTGCATTCTCTGGCGCCAGATCCTCCAACAGCAAATGCAAGCGTGACTATGGAGGCATTCATGGTGAGACAGCTTGGATTCTCATCACAGACCACTACACGGGTATGAAATATGGCGACACCAGGGTTTCAAAAGCTGCGCCTCTTCATTGGCTAGAACATTTCTTCTCCCAGCACAACCCAACTTGTGCAAAGAAGTATGTTTCAGTTGATCAAGGTGGAGAACTCTATCACAATCCTGATATCAGAAACCTCTTCTCTGCATTTGGATACTCAATTTTCCCCACTGGTGCTGACGCTTCTCACCAAAATGGTACAGTTGAAAGAGCACATCGCACTCTGGCGAACTCAATGCGGACCATGCTCAGTGGTGCAAATCTGCCCATCAAGTTCTGGCCGTTTGCTTTCTATCATGCCCTGAGGTTGTCAAACGCCTTCCCTGAAGGCAACCAGCCACATTCACCCTTAGAATTGGCAACTGGCCATAAGGAAAATCTTGCTGATTTCCGCACCTTTGGTTGCAGAGTTTGGGTGCAACCTCCAGGCAAGCGATCAATCAAGCTCAAACCAAATGCCCGCAAAGGCATCTTCCTGGGTTTTGTCCCATACACTACCAGGAACATCCTTTGGTATGATACTGAGACACACCGCGTCAAGATAGCCACGCATGTCCGGTTTGATGAAGGCATGAATGATCTCCCACTTGCAGACCTCCCAACTAATGTCAAGCACCTGCTCAGGACTGATGATAACATCCCACTTCCCGCGGAACCCACTGAGGTGTCATCCAGTGATTTCAACTTCTCCATCTCCCCGTTTGCAGACCTCACCAATCTCAGGCTCGCTATCTCCAGCTCTTGTACTGATCCAGCATTTGGTCTTCGATATGCAAATGATTCCTTACTTGGCAGAGCATACGTCACAGATATCCTTCCAAAAAGCCCGGCCTCCAGGCTTTTCTCCTCCCATAAGAAGTCTCTCTCCAAGCTCTGAGGCGCTTACATTGTATCTATCGATCACAACCGTGTGTTTTCTGCTGCTGATGTTACCACAGCCCTGCATACCTCCCACGGTCGAGGGGCGAGGGATTCAATAGATACGCCTATTACCTTTGCACTTGAAGCAAAATTGTCCCTGAAAGACATCAGGAAAGACTCGAATGAATATGGACTATTTGCTCCAAATACGTCTTGGAAGGAACCCACTGACGAAGAAGATCCACCTTTTTTGGACCGGATTTCCTCCATCAAGACTATCAAGAAAATTGGCAACAAATACAAGCATATCATACAATCCAGAATCAACCAGGTCAATAGCACTGAAACACTCCATGCCAACATCCAAAAACACTTAGCCCCAACTGAGGATGACATGGATGTCAACATACCCACGATTGATATTGCATCCCTTCAAGCCATCACCAAGCTTCACAAACCAGGCAACCATGAACTACCACTAGATGCAGATTCACTGCCAACTGAAGAAATTGAACTCTTAATCAAGGCCATCAATTCCAAAGGAACTACACCTGAAGAACAAGCACTCGGACACTTTACTCGAAGGAATCTCAAGCCATTATCCACATGGGCTGAATGGGAAGCTGGGGAGCGAAAACAACTTGATCAATTTGAAGACTTGGAAATGTTTGGATCACCAATTCAATACCTAAGGATCCAGAAGCTATTATTCTCAGACCTCATTGACAATACAGTGTCAAAAGGAATGGTGTTAGAAGAGCCAGGCAATGTTGCAATGGAAGCAAATATGCAGCTCCAACCCTGCATGCCAGAGCAATGTCATACTCCTCATGTGTTGAACACCCCATCCAAAGATTGTTCTTTGCCATTGCAGCAAGCCTCAATCTCAAAATCTATGGTGGTGATGCTGCTGACGCCTATGCCCATTCTCCAGGGCCCAACATCCCTACATACATGACTATTGATGATGCATATGCAGAATGGTACCGACACAAGCATGGCAAAGACATAGACAGAAGATTGGTGCTTCCTGTTCTTCAAGCACTCCAAGGCCATCTGGAATCAGGTAGACTATGAGACACCCACATCAACAAGATATTGAAAGGTCCTGATCTCAACTTCAAGACCACCACTCATGACAGAACAATCTAAACGACATTTTTTGAAGATGAAACGGTCTACATGCTGAGACAGGTTGACGATTTTGCACTGGCTTGCACATCCGAATCCATATCTGACAAGATCTATGACATCATTGGCACAAAACTGAAGCTACCTAAAGAAGATGTAATCCCCTTCACAAAAATGGGATTGCTTGAAGACTTCAATGGAATTGATGTCAAACAGACAGCTGACTACATTGAACTGTCCTGTGCAAATTACATTGACAGAATTATGACATCCCATGGTTGGGAAACTGATTCTAAGATGAACCCTAATTCTAAGCTATCAGCGCTTTTATCAACTGAAATGCTGAGTCAGCTTCAATCACATACGGATGGACCACTAGAAGGCACCAAGGAGCATGCCGCATTGCAATCCACATCTGGCTTCTCATACAGGACACTCTTAGGTGAAATGATGTTTGCATATGTGAGTTGCCGGCCAGACATTGGCTACGCAGTGATTCTGATGTCAAAGTACAGTTCCAATCCCACCGCTTTCCACTATTCAAGCCTGAAGAACATAGCCCGCTATCTCAGAACAACCAGATCTTGGGGTATCAGACTCTACAGGCCAAATGCCGAGCCATCTCTACCACCAGGAGAACCATACAACGATGTGGTCCAAGATGCGTCACTCCCAAAATTCCCCGAAGATATCAAGCAAGCCAAACTGATGTGTTTTGTTGATGCTGTATATGGCAATGATCCAAAACATCGCAGGTCCACCACAGGATATGTTTTCACTTATGCTGGTGGAGCCATTGTTTACAGATCCAAAGCTCAGTCACTTACCACACAGAGTTCTATAGAAGCTGAGTTCATTGCTGCCGTCACAGCAGCCAAAACAGCCAGATACCTCAGGTCTATACTCAAGGAACTAGGATTCGCTCAAGTTGGTCCAACTTTGATCTATGAAGACAATGCATCAGCAATTGAAATCATCAGTGCCCAGAAGCCAACTGAAAGAACCAGGCATATTGAAATCAGGTTCTTTGCAATTCAAGCATGGAAAGAAAATGGTGAAATCAAGATGATTCATATTCCTGGAGTTATCAACCTGGCTGATGACCTAACCAAACCATTGGGATGGATCTTGCACATCCGACATGCAAGATATATCATGGGACACTACCCAGGTTAAATCATCCCATTCGATCGCTTTGATCGACAAGCGGATTAGATCATTCAATGAATTCAATCCAAATTGCTCAAGTTGATTCTTCGATTTGATTTGATCCAAACGTTCAATCCGTCAATTGATACAATCCAAGATGATATACCCCGACAGTAATCCAATACAACACGGGTAGAGTATTGGATCAAGGGGTGTGTTGTCGGCGAAAAAATACGGACTTTGTCCGCATCAAATTCAATTGGAAAAGCCAACGGAATGAAACGACGACCGAGGTGCGATTATTTCGATGATCGAGTCTTAGAATCAAACACACCTCCACTACATGAAAATCCCTAAGTGGTAAAAACGATATCACTTAGGACTACAAACAAAAGAGGTAAATTGGTTAGAAACAAGGCATCTCCAAAGACCTGACCAATACGTAAACACTTGGAATTCTTAAGTATATTCAAATGGATGCACTTAATACCCCGTGAGGAAATTACTTATTGCAATCAAGAAAATCAATACCGATTCCAAATGGGCCTCATTTATCTACCTAATATTCCGCTGATATAGCATTAGAACCAAACGCACCTCCACTACATGAAAATCCCTAAGTGGTAAAAACGATATCACTTAGGACCACAAACAAAAGACAATAATCGGTTAGAAACAAGACATATCCAAAGACCTGACCAATAAGTGAACACTTGGAATCCATAAGTACATTCAAAAGAATATACTTGATATCCCGTGAGGAAATTACTTATTGCAATCAAGAAAACCAATAGCGATTCCAGATGGGCCTCATATCTAGCATATATACAACGAACAAGCATACGCCCCATCGAACAGATTACTTAACAACATAAATGACCGATACAGTAACACCAACACGGCGCTAACACAGCAACAGTATCGGTACGAGAATCGTAACAAATAACCGGGGAAGATCTCTACCATGTAAAATACAGCAGAGAGCCCCGATACAGTAAAATACACAGTAAAATAAGAGCCTCTCTCTGAGCTCACATCTCTTTAAATTTAAACAATTCGTTATACCTATCCGGTCGATTTTTTAGAGTTACAACAGCATGCGAGATGTCATTCCACAAAGATCATTCTCACTCAGCAGTGTCGTCGACAGGGAGGGAGAATAGTAGAAGAAGACTTTGAGATACCCTATGTGATTGGGTGTTGGGATGTGCAAGTATCCAGAGCCTTCAGGGATGCAGGTGGCTGCATTTCCTCCAATCGCTGCCGTGAGCCTGACCGGACATTTTCTCAGCTTTGTGTAAGGTTTGTAACCATGCAGGATATGCTTTAGGTTTGTGCAGGAAACCTTGGCACCTGTGTCAATCTGAGCTCTAATGCAATGTTGGAAATATGCTGCAGCCGCAAGAGGATCTGGTGGGACCAGGATTTGCACATTGTTGGTATCAACTGAGATCGGGTTGTCTCTGTCAAAGTTGGGATCCCCATTGGTTTCCAGATGTGATTCCAATACAGGGGCTGTAACCTCAAGTGATTCCATATCACAGTAGACATCAATGGGGATTGAAGGCTGGAGGCTGTCCCTAGGGAGAAGAGTGACAGCACCAATCTCGACAGATTCGTAGGAGCTGACACTGCTGGAGTCCAAGGAAGGGCATAAGCTGTTCACTTGAGGGGCTGTGACGTCGTCAAATCCTTGAGGATCATCTTGAGGTGATGTCATATGGCTGCAAGAAAGACTGTCTATTCTTGGCCTTGGCAAAAATTGTGGTCTTCTACTGCATCATCGGGGGGGACCTCATCTTGATCTTCATCTTCAAAGTTGATCTGAGAGATTTGTTGAGTAGAATCTAAGAGCTGTTGGGTTTCTCTATTGCATTTGCTTAGAAAAAACAGCTGTGGCAATCCTATGTTTCTTGAGGGACTCAACATCTTGTAAGGCAGGACAGTTGTCAAAACTATGACCAGATGTGTGGCAAACAATGCATTTTCTGGATGTGTCAAAGAGACTGGGTTGTTTGTCAAATGCAGTGATAGCATTACAATATGCTTGATGGAGGAAGGGATTATCAGATTCTTCATCCATCTCAGGGTATCCAAGAGAATCAATCAGGCTGATTGAGTGAGAAGTCAAAGTGGAAGGTGTTCTGATAGTATTGTTGCTAGCGCGCTTTTGAAACCTATCATTGCGACGGGGACCTGGTCTGGTTCCTGTGACAGGTAGTTGCTTGGACAGGCTTGGTTTGGAGGTTTTGTCCTTGTACTTCTTTTCAGCCTTTATCTCTTGCTCATACGTTTGGAGGGTTTGTAGGAGCCTACCTGCCTTGTATTTGTCCCGTTTGAATTGGTCATCTGAGTCGCGTTCATCTTCTGTCTTTTTGAAGACTTCTTCTGAGAGAGTGGTTCCTGCAACGAGGTTACTGACTTCCTCTGTTGAACTGATGGTGCCGGGTTGATTTAGAAGGAACACTCTAAGTCTTAAGTAATCCTTGTACCTGAAGTAGTATTCTTCAAGTGATTCACCGGCATCCTGATTTGGGGGGTTTCTGGCCATTCTGCCTGCATTGGATGGCCTTTCGGAGTTGGGATGTGTCTGAGCAATGACTGTGTATAGAGCTTCGTATCTCTGTCCCCCTTCAAAGCTTTGAATGGTGGCCTTCATACCTGCACATGAATCAGGGATGATTTTGTCAGTTCTGAGTGCGGTGTAAATGAGATTGCCCCATTCATTGATGGCCAATTCATATCTTGAAGGTAGATCGTGTGGAAGGCTATCACCAATTGTAAATCCTCTGAGGTGATCAGCTTTGCGTCTGTAGAGGTAGTAAGGGTGGACGTAAATGTGGTGTTGCTGTGCATGAGCTGTGATTTCTCTGTACCATTTCCTAACCTGCGGGTGGGACGCATCCTTTAGTTGTGGAAATCCTGAGAGAAAGAGTTTGTCTCTAGCTGCTTCCTTTGACTTGTCAGAGGCTCTGGTTAGATCAAAGCAGTCACCACTTCTAGTGATTAGGCGCTGATCTTTTCTACCACTGCCTAGGTTGTGTAGGTAGTAGTTTTGCCTGACAATTGTTTCATTTCCCGAGGAGTTGGTGTAGGTGATTAGGAAGTCTTTCATATCATCTCTGGTGAGGAATTCATCTCTCCTATAGTATCGTTCCTTAACCGGTGGGGGTAAGGTGGCTGGATTCCATGGAAGGTCAAGTGTTGCTTGATGGTTGGCACCAGCATTGTTGTTGTTGTTGCCATTGTTGACCAGTTGTTGTAGTAGGGTGGTCAATTGTTGCATGTCGGTGCCTGCTGTTGCGGGTACTGGGATTGGAGGTGTGGCATTTTCATCATCTGAATCGGCCTGTGTGGCGCCTTCATAAATCTTGTCAAAGCGTTGGGGTCTCCAGGTGGGTTTGAATTGCCATTCGGTGATGAGTTGTTCAATGGTTATGAATGGTTTGGTGGAGTCGTCTGTGTGGTGTGTGAGGGCTTCCTTTGCAGCCTTTTCCAAGTCGATGGGTCCACGAGCTTTCTTTTCAGCACCGGCGTGATTAACATAGGATATGGTGCATCCTGAGAGGAGTTGGGTGATGTGTCCTTTCTCGAGCTCTGTGGAGCTGGGTAGGTAGGAGGTGATTGCATTGACAACACTGCCCCGGAGGTTGGGCATCATGGAGGGGGCTAGTACCTTGGCTTCTGCGCTCTCCACAAATAAATCTTCCATGTCGGTGTCGTCCATGATCTGGGAGTAGACAGCATTCAATTTTTCGGCATAGGGGCTATTGCCCTTGAACCGGAATCGGATGCCTTCCATAGCATTCCAATCAAAGGGGTCAACCATACTTGCTTGTGGATTATCGAAGAACTGGATGTAGAGACAGTGGATACACCCCTTGATTCACAAGCAGGAGGGGAAGAAGTGAAAAGGGAAAAGAGAAAAAGAAAGAAGGCGTCGTTGTCGAAGGAATGACCGGACGGTCGAAGAAAGAACCGGTGATCGGAAGAAGGCCGACGATCAGAGAGGACCGCCGAAGATGTAACCGAAAGAAAGGGAAGAACCGGCATCGGCGGTAGAAGCGGCGATGACCGGAGAATTAACCGAAGAAAGGACCAAAGGAACGTTCGTCGGAGAAAGAAGCGGAGTAGAAGAGGGGGGGGGGGGGGGGGGGGGATTGGAAGTGAGGAGCTCAACAGCGGGCTCGCATAACAATCTCTGCGCTGGGGGGAAGGCCTATTGCTCAACAGCAATGTCCTCTGGCTGTGACCGGTCAGTGGAGGTGCTGATCGGGCGGAGATAGGCTCTTAAGGTATACGCTCAACAGCGCGAGTTATAAGGGCTCTATAACCTGTTGTCACTCTAAAAATCAACCAAAAGGTATAGGATAATTGAAATTTAAAGAGAAGTGAGCTCAGAGAGACGCTCTTATTTTTACTGTATATTTCACTGTATCGGGGCTCTCTGCTGTATTTTGCTTGGTAGAGATCTTCCCCGGTTATCTGTTACTGTTATCTTCATCGTACCGATACTGCTGTTGCTGTTGCTGTATTAGCGCCGTGTCGGTCTTACTGTATCGGTATTTTACGAGATTAAGTATTTCTTATCCGGTGGGGCGTATGCTTGTTCGTAGAGTGGGTAAATAAATGAGGCCCATCCGGAATCGGTATCGATTTTCTTGATTGCAATAAGTAGTTTCCTCATGGGACATCAAGTATATTCTTCTGAATCTACTTATGGATTCCAAGTGTTTACTTACTGTTCAGGTCTTTGGATATTTCTTGTTTCTAACCGATGATCCTCTTTTGTTTGTAGCCTTAGGTGATATCGTTTTTACCACTTAAGGATTCCAGTTAGTGGAGGTGCGTTTGATTCTTGGAGTATTCGTATCTTGTATTCCGCACCTCGGTCGTCATTTTGTTTTGTCGGCTTTTCCAATCGAATTTGACGCCAACATGAAGTCCGTATTTTTTTGCCGACAACAAACTGGCCAAAATTCTCCAGCCTCTAGTTGTCGGCTTATGGGTTGTTCTGCCATTTTTGGCTATAGTTGTGGCCTCCTCGTCAGTTAAAGCAGTGTTGTCGCATTCATGATCAATTAACTCATCCAGCAGGGTGAACATTCGTCCATCATCATCAACAGAACTGTAAAGACTTTCTGCAACAATGTTTGCCGTGTATTCCTCTATTGTGCCGTCAGGTAGTTGCAATTTGTATAACCTTGTGTCCAGTATTGGATTCTCGTTCCTTACTCCAATTGGTCGGTTTTGCAGATCGCGTACCCTATCCTTGACAATGCACCTGAGCCTTTCATCATTTCTTTCAATGATTACTTCATTTCCCAGATACTCGTCTGGTTCATCAATATCTTCAACTGATGCCTCTGGCTCTGCCATTTGAAGTTTCAGATCAGATGATCTCACTGGTTGTTCATCAAATAGCTCTTGTTGAGGTTCTGGGTAATTTTCCTGGAAAAAAGACGCGCTATCTTTGACTTCATCACCAATCTTGGATTCAATTGATTTATCAATTGCTTCCATTCTTCTTAGGACATCTCGGTCCCTCCATTCAAATTCCTTTACTGGCCTTACTGAATTTGTAGAGATTGGTATTGCTGATTCAGTCAGGATCCAAAAACAATCCCCACTGCCCACCTTGCTTCCGCAAGGTCCAAGCCATTGACCCAGTCTTTCAACTCCTCGAGTTGAAGAATCACCTTTATCAAAATAAAACATAAAATCATACCATTCTGATGATGTGTATAATGTTATATCAGGTCTGTAGCCATGCACCAATTCAAATGGGGTCCTTCCCATTGAAGAAGGGTTGCTTGATGCAGTCCTCTGCCTGATATTTGCACATAGCTCACCACAAAATGACCATAGTCTTCTTGGTGATTTCTTCTTTGCTGTCTTGGTTATGATTGCACTACCAAGATGACCTATTGCTTGCTCTGCTCGATTATGAAACGGGCAATGTGGTTGGATGAATGCCTGATGTATATGGTTGCGTTTTACAGTTGAACTCCAGTGCGTCTTGTATGTCCTTGGTGAGCCTTGTTCTGGGGCACCGTCAGAAATCAAATGTTCAGGAATTCCAACTTCATGAATGAATATTTTCAATCCTTGGTGAGCTTGCGACTTGTTTTGTATTGGTATAAATACTTCAAACCCATTTCCATTTGTAAAGACCTGTGCACATTTTTCTTGTCTCATAATGCTTGTGGTTTTCGCATGCCAAGTATCAGTATACCAGGTTCCCTGAGTGACTCTCTTGTTTCTAAATTGCTGTGTAGGCAGACGCTTCATCAAAGGCAATTGCAAATTCCTCAGGGCTTTCTGAGTTGTGACCTTCAATGTCTGTTCTGCCTTTTTGAAACTGATATTCCAAGTCTTAGCTAGGTGTTCGCAGTCTACTTTGTTTGGACCTTCAATAGTTGTCACTGATGGTCCCCATTGATTTCTTCTATCAAGGGATCTCCTTTCAAGTGTATTGTCAATTTCTTGCAAGCTAGGGATTTGTTTTGATTCATCTTCAGGGGCTTCTGTGAAGTCAAATTCTGTGTCATCAAATAAAAACTGGTATATCCTTCGCGCGCTTGAAATATTTGTCACTGGAGAAATTCTATGAGAAATATTGCCATCTGTTGCAATTTGACATTCGGTCAGCATTCTTCTGGTTGATACCTGGTGCAATCTCATCAGCTTGCAGCGTTCCATGAGACTTGTATGGTTGGGCCCTCTGCTTGTCTTGGAGGGCATTTCAGTAACATTGCTTGTTGGTTCTGTTACCACTGAACTTGCATCTTCAGTTGACATAGCTTGAACGCTGAATTGGTCCCCTGAAATTGGATCACCATTGTCAATTGCTAACTCAGCCATCCTAAATTTCAGTGAGTGGGGATCCCATGGGGTGTCATTTGTTACAATCAGATGTTGACATTCATCAAGCTCCAATCTTGTTGGTTTCCTTGTTGGAAAATATGAAATCACATCTCTCATACTCAGTTTTATAAAAACTTTCTTGGAATCATCATCCTCCATTGATGTTTGGATTGTAATCCCATGCTTGGATCTGGGGTCAAATTGATGAGGGGTTTCTTCAACAGAGTTGAAATTGCAATCCCTTACTTGATTTGGACATATCAAGCTGTTCTTCAATTTGTTTCCAAAGTACAGCGCTTGATGGAACACAATAATGTAGACTTGACCTGTTGTTGGACTTGTCCAAGCAGTCGCGCAGCTTCCAATTGGGATTTTCTTGATTGGTTTGTACTCTTCAGAAAAAGGGGCAACATCAATATTAAATTCCTTTCATGTCAATGCCCTTGCGTCCTACTGTAGAACTACAAGCCTAAGATCTAACTGACTGAGCCCACCGGTAGTTAGAATAGATCTGATTGGACCAGCGTTCAATCGTAGTGGATATCAGAGAAATATTAGACCACAACAGACCGGCACCTCAACCGGCCTGCAGCTACAGCGCCTGTTGCTCTTCTTTGCCTTTGGATTGAATCAGCTCAACAGCCAGTTTCAAAAGGAAATTAACAATCAACATGTGTTGTGATCTGATCAGGATTAAGCAATATCATGTTGCTTCCAGCTGCCGTGGTGTCAGCATGTGAGTCTAACTCACAGTATCCATCTTCATTTTCACCATCATCAAAATCTAGTGGAATATTCATCTTATATAATGACCGGCTCACCATTTTAAAACATTTGTTTCCTAGTGTCCGGTTATGATGTCATTTCTTAGATTTTGAGCCAAAGCTGTCACCGGCACCTTCCTTTTCAGCTTCCTTTGCCTTCTTGGTCTCAGCAGCCTTGAGAGCCTTCTTTTTCTTACTTGCCTGTCTCATCTGATAAAGTTCCTGACGCTGGTCTTTTGACATTGTTTAATAAACGCTTGTTGAATATGTCTTATTCTCAACTTTTCCTGTGAATGTTCCAGTTGTTTTCTGCCTTTTATTGCTTGATGTGCCTACTGAATACACATTTCTGGAACTCCTTTTATGCTTTCCAGTTGCAAGCTTCTTCAATCCAAGTTGATTGGTGAATAAAATCAAACATTCATTGAAGTTGTCTCGATAGTCTTTGCTCTCATCAATCGCGTCGGCTTTGGCAGCGTCAAGTCTCTCATCACTGATTGAATTGATAAAGTCCCAAACAAATCTCCTTTTGTTGTGATCTTTTCAAATCTCAGAATTGTTCCATGGAATGCAGTCCAATTCCTCTTGTGCATGTTTCAATCATAGTTCTTATGGTCACCGGTGTAATGTGATTCTTTCATTTCCTGGTAGGTTTTGTTCAGAACCATAGTGATATTGGTGTCAGTATAAGCATGTTGCATCAATGAAATAAATGCGTTTCTTGCATGCCCTGAGTTCAATTTGGTATTTTGGAAATGTGCCACGTATTCCCATCCCGGCCCTTTTCTTGTTGCATCACACAACAATCTCCATACAACATTGTTGTCTTCATCATACTGATGACCCGACAAAACACCACACCTTTCATTGTAGTCACTCCAAGTTGGATAGGCATCTGATGGACTTTGTCCGACTGTGCCAGACCTGGCTTCATCAGTAACATCTTCCTTTTCTTGGGGTCTTATGACATACAAGATTGGGAAACCTTCAGAGTTGAATCTGTATCTCAAGTTTTGACGAAAACCTTCCTCCCATTCTCTGAATTTTGTAAGGTCCTTTAACTCAGGTGGGGTTGCTTTTTCTTGTGATTTCACACTTGATTCCATCATCTTGATCCTGAATTGTTGTAGTTCCAGATTATTTGGGTTCGCGTTCCAGTCAATGGCTCTTGGTTTGACTCTAACCAATGGTTGATAGCGAGCCCAATTTGCCCATGTGAGAAGTCTTGATGATAACCTGTTACAGTAATGGACACTTTTTGGATTAGGACAGTCTGGACTGATTGATTTCAATCCATGCATGAATGATTTGATGCTTTCCTTGTTGAGGTCTGTAATTTCACGAATATTAGACATTTCTCCCCTCATATTTCTTCAGCTGATTCGTAGTTGATACCAAAATCCACCAAGCTGCTTCTGAAAGCGAGCTGTTCTGGATTCAGAATTTTTCCATTGTAACAACTGTAATTCCGGATTATAAGTTAATTAATCTATTTTCTGTTTTTCCAGTGCTTAACCTGAATCCACGTATAATCCCGTGTTAAGCAATCCTCCATATGAGACTGCACGTGTATTCTCATGTTGTAGATTAACTAATATTTCCTCATTGAATTCGTCGGAGAATTGTGTCTCATTTTGTTCGTTTCTAACATAATTGGGCTTCGCGTATCCGTTTCATGTGTCCTTGATCTTTTCCGTGTTTCATTGACATACACATGTATATCATTGACATACTTAATATCGGATCCTATGCCTCTATATTTTCTCGTGATACTTTCCTTTGATATTTCACTGTGTCCGATTCTTCTATCAATAATCTATGTATTCAATCGTGACTATCAGTTTGTTTTCTGTGGTAGACTTCCTTCGGTTCCTATATTGCCTTGTCGGTCTTCATATGCCCAAGTGTCTATCCATCAGTAGTATCAGTAATCTGATCTTGCTCATCGTATTTCACGTAGCTTCATAGCTTAGCGTTTCGCCTATTCATAAGGTCGTATGTCGTTCATTTCTCCGCGCATCTCATTCATGTGTGCGTGCGCGTCGGCCTGTTTTCTTATTCGCTCGTATTTAACCGCACGTAACGGTTATATCTTGTTTTTACTTAACAACACGATTTGCCGGTTGTTCTCCCCTAAATCCATGTTCTTGGTTTAGATTCCTATCAGATTTTTAGAGGGAAGCATACAACATAGTTTTTAGACATGGATTTTTAGTGTGGTTGTTTTATTACTGAATTGTGGTACTTAACTTTGTTTTTACATCGTCATGAATTCATTTAGAAGATTCCTGAATGCATTACTGTTTAGCGGCTTGGTCAGAATGTCGGCATAGTTGTCCTGTGAGTTAATATGACTGATAGATACAACTTTTCCAGCTTGGTGTTGTCTGACGAAATGGTAGGCCAGTGCGATTGATTTCTTGTTGAGTGAACTTGCAGGGTTGGTGGAATTTATTACTACGCTTTTGTTATCCACATAAATCTCTGCTGGTTTGGTGATTACAACTCCCATCGATCTAAGGTGATATCTGAGCATGATGGCCAATGCAACCGCGTCTTTCAGGGCAGTAAATTCAGCTCCAAATGTACTCGTGTGAACTGATGTCTGTCTCTTAGACTTCCAGTAGACTGGCATACACCCAACGAATGCAATCAATCCAGTGATACTCCTTCCAGTAACCAAGTCATGTGCATGGTCACTATCACAGAATATGTTCAAATCCATTTCAGGAATTAAAGGCACAGGGAACATTGGATCCAATTCTTCCTTGTAATATTTGTAGTGATGTGTAAATTCTTCGTATTTGAGCTTGACATCACCATTTGAACTGATCCTTGGAGATCTTGAATCCACTAGAATTCCTTTCTTTTTGTACTTCTTCAAATATCCCAGGATGTGCCTAGCCATCTGCAAATGGCCTTCTCGCGGTCCGGCTGCAAATCTTGAGAGAGATGATACTGCAAATGCAATATCAATTCTTCCAGACAACACCAACCACTGTCCTAGACCAATAATATGTTGGAATTCCTTATGTTCAGATACTGACAGTAATGGCGAATCATCCAGCTCAGGGTGGCAATCAGTTTTCATTGGCAGATTTTCTTTCTTGAGGGTCACTGAATATTTCTCTTGATATTTCCGAATCACCTCACTGATATATTTTGTAGAGTTCATCAACAATCGTCCATCTTTGATTCTTGTAAGACTTGTACCAAGGTAATACTGAGGTTCGGATTCAACATTTCTCAGTGCAAATTCTTGTTCAATTCTGGCTATCCAATCTTGTGGTTTCTTTCCTATTACCATAAGGTCATCGACATGAGTACCAATATATGTGTAGCTTTCTCCTTCTTTCTGCAGCCATAAATCTGGATCTGCTCTTGACGGTCTGAAACCCAAATTCATGAGTGTATCAGCCAGAAAATCCATGAAAGCTCTACCGCTACCTGCCAGTCCATACAGCGCTCTTTGTATTTCTACTTTGCATCCTTTCTTTTCACCAAACTCGTCTCCAGCCCACACCCATACTTTTTCCTGAACCGGCGCAGTTGGAAAAGCATTTCCCACATCTGCTGTCATCAAATCCAGTTGTTGGTGTTGGGCGATTAGAAATAGTAAGTACACAGATAAACTATTGATTTGACTGGAGTATGTGTTGTATTCACTCGAGTCAACTCTGTGGCCTCCTGCTACTAAACGACTCTTGTACCTGCCATCCTCGCTCTTGATATCCCATATCATCTGCAATCTTGCTTGTTGCCAACCTTCTTCTTTTGGAAATTCTTTTTCTGCTGAGTGGTATTTGAAGCATTTTAGTCGTTCCAAATTATCCATCTCTTTCTGAATTGAATCTTTCCATTTTGTATTGCCAGCTTCTGCATCGAATTGCATACATTCTTCATAGGTATTTGGAATCTTCTGTCCAAACTTTTCACGATTCTTCTTCTTTGCCATTCTTTGATTCCTGGATGGTTTCTTCTTGTTGACTGCGCGTTGAACACTCTTGTATATCAAGGACTTCATAAATCGTATTCTTCTAACAATGCCAGATTGTTGTTTTATGACTTGCTCTGCCCATACATTCAATGGTCTGTTATTTCCTCTCCTGCTTTCAACAATGTACTCCTTGATATACTTTGCGCATGCCAGTGGTTGATCTTTCTTCAATTGTGGGAATGGAGTATTCAATACGGTATTGCCTTGCAGCTCATCGATGTATTGGGCCTTAAATACCAAAATCCCATTTTCCCAGAAATGGTCCAGAATCTTCCGGAAATCCATATCCAAATTTACTTCTGTGCTTTCCAAAATATCCTGATGTGTTTCAGCATTGTTGCATCCATCTATATCACTCGGTAACATTTCTTCTTCCATGTCCAACGTGTTTTCCTCTTCATCGGCATCAAGCTCCCCTGTAGTTGTATTGTCATTTTCATCACTGTCTTCCATTGGATTGATGCTAGTAGAATTTTCCATTCCTTCAGAGCTCGCGACAAATTTCTCCCCTGAAGATAACAATGGGACTTCATCAGTGCTCTTGATATCTTCCATGTTCTGTTGATGCTCTGACAGAGAAAGAGTAAACTTCTCTGCGTCCGGGTTGTCGTTCACATATTCATCTTTGGTACCAATTTCCTTGCGTCTTGTTCTGACCACAGATCTCATTAACACTTGTCGTTTCTGTTTTGGTGTATCTGGTTCAGTCAGAATATAATAGGTCATTGCATCCCCCGTTGATTCAGCAAAACCCAGAAATCTCCCTTTCAACATGTTGTTTTTGGGGCTCTTGAATCGTGGCTCAAAATACCACACTGGTTCATAGAAATGGAATCTCAGATGGGAGATATCAGGTGTCCAACCTTGGTGCAATTCTAGGGGTACTTTCCAATTCAGGGATTTTCGGGCTGCCAAATTGTTAACTGACACACACCATTTTGCGCACCAATGTGCTAAACTGACTGGTGCCTGAAACATACGTAGACTGTTTTGTACCATTTTTGACAATCTTCCCCATTCCGCTTCACACAGGTTCTGATGGCTGTGGTGTGGTTCACTTGTTCTTGTTTTGATCATATTCTCTCGGAGAATTTGAGTCCACTTTACACCTGTTTCAGATCTTGCATTATCACTGAGTATAGTATCTGGTGCACCATGTTCCCGGAGATAATCCTGTAGCGCATTTGTACATTGAGATTCTGTTTTCAGAGGATGAAAAGACCAAAGCTTTGTCTTGGTGCCACTAAAAAATTGCCCCCCGTTGTGTCCTTGAGATGTCTTTTGCGAAAAGTATGTGTAATCCGTGCTCACTGTTTCATTTTGTCTTCTGTAATGAAATGCCTTGAATCTTTTCCTGTAATGTTTCCTGGGGACTTCTCGATTTTCTTCTTCTATTTCTTCATAGTGTTGTGTTGTATTTTCCAATGTTTTCAAAACAGTCAATTCTGGTAGCATAGCAAACCGCTTTCGTAATTCCAGCATTGGAAGTTTTGCAAATTTGAATGTTTCTCTTGCTCTCTTTCTTCTCAACATTGGATATTTGCGCATGTCTGGAGGTGCAGGACTGTTCAGTTCAAATTTTTCCAATGTATCAACTTCTCCTTCTGTTGGTTTGGTAATATGAAAATAAACTTTTTCATCGTCATATGAAAATGGTAGGAATGTCGTTCCAATTGTAATGCCACATTTGCTCAACTGTGGTTGTACTCCATTCACCAGCACTCCATGATCACCCATATCGATTGTTGTCAATAGTGATTCACCATCAGTTTGGTCTTTATCCTTGGTCACAAAAGTTGCATAGTGGACCATTAGAAGTACTGGATCTTCTCTTCCTGGAATAAAAGCCTTCGTTACAGCACTGCAAACCGGATGCTCCACATAGGCATTTGTATCATTACTCATGTACGGCCTCATTGCAGATGTCATTCCAGTTTCTCCTCCAATTCGAAGCCATGCTTGTTCCGTAACCGTTGGTCTTTTTCCTCCACCACTATCAATAACTGCAATATTGTCATTTTGTTGGACTTCTCTGTATCGATGTATATTTGTGATTGCTGAATTGCCTGTTGTTGTTCGTCTCGGTCTTCTTCCTTGGTAGATTTTTCTGGTTGCTTTTCGGCGGCGACCCCGTTCTGTTTCAGTATCATCCTTGTTGATTTCCTTTTCATCTTCCGAATCAGGTTCCATTCGTGCAACAAGATCTGGTACGTCTTCTCCCTCAGAATCTTCCTCCTCATTTTCACTATCCTCGTCGTCGATTTCATCAGATTTCATTTCCATCTTGTTTCTTCGGGTTGTATAAAAATAGGATGATGCGTTTCTTCGGGGTATTGAATTTAGATTTACCGTATCTTGTGTTGCCGAATCCTGTGTTGCCGAATTCACCGCATTCTGCGTTGTCTGAGTCAAATTCATTTCATTCTCATTCTGTGTTACTTCAGCATCGTCCCCCCCAGAATGTAGACGAAATCGGACCGTTTTGAGGGCAGTAGAGCCTGGAGGAAATAATTCAGTTTCATCAATCGTTCCAATGCTGTCTTGGTCGCTATCAGCATCCGGAGTGGGAGATTCATCTGGAGAAGATAAGGACAGCGCCGGTGACTCGATTGGAGGTGAATCAGTAGTGGGATTCATTACCCGGCGGACTCTCCGTTGACGGCTGGTAGATTTAGGGATGAAATGATTCATTCCATCATCTTGTGGAGAACCAACAATAACGCCCTCTGGCGTAGGTGGTAGAGTATCGCTGTGTCGGACGGCTTGGTTGTATTTGAGTACCCAATCACGGTACTGTTGAGATAGCTCTTGCCACGTGTCTGGAGGGATTCTGATTATACCTTTGAGGTTAGGGTGAATAGTCCCTGTAAGGGTGCCTGTGCCGTAGGAACCCGTGCGTTGTCTTTTGTTAAGACCATCAGGGGTGCGTCGGACACGTTTGTGGCCTCCTCTGTTGCTATCAAATGCAGTGCGAGCAAGCTCTTCATCATGGATTCGAAGCTTAATAATCATTTCTTCTAGGGTCCTGTCGGTTTTATGTTCCAGCAATTCTTCTTTGAATCTCTCCAGGTTGGGGTCACGAATATTCCGAGCGAATATACTTTTTGCATCCCATTCGGTCATGTGGTATGGTGGAATTTTTCGAAGTTTATGATAGGTCAATTCAAAGGTGTTAATGTACTCAGAAATATTGCCGTTGGGGTGCAACAGGTTGTATCGTAGTCGAAGCTTTAGTGTCTCAGCATAAGATTCTCTCCGGTTGTCAGAATCATACCAGCCCAATAGTTCTTGCCATGCAGCATGACCATCAAATGTATCTTCATGCTTGATGATTTTTGAATGAGCGCTACCGCCACTGCACGCCGACAACAATGTTCCCCAAAGTGCCTTGTTTTTGCTCGGTGAATTCCGGGCCGCCTCTGCATCATTCATAATTTCTTCATGTCCTGTGGCCGCAAAAGTAGCTATCGCATCTGATTTCCACTTTGTCCAGTTTTCCTGTTGGCCGTCGAAATCATGAATTGGTTTTGCCTTGAGTAGCTGCTGACCCGTTGCCTTTTCCTTTGCCGATCTCACTTCTTGTCTAAGCGCTTCCATCTCGTCATCCCTGTTGTGTGATTCTTGAATTGTTTGTCTCAGAGTGTTCATTTCCGCTTCATATCTTCTTTCTTTTTCTCGTCCTCGTGCTCTTGCAGCTCTCATCTCTTCCTTTAGTGCATTGATTTCTTCCATTTGGCGTTTGGCTTCTGCTGCTTGTCTTCTGAGGTTAACCAGCTCTGCATCTCTGCGTCTGCCCTCATATCGTCCGCCAGGTCTTGAACCACTATTATCGTCGTCACTTTCTGATGACGAAGATGATGAGGAAGATGGTGAAGACGAAGACGACGATGGTGCATAGTTGGCCCGTCTTGAATGGCGTTTGCGTCGAGTCGTAGGTGGAGTCTGGGTATCATCATTCTCTCTTGTATTCTGTGGTCCATCTGGTACTTCATTCTGTTTCCACCAATCATTGTTTCTCATCATGTAGAAGGCCGGATAGGTGACGGCTCCCAGAGTTTGAAAGAATCTGTTAGTAAAGGTTGGCATGTTGTCGGGTATTTTCTTTTCGGTCGTTACGTATTTTTTATTTTTGTTTCTTGTTATGTATTTTTTATTTTTATTTTTGATATTCTTCTTTGTTGTTCTAGCCAATTCTCAGTAGTATCTGATATATTTTGTTCAAGATAATGGCTTATTCCAGTATTTTCGTACAGAGGTATTAGATTTCAATGGTACAATTACGTCTAGAATTTTCTTCAAGTTCGCGATCGATAAATTCTAAGATCAATTTTCGTTAGTAGGAAATTTCTCGTAAGAAAATACTCCGTACTTCCTGACTCGTAGGTCTGTTTGGTACTCCGGAATGGATTGTAACTCGTAGGTATGTTTGTTAGATAGACTTCGTATGAATCTGCGACTGTTAATCAACAACTGTAATTCCGGATTATAAGTTAATTAATCTATTTTCTGTTTTTCCAGTGCTTAACCTGAATCCACGTATAATCCCGTGTTAAGCAATCCTCCATATGAGACTGCACGTGTATTCTCATGTTGTAGATTAACTAATATTTCCTCATTGAATTCGTCGGAGAATTGTGTCTCATTTTGTTCGTTTCTAACATAATTGGGCTTCGCGTATCCGTTTCATGTGTCCTTGATCTTTTCCGTGTTTCATTGACATACACATGTATATCATTGACATACTTAATATCGGATCCTATGCCTCTATATTTTCTCGTGATACTTTCCTTTGATATTTCACTGTGTCCGATTCTTCTATCAATAATCTATGTATTCAATCGTGACTATCAGTTTGTTTTCTGTGGTAGACTTCCTTCGGTTCCTATATTGCCTTGTCGGTCTTCATATGCCCAAGTGTCTATCCATCAGTAGTATCAGTAATCTGATCTTGCTCATCGTATTTCACGTAGCTTCATAGCTTAGCGTTTCGCCTATTCATAAGGTCGTATGTCGTTCATTTCTCCGCGCATCTCATTCATGTGTGCGTGCGCGTCGGCCTGTTTTCTTATTCGCTCGTATTTAACCGCACGTAACGGTTATATCTTGTTTTTACTTAACAACACGATTTGCCGGTTGTTACATTGTTGAATCCTTTGATTGTTATTTTGGGTTGAGAGGATCTCCTGTTGTATCGTTTAGACCTTGAACTGTCATCTTGTTGATTCTCATCATCATCACTGCTATCACTTCTATTAACATCATCTGGATTTCTGCATCGCTCCACTGCATCTTGTATGGCTCTGATCCTTTTCTTTACTTCTTTGTCAATGACTCTTTTCCAAGTTGAGTTCATTTCTGGATCAGTCATTGCCTTTTCCATTACACGCATGATTGTTTCTCATTCAATCTGTCTTCTTCTTTCTCTATTTCCATACCCCCTTCGTCACTCGCAACATCCATGCCGAGTTCTGGTAGATCCTGATCTACTTCCATTTTCGTTTCCTCAATGGAGCCATAGTCATCATCATCTTTTGGCTTTGCTTCTGATCTTGTTTTTCTTTTTGCTGGAGCCATGATGGTAATCAAATGATCGTTTTGGAGTATTCGTTTCGAAATATGCGATGGAAGTTTGGATGGAAGTTGGTTGTCGCCATCGGAATCTGGTGGATTCTGTCCTATATCCATTTTTGATCCCTCATCATTGCTGGGGTCATAGTCATCATCATCTTTTTGCTTTGTTTTTGATCTTGTTTTTCTTTTTGCTAGAGCCATGATGGAGACTGATGTTTGTTTCGGAGTATTCGTTTCGAAGTATTCGTTCGAAGTATGCGATGATCGAATATTTAATCAAAGGTGGTATGTGGAAAGAGAGTGTAATCGAATCGAAGGATTGGATGTGAGATGGTTGGTTAAATGTTGGTGACTGTTGTGTGTGATTTGCTTATCTGCTTATGTATTTGTATATTCTGATCGAATTTTCATTCTGGTTATTCGGATTGAGTTTTTGTTCCGGTTGTTCGGATCGAGTTTTTGTTCCGGTTGTTCGGATCGAGTTTTCGTTCGTGTATTTGTGAGCTTTTGCTTTTGTTGCAACTTAAGATTGTGAGCTTTTCTATCCAGTCTTAGGATTTGCTCATTCTGTATTTCTGTGGTGAAAGATTGATGAATATTTCATCGTCTTGTTTCCTGAGAATTTAGTGTTCTCTTTTCTCTTGGATCTTTGGATATGCAAGTGCTTTTGAGAGTTAGTGTTCTGGTTTCCATATCTTTGGATTTTTCTTGCGAGCAGATGCTCTTTGCAATCTGTTCCGTCCAATCCGTTTCACCATAATCAGAATACTTTAGGCTCAATCTTCTGGCTCACGTCATTCTTGTTTTCAGTGAAAGATCAGTGTTCTCGGATATTGATTCCTTTCAGCTGATGCCAACCTGGGCGATTCTTTTGGATGAATCGTCCAGCCCTTTTCCCTTGCTTGTTTGCTGGATCTCGAAAGCCGATGGAGCCTACCATCTTGGTTCGGGTCTTTGGTCTCTTCTTTCAGGGAGACCGCCCTGGTGTTTGTCTGTTCCAGGGCTCCACAAGCAACTGCCCCTTTTACATCCTTGAGGGTTAATGCCGGTTGCTGATCAGGCTAATCCAGATTGTCTTCAAGCTCAACTGCGTTTCTAGATGGGAAACGCGGTCCTCAGCATTGTAGGATGCTGGCCACAGCTCGTAGACGCCGGGTCTGATAAACTGAAGAAACTGCGTCGTAACAGTAATAAAACAAAAGTGAATCGTAAGGAATAATCATTGTCACACATTCGATTGGTCGAACGATCGAACGATAGGTTAATTACTTTCGTCGTCGTCGTATCGATTATTGGCATATTACCGTGTAATTTGCCACGATAATCGTTCGTAATCTTAAGACACAAAACACACGTAAAATTGAACCGGCCATCTTGGGTCAGTCTTTTACCGTATAATTCGCCGTGATATTCTCGGAATATCACATGTAATTGTATCTTATCATGTAGAATTAGTACTAGAATGTACGTAAATTTAGGGCACGATAGTGTTTTAGAGTTGTTAATTCTTCGAAGAGTGAGCTGATGGGGAAATCCGGTAAAGAGGCAATCCACATGATCGAAACGCCGACGATTATTCACTTAGTTTAAATAACCTTACGAATAAGGTTATTTGCCTTTCATGACTCTTCGTACGTGTGCTCTCTTAGTACGAACATACGCGGTGAATTCTTTTTACTAATTTTACTGTTCCCCAACACAACCCACGTCAAGCGTGGCAAGTTCATTCCGATGAGATGAGAGGAAATGAGAGGAAATATGAATTGGCTTCGTGCGTGTGGTACGGTAATTCCAACTTTGTCGATGGTCGAGTCGAAACGTGTGTCATTCGAAGGAGGGTTTCTAACGAATCTAGAAATCACGCGGTTAAGGACATACAGACAGACTAAACCAGTTACTCGTGATCGTCGCCAAAGCAAATAACTGTTTATACGATTCATCTCAACGCATATACGACCTGTAAGACCGACAGAGGTGCAGTGCGGTCCGGATATAACTTAATCCTAATGCTCACAATTTTTAGAATCTAATCAATATTACTGCAATCTTCCTACTGTAATCTATCGACACGAAATAGGAATCAAAGTTTATCAGACCCAGACTCTAACCGAATAAGGAGTGTCCACACGACAATGGACGAAGCGAGAATGATTACCGACTGATCACCGGTTAATCAAAGACTCCCCTGAAGGCTATGTCCATGTTTGAGCACTTAGATGGGTAATGGCACTAGTGCAGCCGGGCTCGAGCTAATATCTCTTGCTTCCCTCAAACGACATAATGGCCTAGGGGAACAAGCAAACGCCATCGATACAACACATCGAATTCGGGGGGCCAGAACAACCGCAGTCTCTACATTCAAATGTAAACGTGTCCCAATTCAAACATGGAAGAGACCCACACGGCGTCTCGAAATGACACGATAAGGACGAGTAGACGACCCCACCGACAACAACAACAACAACAACAACAGTAAAACCAACAGTTAGGAGCGTAAAGCTCACAAATAGCAGTAGGTGTGAATACAGTTAGGAGGGATCAATTCCTCCATACAAGTAAATATGATACTACCAAGAGGTGGGACAGCGTACAGACGTGTGCACTAAGCTGTTCTAAGCCTACACGGAGATGGCAGTTGAATTATTCTACAGTAATTTCAACTCCCGCCGAATAGGGGAACCCGGCGGACTTGTAACCGTAAAATAACGGGAAAACAAACTAATGGCCCCAATCCCTGTGAAAACAATTCAACGGCCCCAAATTCCCACGGGAACGTGCAGCGGGCCGGATCTAACGGTCACTATATTCCCGCACGAAATAAACTCAACGGCCATGATTCGAAATCGGAACCCGAACAGTTTGCTTAAGTAAAGGGCAACGGAGCAATTTTCATTCGGAATAGAAACGTTTGCAGAATTTTACGAGGAGAAACCACGAGAAATATCCACTACTAGTGATATCGCGAGGAAAGTGATTGCTTGAGAAATACAAAATTCTCTCAGAAAATCATTCATATATCACTTACAGAACAAGTAAACAACTATTCCGGACCAAATACCAACCATGGTGAGAGGAAGAACAGCCCGACAGAACCAACGCAACGACAATGCGGCCGCTAATCCAGCGGCTGCAGCAGCTAACCCAGTAGCTGGTGGACCTGCCAACAACGGACCAGCCATTCCTGCCAATCTTGGTTTTACAGCAGCGCAAATGGAATTCATTAGGACCATGATGGATACTAACCGGGCCCCATCGCTCACACAGGAGGTTCAAGACGCAATCGAACGCGCTAATCAACTTGAGGGAATCCCTGGATATGCAGGGGAAAGGACTCTAACCCCGACAGAAGTAGTTTTCCGAGAAATCTTGGAATCCTTCGGGCTGAACCGGATCACGGCGGATGAGCTTTTCCGGACTGGCTACAGCAGTACTGACTCCCTACGAGACATGGACGAATCTGCTATCAAATCCCTGGTGAATGGCGTCAACAAGACCAAACACAACTACTGCCCGGACCCAAAACAAGTGTATGTGGGGAGGGTTTTCGGGGATCGACTCAAGTTGTTCGTGGCGTGGATCGAATTTCAGCCCCTCATTGGAGCTACGGCTACCCCAGTTGACTGGGTAGCTGATCCGGATGCAGAATCCAAGACCCGGGACCGCCTCAAGTCTCTCAAGGAGGATGACAGCAACACAGCGGCCAGGGACCTCACTCTCCCAGAACCACTCACTGCAATGTCGAAATTCAAGGAGTTCGACGTACGATTCAGGGAGTATCTTAGACACAAAAGGGGTGTCACCAAAACATCTCTACTATACACAATTCGAAAGGACTCGATGGTCGGTGATGCTGAGAGGGGGGGAACCGTTGGATCTGCTCCAACGGATACGTATGCCAACTGGAATGAATACTCTATACGATGCACCGTCCACTCAGGATCCCACTGGACAAAAGACAACAATACACTATGGGGAATCCTTTTCAAATTGGTGGGAGCGGGTCCCGGTTGGTCCTACATCCAAGGCCTTGGATCAGAAGGGGATGGGAGGAAGGCATATTTCACCCTCTATTCCCAGGCATACGAATCAACGAATGTAAGACTTCTCATAGAAGAAAAGAGGGCCTTCCTACAGAGTTCTACCTACTCCGGGGACACCAAGAACTACAGTTTTGACAAGCACAAGAGGCGCCGGTATGATGCAAAGGAGTTCCTATTGCGGCATAAGGCCTTCCCACCGGAAGATCAGTTTGTTACTGACTTCTGTCACTCTATCTCGGATCCAAGACTCGAGATGGCGGTGCAATTGGTCCTAAATGAAGCAGGTGGCATGTACGACAATTTTGACAAGGCTTCCACCCACTTCACTCAAACGCTTGGTATCAAGAAGATGCAAGCCAGTCGCAAAGGCAGTCGCAGAAATATCTCTTCCTTCAAGGGAAAAGGGGGCAACAAACGCAACAATGATAGCAACTCCTCCTCCAACAAGAGACACGGCAACAAGAAACAGAAAACTTCAGGTACCTACGATGGGCCTCTGGAGGGAAAAATCTACCCAAAGGAAATCTGGGTCACTATGTCTGCTGCCCAGAAGAACCAAGTCCGGTCCCTACGCCCAGCTCTCAACTCCAATTCAAAGCCTGCACAAGTTTCTCTTGTTGAAGCCAAAGGGGACAACACTACAGCAAAAGGGTCGGCCGGCGATCAGTTCGGTAGCCATACTCACAAGAAGAAGAACCAAGACTGATTTGCTGGCCGGGGCCTGTCGATTGTATCCCGGGTAGGCCGGCCGATAGTCCATATCAAGAGTTTTGGCTCACCATCTCCAGATAACGGTCGATGCGAGTTGGACAGCCACGCTGATACAACAGCCGCGGGATCAAATATGGTATTACTGGATTCATTGGATTCTATCTTGACATATGTGGATGTTGCACCATTTTCAGATACATACTCACCGCTTAAGAATGTCCCTATTGCCCGTTGCGCCACAGCTTGGACTGACCCAACTGATGGGATTACTTACATCTTGGTGTTTGGGCAGGCTTTGTTTTTTGGTGCCAAGTTGCAACACAGCTTGGTATGTCCCAATCAAGTCCGGGACTGCAACTTCAACAAGGTTGAGGACACCCCAAGGCAATATGACTCCAATTCTACACACGGGATTACATTCCAATCTGAAGACACTGAACTCTTCATCCCTCTCAAAGTCGAAGGAGTCATATCCTATTTTGATTCCCGTAAGCCTACAAAGAAGGAACTGGCAACCTGTGACCATATACTGGCTACAGATACCCACACCTGGGACCCCTACTCCTCTCACTTTGCAGAGGAAGAAGAAGCCACCAATGCCTCTTTCCCGCGGGTTGTTGCTACTTTTTCAGGTTGCCTGCCAGCTTGTGGGACTCCAGTCAAATATTCATCCACGATTCATCCAGAACCACTCGGCACAGGGTACGACACGAACCGGCTACTCCATTTGGCTTCTGTCTGTACTAATAGAGTTCCTTCCCAACGCACCGGATATACCCCAACGGACGTATCCACCCAACTCATTTCAGCTCTTGCTGGAACCACCGGGGAGGACCAAGAAAACCTTCGAAATTCAGCAAATTCTATGATTTCTGATGTTTCCACCAAGACTTCATTATCTGAAGCTGAGCTTGCCATTCAACAGGAAGCCAAGGCACGAACCAAGGAGAGGAAGCTACTAAGGCGGCAACAAGATGTCCTAGACCAAGAAATGTCTCTCGACAAGAAGTCTTTCATACGACGAGGACAATGGGGACCTCCAATACGGATCCCCAACAAAGTTGACAGGTATGATGCCAAGGCCATCGCTAAGATGTGGAACATCAGTGAGAAGCGAGCCAAGGCTACTATTGAAGTCACTACCCAGGACGGCATCCGACAATTGTCCCAGCCTATCACAAAGAGACTGAAGACACAGAAGTGGAGGAATAGGAGGATGCTCAAGGGTCGTTGGTACGCCGATACTATAAAGTTCAAAGTCCCCAGTATCATCCGAAATGATACAGCAGCTCAGATCTTTGCAAATGGAAAGGGCTATGTGGCCTTCTACCCTGTCAGGGGAGAAGCTCGATGCCACGATGGCTTATCTTGCTTTATCAATGAAGTAGGAATTCCAGAACACCTTGTCACTGATGGGGCAAAGGCCCAGGGGAGCCACGGGACACACAACACCAGTTGGAACAAGCTCAGGTCGGAGTATCGCATCCGACAAACATACATAGTACAACCTCACTGCTCTTGGCAGAATACAGCAGAACACAGTGCCGGGGACTTAAGAAGGGCAATCCGTTTGATGACTTCTAAGAAGGGCAGTCCCAGGAGGTGCTGGGCCTTCTGCGGAATGTTAGCGGCCGGCCGGATGAACCTCGTGGCATCGAGTGATCCTTCTTCGATGGGAAGGACTAGCTTTGAATTGGTACACGGATACACCCCAGATATCACCCTATATATGATCCATGACTGGTATGACTTCATTTGGTGGTATGATCTAAATGGAAAGACAAATAGGCTTGGCCGGTGGCTGGGCCCATGTGGAGATACTTTCGGTGGCGGAGATTGCCACTATATCTTATTTAAGACTGGGAAGGTTCACATAACAAACAGCACCCGGGCTATATCAGAGAAAGAATGGAGGCATCCGGATATCCTGTCACAGTTGGAAGCACACAACAAAGATATCAACGCAAAGGCAGGCGATGAGGTTAAACCCTCTGATACTTATCTTGAAAATGAGCTTGGCGAACCACCTCTGGGCCTATTTGATGGCAAATATGAAGGAGAGGATGAAGTGCTCATGGCGGAAGCTGAGGCTTCTTCTCCGGATGTTGATGACCTATCTGTTAAAGACCTTGATGAGTATCTTGGGACTGAAGTATTACTACAGATAGAGGACCAACATATCCGGGGGCTAGTCAAGAGCCGTTGCAGGGATAAGGATGGTGTGCTGATTGGTGAAAAGAACAACAATCCCCTCTTAGACACGAGGTCTTACGAGGTCTCTATGCCAGATGGATCTATCGAAATCTACACAGCCAATACACTTGCAGAGAGTATCTATTCTTCCGTTGACGACGAAGGGCGTATGTATTGCCTGATGGATGAAATTATCGATTTCGAAAGGGATTCGGAGGCCTTAACTATTGAACAGGCTACTTATACAACAAAGTCCGGACAAACTAGAACAAAGCCAACAACCAAAGGATGGAGGTTCCTTGTTAGATGGAAGGATGGCACTACATCCTGGGCAAAGCTAAGTGATATGAAGGAAAGCTTCCCGGTTGAAACAGCAATATACGCCCGTGAAGAAGGCGTCATAAATGAGCCAGCGTTTAAGTGTTGGGCTTATAAGGTACTTCGGAGAAAGGACCGGATCTTATCTGGCGCTAAAACCAAATACTGGACCAAGTCCCATAAGTACGGGGTCCGGCTCCCTAAGTCTATTTCAGAAGCAAAAGCAATTGATAGAGAAACGGGGACCGATCATTGGGCTCGGGCTATTGCAAAAGAAATGAGGAACAGCTCTATTGCTTTTGAATTCAATGAGGAGGACAAGATACCAGTGGGGCATACCAAAATAACCATGCACATGGTCTTTGATGTCAAGATTGACTTAACACGGAAGGCCCGGTTAGTTGGGGATGGCCACAAAGTCCCAGAAATCTCCAAGGAGTATACTTATTCCAGTGTACCCAGTAGGGATTCGGTTCGATTGTTCTTCCTAGTGGCAGCACTCAACAACCTCGATGTACTCAGCGCGGATATACAGAACGCTTACTTAACAGCACCCATCAAGGAGAAGTACTTCACAATAGCTACAGAGGCCCAAGGGTTCGCGTCGGAACTATGTGGAAGGCCCTGCAAGATTGTAAGGGCTTTATATGGACTCCCGGTTGCTGGGGCATCCTTTCGATCACACTTGGCTAGTCACTTAAGGGAGCTTGGTTACGTATCTTGCAAAGCAGATCCTGATGTACATCTCCGATCTGCGTTCAAACCAGATGGCTCAGCTTACTACGAGTACTGCGTGGCTTATGTCGATGATATCCTTGTATGTGGAATGGATCCAAAGTTTCAGATGGATGCAATAGAAAGGCAGTTCAAGTTGAAGATTGGAACAGTTGAAGAACTGTTACCTTCTTTCTACTTGGGAGCTGATATAGGAAAGACCTACATAGATGGTAACCCGTACTGGTCCATGGCTTCATCTAAGTATACTGCAAAAGCCATCAAATCAGTTGAAGAAGAACTACTAACCGGGAAATATGCGTTTAAGGTACTACCCAATACAGCAAGGTCACCATTGAGCTCTGAGTATAGGCCTAAGATAGACGCGTCACCAGAACTTGATCCGGAGAAACAAAACTACTATCAAGGTTTAGTTGGGATACTCCGGTGGATATGTGAACTCGGTCGATTGGATATTATTATGCCAGTATCACTTATGTCTCGATATCTCGCACAAGCCAGGGAAGGTCATCTCAACCAGTTGTTTCACCTGTTTGCATACTTGAAGAATTACAGCAAGTCTAAGTTGGTGTTTGACGCATCTATGCCTGAGGTAGATGAGTCAAATTTTCAGTCGTGCGACTGGAGTGAGTTCTATCCAGAGGCCAAAGAGCTATTGCCTCCAGATATGCCTGAACCAAAAGGGAAGGCTGTTATTACCACATGTTTTGTAGATGCGGATCATGCGGGATGCAAGGCCACCAGAAGATCCCATACAGGAGTCATCATCTTTGTTAACAGAGCACCTATTTTGTGGTTCTCCAAGAGGCAAACGACCGTTGAGACATCTACATTTGGCTCGGAAATAGTCGCGCTTAGGATAGCAATCGAGATGGTAGAGGGGCTAAGATACAAGCTACGGATGATGGGCATACCTATAGAAGGGCCCACCAATATCTATTGTGACAACGAGTCAGTCGTGAAGAACACTACAAGACCAGAAAGCCCTTGTAAGAAGAAGCACAATAGTTTTGCTTATCATAAGGCAAGGGAGTGCATAGCAGCAGGAACTATCCGGATTGCAAAGGAGCCAGGCGAGTCGAACATCGCGGACTTACTCACAAAATTAATGAGTGGAAGCAGGCTAATTGAACTAGCAATGAGGTGTATGTGGCGAGATGGGGTTGATGAAAAAATGAGACCCGCGGGATAGGTATCTTCTACTAGTTCTCTACTACCACGAAGACACGGGGACTCTAGAAATCACGCGGTTAAGGACATACAGACAGACTAAACCAGTTACTCGTGATTGTCGCCAAAGCAAATAACTGTTTATACGATTCATCTCAACGCATATACGACCTGTAAAGAGGGACCGACAGATGTGCAGTGCGGTCCGGATATAACTTAATCCTAATGCTCACAATTTTTAGAATCTAATCAATATTACTGCAATCTTCCTACTGTAATCTATCGACACGAAATAGGAATCAAACGAATTACTTGTATTGCGAAGTACGGTACATGCTTGGATGAGATTGATTCATTCGTCCGTCTGTCTGTTCTTTTGCACACGCCTCTGACACAGGAATGGACGAGCAATTGCGGTGACAAAAAATGGGATAGATGAAGGAAGACGTCGTTATGGTTTTGGAGGTCACTACAACATACTACGGTAGATGCGGCACGTTCGCTCCCGAGGAACAGAAACGATGAATCCAGATATATATCGATCCAAGAGCACAAGAAGGCCAAAAAGCTATTTTAAGCTTCGTACTGTAATTCGCAATAGATGCATCACTATGCAATGGGAATCCATGAATCCTTGGTTGTTGTTGGACAGACGATACGGATGTTGGACAGACGATACTCGTACGAACGACAGACGTAAATACGATTCAAAAATGTAGCAAGAAGCAAGATGATCAAACAAATATCCAGGACCAAAAATTTATTGACATCACATGAAGAAGAGAAAACCTCAGTGAGAAAAGACAGATTTCAGATCAACTCACTTTTCTTGATTTTAACCATTTCAAAACAATATAATAAAGTAATACAATTGAGAAGCACCATTGTCTACACATTTGTCTTTAGCAAAGTGACGATAGAGTGTCAATTTGACATAAAATCAAGAAAAGGCGATATATATATATCAACACACTCATCAGGGAGATAGAGTGAGAAAAGAACTGATACCAACATGGCGAGCAAAGTACCATCGGCCATCTCGGACAAGAAGCCCGACAATGACGCCAGCAAGAAGCAAACCCCATGGGGAAAGAACAAGAACCAAAACCAAAACAAGAACTCGACCACCAAGAAGTTCCAAGGCGGCACTACAGGACTCGAAGACCAGATCTTTTACTACGGTAAAGGAATGAACACGAAGTGGCTAACCTCAAGAGAGAAGCTTCTCAATTACATCGGAAAGAAGTACTCCATGAGCGAAGCAACTTCCATCGAAACTGGGACACTCACCCTTATCGGTATAACCAAGCCAGATGCCATCGAAGACAAGAAGGTGTTCGAAGCTCTACATTTCTATAAGCAAGAAGAATGGAAGCTTGACATGAGGTGGTACAACGAAACCAAGTCTTTGGTCAACAGAAACCTGTCATCGTGCTATGCACTCATCTGGGGAAAACTGACAATCACTCTCCGAAACAAGGTAAAGGCCGATCCCGATTATGTGACAGCTATGACCAGCAAGAATGCCATCGAACTATTCAAGATTGTGACCAAGATCTGCAACAAGACATCGACTATCGACCATGAGCCAACAACCGTGGTGTCAAGCCTGTACAGCATCATTTCGCTTAACGGCGGAAACATGCGATGCAAGTCTGCACTCCAAGGAGACTTTGATTTCGAGGATGAATTAGAGCAAGACGACTACTTCCATGCGTATCAGTTCATACAGCACAACACTGTGTACACAGAGGATATGAGGGGGAATCAACGGTACTGCCTGAACATGAAGCGGGTACAACAGGGACGCTTGGACCCATTCTGGGTTCTGATTGACAATCAGTCTACGGTTCACATCTTCTGGAATGAAATGTTTCTGGTCAACGTCCGGAAAACTGATATCAATGCGTTTCCGTGGCCTGATGGGGTATCTCAAGAGCTCAGCCCTTTGACCATTGTGGAAGGGAGAGCCCTCTCATACAACCTCCATTTTCAGGTGATTTTTGGAGAATATGCCCAGACATACGAGGGAACAGACAACACTATGAATTCTCGCACAGTGGGAGCTATCGCCCTTGGACCCTCTGGCAACCTCCAAGGGGGTGTACGATTCTACAGTCTATTAACGGGAAGGTACCTAGACCGTGCAAAAGCTGATTACAATGTCCTTCCTATGCCAGCCGAGGCCATAACACGTGTCCACCGCTTGTCGCGCAGAAGCAGACCGGGTCTAATTTTCGGCGATCGGCACGACAATGCACCAACAACTGACTCTGATGACGACTCCATTGACGATGACGACTATGTTCCTACCAATGAACCTGACATTCCACTCGTGACGGATGATTTCGCCGAGGATGATTCCGCGGTTGTCATGACGGACACCGGTATCTCAGACAGCAATGAAGACGCCGAAGTCATTGCTCACGAAGACAATTATCACAACACAGGAGTGTCCATTGAATCAGATGACTCTGATGTTGAATCCACAGGAGTGGATGATGTCAAAAACACAGGAGTGGATGATGTCAAAAGCACAGGAGTGGAGGACGACAAATCCGTTGCGTCTACCGGCTCAGGTCAAGCCACAGGAGTGACAGGTGATGCCCAACATGACCATGACCCTTTTGATGCGGATGCTGTGCCACATGATGAGGATGAACCTGGTGTGGACACCGGATACAGGACATCGAGTGGACGGCACGTTGTCAGTATGCGTGACCCTGATTACGTGTACAGCACCATTGGAACTAGATGCACTCTGTTGGACACGGATCTCACGCAGGAGAAAATCCGACGGGTAATCGCACCGGGTGAATACCAAAATTTCACCAGCGCGCTTGAATACATTGCAGAGGTGAAACGAAAGGAGGATCTCATCGATCACTATGTCATGAATCAAATGAGCATCAAAGAAGGACTGAAGACTTTTGGCGACAAAGGAAAGCAATCAATCATGAAGGAAATCAACAACCTTGTAAGCAGGGACTGCTTTGGCGAGGTGGACCAGGAATCTCTGACTACCAAACAGAAGTGCCGTGCTTTACCCATTCTCATGTTTATGCTCGTGAAACGAGATGGACGCCTGAAGAGCAGGGGATGCGCAGATGGGAGACCACAGCGACTCTGGACCACGAAGCAAGACAATTCATCGCCAATTCCAGCTATTGAAGCAATCATCAAGTACATCCTTGCCGTCATTGCGTTAGAGGAACGAGATGTGGCATCATTCGATTTGCCAGCTCAGTTTCTATAGACCGATATGGACACGCTTCTTTATCTGAAAGTATTGGGACCACTCGCGCTTCTCCTGGTTGAATATGATCCGCACCAGTGGAAGAAACATCTTAGAAAGGAGCGAGGGAAACCCGTCATATATGTCCAATGTAAGAAAGCAATATACGGAACACTCAATGCAGCCATTTTAGCATACAAGAAGCTGACAGGACACCTCGAATCATGGGGATTTGTCATGAACCCATACGATCCATGCGTGTGGAATAAGGAAATCAATGGGTTGCAACTCACGGTGGTTTTTCACGTGGACGACGGACTAGTCAGCCACAAGGATCCAGAACAGGTGACGGAGTTTCTAAGGAAGCTTGACACCATCTATGGAAAGACTGATCCACTGACGATCAGAAGGGGTCCAATGCACGAATACCTGGGCATGACTATTGATTTCTCCACCAAGGGACAAGTGATGATCACTATGTATGACTACATCAAGAAGCTGATTGACAAGCTGCCACCAGACATGATCGGAACGAAACCGACAGCAGCGCCGGAGTACCTTTTCAAAACAGGAGATAAGGACGCAAAACCACTGAGCCAACAGAGAGCTGAAGTGTTTCACACGCTTACTGCAACAGCACTCTATCTGAGCATGAGAACTCGGAACGATCTCCAGCTGGCATGCGGTTTCTTATGTACGAGGGTGAAAAATCCAGATGAGCATGACTGGAAGAAGCTGTCGCACATGATGAGATACTTGCAGGGTACTGCGCATTTGCCTTTGATCATCCGTTCAGACGGTAAAGGAACTCGCATATACATGGATGGGTCGCACGCAGCTCACATGGACATGAAGGGACATGCGGGGATGTACCTGACCGAAGGTACAGGGGCCCTTATGAGCTCGTCAAGCAAGATCAAACTGAATACAGTGAGCTCAACCGAGACAGAATTGATCACCGTAGGGCACAAACTACCAAAATGCATCTGGTATCGTCTCTTCAGGATCGAGCAATCAGGTAATGCTGACGAAGACATGTTGATGCAGGATAATCAGAGTGCCATGTTACTGGAAAACAACGGACGATTCTCGGCAGGAAAGGGCAGCAAGCACATATCTATCCGATACTTCTTTATTACAGACCAGATCCAAAAGAAGCACTACAAGGTAGAGTATTGCCCAACACTGGAGATGATTGCTGACTTCTTCACCAAACCATTGCAGGGAGCTTTGTTCTACAAGTTTAGAGATGCCATTCTCGGCATCAAGGCCGAAGATTTCGAAGAATACAAGGCAAAATATCATGAGATATTGGAAAAGTATCGTCAGTTGAATGAGGAATTTGATTTGGCGAGAACGATGCAAGGTACATGAACGTCGCCAATTCACAGGAGTGTGTTGGACAGACGATACGAATGTTGGACAGACGATACTCGTACGAACGACAGACGTAAATACGATTCAAAAATGTAGCGAGAAGCAAGATGATCAAACAAATATCCAGGACCAAAAATTTATTGACATCACACGAAGAAGAGAAAACCTCAGTGAGAAAAGACAGATTTCAGATCAACTCACTTTTCTTGATTTTAACCATTTCAAATCAATATAATAAAGTAATACAATTGAGAAGCACCATTGTCTACACATTTGTCTTTAGCAAAGTGACGATAGAGTGTCAATTCAACAGTTGTACTGTATTCAATACCGATACGTGTACACGTACTCGTACTCGTACTCGTACACGTAGAACAAAAACATTGAAACTATTTTTTTTGTTTTTTGTTTCAGCGAATCTATGGAACGGGCAAGATGGACAGGAATGGTTCAGCGCGCAGACGAGGCGAGCATCAAGTCTGCGTCTACTGCTTTTTGCTCGGTTCCAAATAATAAAAATGGAGTGTCCTCCTACGGCATTTTGCTGAAGCATGACGCGAGTCAGTGGAATGTAATGACAAACCAAAAATAGCCACATATCGGTTCCACGTTTCGTTTCCGAAGTCGATTTACTATTAGAGGGTGAGAATATTGAGAACGTTGAGAATGTGGTCCAGTCTTGTCATTGCCACGGTGGCTTCCGATGCCACGGGGTTCAGCGACACGGCGCCAGCAATCAACGCCATCGATGCTACTAGCTGAGGAACAGGGACGCTGTTGCCACCAGCTGGAGGAGTAGAAGAACTAGCAATTCGATTGCTCAGCTTGTCATCACAGACCTCGCCGTTGTCGGTCGGCTGGATTAGATTCTTTACAAAATCATCAAAGACAAGCAGTTTGGCGTACTTGTTGTAGTTGATGGGAGGAAAGGATGCCACGGGGGTGTTCTGGACGTAATCCGACAAGATTCCCCAGGTCCCAACATCGTTGCCTGTCATTGGATCCTTCTCATGGTTGTCATCCACCAATGGGGCACTAGCCAATTTCGCCTCAGATCGCACGCGGCCGATGACTTCCGTCGAATCTCCGAAGGACGTGCCGCTCGAAATACCTGGCCGCGCGGTGGAAGCAAATTCTGAAAAATAGGGCGAATTCAATCCTTTGGTGTCCCTCAACTTGTCGTGGGCGGCATTGCGCCATTTCCAATAGCGCATGATCAAGTCGTCGCCTAATCCACCCACGCGCAGACGCGGGGAGCCCCAATCTTCTATCCGGGATGCCTGGCCTTGCATGATGCTTGCGTCTTCCAATGCGATGTGATAGTTCCAGTTGTTGACCAAGGCCGTCAAGAAGAGCCTTGTTCCGGGAACGGAAGTTATCGTGGACAAAATGGGTCCCCTGGGTAGATGCTGCCGGAGTAGAACCCTTGTCCTTTGCGGTGCAATCGGAACGATGTGAAATTCTTCCTCAAAGCCTGAGACTCCGCCGTGTCTCACCACATTGGGGGGATCGAATCGCAACAGTTTTTTCGGACGGCCGTTCTCTCCCAATTTGCCAATGTGTCCCATACCGCAATCATCCGTGAAGAATTTCAATCTCAATTTCGGCAGATTGGTGTTGAGCATGCCGATGCTCTCGATTGGCGGCACCGATCCATCGTGCAAAAAGAACAAATGGGGTGAGTCAAGATTATTCTCCACGATGTACGAGTAGTCCACGGAATAATCCAGCACAGTGTCCACAGGGACGGTCTCCATGTCTCCCTTGCGCCTCGACGGCAGCAACGACGGATCGGCCTCCAAAACGTTCCCTCGCCAGACGTACACCAAACCCTCGTGCTCCACTACTGCTCTGTGATTACCACAATTCGATCTTGTGACTCGCTTCAACATTTTTTCCCCGCCCTGAACGCTTTCGTCGCCATGCTCGTCGACGACGTGAAGTGTAGGGATGTCTGCAACCAAAAGCAATTGATTTGTTGGTTGGCAAAAAACTAGTGTGAGCGAGTTTCTGACGTGTTAAAATCAAAATCGGATACTGGAGATCAGTGCGAACGATTATCCACTGGATGTACGCACCGACACATTTTCCGTCATCACCGAAGCGCCAGCCGTGGTACCTGCAGACGAGCTCATCGTTCTCGACGTAACCCATGGAGAGAGGTGCCGATCTGTGTGGGCACACGTCGGCCATTGCGACTAGTTTGTCCTTGGAATCGCGATAAATAACAAGGGGTTCGCCCCAGAGTCTTGTGGCAAAAGGCTGCTGTTGGCGCCCTCTTTTGTTGTTCTTTTTACCCAGCACTGCATCGACCGGTGTATTATACCCATCAATCTGCCAAGGGAATGCCACGGCATACCTGGATTCAGGACACATATGCAAAATCAAGGAGAGGATTATTGAGGATGAAAAATCAATCTCCATTATCCCACGATACCAATTTTCAAAACGATAGGTTATACGCACCATGCACTTTCGAAGGAAGGGTCCTTGAGGATAGCCATATTGTTGGAAGCTGTGGGAATGTAAGAGTTGGTCAGGCCTCCCACCTTCCCCTTGATGTGTTCGTGGAAAATACCGCTCTTGTGCTCCAACTCAGCGATTTCCTCCTCGATTCCGGTATGATTTTCAATCTCCGTTCCAGACTTCGAACGACCGGTTTCTGGGTTAGCTGGATAGACCTTGGAAGAGGCAGCGAGGGCAAAGTGTACGGCACCACCCCATCGCGAACGATGCTGCAGGAGCACCATTCCATTCTGTTCGAAGAATTCCATGGCCTCATTGCTGAAGGGCACATCAACGAAGGGTTTGAGGGAATCAGTGAAACACAGCATAGTCTCAGCCCTTGGATTTTCACTGCCGTTGCCGCCAGCACTGGCAAAGGAGAATAATTCATCCATGATATGACGGACCGCATCCTCATCGACATAAAATAAGACTAAAGAGTAATAGATGAGGGCATCATGAAAACGATGATGGTAAAAATGGATTCATAAAAGAACTTCAAATTGAGTTTCTGTGAGGCACTTACCTGCTTCCCATACCATCAGGGTGGGAACGTTTTCCTTCAAATTACCCTCTTTTCGGAGTGTCTGAACAAGACTAGTTGGATTCTGGCCACCGCAATCGTTGAGATCGAACGGGACGAGGTTGTGTCTGTCAGACATGCTCCATTCCGGATCGTTGGTTTGCCGAAACTGTTGGTACAATTTTGATTTACCTTCCACCACTTCTGGCAAATCAACTTCCACGAAATTGATCATTCCCGAGTGACGGTGACGATATCTCAAAGCTCTCGTATCGTATCCAGCGCCAAAGAGGACGACGTTACACTCTAGATCGGTTCCTTCCGCATCGGTGCACGCTGGGGAGGAAAGAAAGTTATCTAGTGCCTCGTCGATGAATTCTGTGCGGGCCTGGATCCATTCAGCAAATTTGAGGATGGGATCGAGGAGAGATGCTCCCCATTCCGATGTCACGAGCCCGCGGGTGGTCTTCGGAAGTAACTCCTGCGCCACACTGTCCTGAATCTTGCCGCGGTAATTTAGCAGAGCGCGGACCCATAACACGCGTAGATTCTTGGAGGAATCCTTGATGTCACATTTGTCAAAGGCATGCAGTAAGTTGAAGATGATACCGGTGACTGTATCGGATACGATCCCGAATACGTTCTGGCTATCTGCTGCCGATTCCGATTTTTTCTTTTCCGTTTCTGTAGGATAAGAGCTCATTTGGAGTCGACTGGCATGATGATTTTCTTCGGTGATGTCTTGAGCTTGAAGATGCCGGGGATAATGTCTTTGGGCGATGGTGAATAAGGAGGGGTTGGAGCGAGATGAAAAGGCATCAATGTCCAAGCAAATGGACCTCAGCACGCAGAGAGTTAACGCCACACGCATTAGAGAAGGCATGGTTATTAGGGTCATAACGAATGTCAAAGAACAAGGTTTGGTCAAGTGAAAATGCTTCAGAAGAAATTGTGAGATGATCCAGCTCGAGTATTACTTGCCTTTCTTCCACTTGGAAAAGGTATCTTTAGTACGGAGTACTTGGTACGAGTACATAGTTTGCGTTTTCCGTGTTCTGACGGGAAATACCGTTTCTATGATACCGGTACTTGTACGGTACACATTCGCCTTAAAGCGGATGTGTCTGTGGCATCAACAAATAAAAAAATAATGAAGTCCACGTATGAATACATGGTGCATACCGTACCGTAGAAGCAAATCTTTTGTTGGCTGTTGAGCTCCTCCCTTCAACTTAGGCACAGAGAAGAACCTTCGAAGCTTCTTTACGACAATATTATTAAAGCCTACAACAATTTAAAACAAATTTTCCAGATGGTTGATGAAGGTAAAAATAAATGTAATACATACCGGCACCTCGTACGTACGGTAACTAGTGCACTTCCTCCATCTGTGTTACAGCACCTGTTCGACCATGTTTCAGTAAATTACGCACCGTACCGTTGTTAATTTCGCATGCAGATTTCGCTGTTTTTACGGTGTTGAAAATCAAGTTCACAATGCTCAGCAACCAGATGTCCCCTGAAAATGTTAAAATATGCAGCATCTAGCTGAGATTGTGATCTAGATCACCTATTATTTGGCATTGTCAACGGACTTCTCATTGTCTTAGATAGTGAACTTGATTTTAAGAGGCTCATTAAATGAACCAAAAAAACTATTTGTTTTTATGCCTACTTAAAATGTGTTCGCGCGAGCGTACGAGATCGGCTTTGCAATATCTATGGCCTTGGATCATTTTTGTTTGATTGTGCCGTTTAATATGCGTTCCGCTGTATTATTGTCCGTTTTCAACGGTGTGGCCGGTTGTGGGTGGCCTAGTTCAATTAGACATTATCGAATGGGCAATGCTTCCCTTGCATTCAGGAATAATGATGCTACTTCGGCCTCGGCCGCTGATGCCATCACATTCTTGATGATCTTGGCTAGCACTAGTATTGGTCCATTGAATGTATTGCCTGTGGTGACTCCCAGGTAGTGATATCCGCCAGCTCGGCTCTTGGCTCCTGGACACACTAGGTATGCTGCGTTGCTATCAACCGGGAGTATCATGTCACTGGCCCTGTAGATGATGGTGGCGTCAGGGTTACACGTCGCATAGTTGAGGAAATATTTCGTGGTAGCTAATGCTGTTTGGTTGTTCTTGGCTGATACTATATCATTGAGTGCATGTAACATTGTGTTATTGATTGCCCGTGCATAGAATAGGAATTTACCCGTGACTTGTTGTATGAATTTTATCTCCTCGTCCGATAGCGTGGTCGTGTCCTCGAGTTTTGCGTATTGTATTTTTTTGCCATAGGCAGGCACGTCCGCGCGTGATGGTCTTGCGTACATGCGTGTGGGCCTCACGTGTTCAAATTCCTTTAATGCTTGCTCCACGTAACCATCCATGGACAGTTGTACTTCACGTTTGTCGTAGTCCCAATGTAGGTGGACCCCCACGTATTGCTTTCCTGTCCAGTTGACCTTGAAGGTGTACTTGGTCCCGACAGCCTCGACTAGATGATCCACGTCTTCCTGATGAGTGTATTTTATACCAAAGTCATCCACAACTAGGGTGAAGCTGATGTCCCTCTCGTCGTGGAGGAATAGGCCCTCAGTATGGGGCGCCTTCCGATAACCATAAAGTTGTAGGTGTGCCACGAGGTCGTCATGCGCTATCTTGCCGCTTTGTTTTAGTCCATACCACACTTTTTTGATGCGGGCGTAGACATAGTCTCCCTGTTTGAGCCCCTCTAGTTTGTATGCTACCTTGATACGAGGGGGAATCATGTCCCACCTGAACTCTACAAATTTGGGTTCATCAAGTGTGGAGCATAAGTACATGTTAGAAATGTCACCGGTACAGTACTTAACCCCTGGGGTGGACACCACACTGTTCCAATGGGTTTTTATGGTTTCCATGCTTGCTGTTTGTGTTGACACATCTCCATGGTACTCCAGTTGGTCTCCCCCAGCCGTGATTCTTGTCCTGTAGGGGACTGTCTTCTCGGGGCGTATGGCGACTGTGTACCGGGGATATGTGACTTTCTTGTGTATGGGCACATCATGTCTATTGATCCATTCCAAAACGTCCATCCCTTCAATGTTATTGGGCTGGAAGCCTTGGAACAGCCAGCCGAACTCGTCCTCTCCTGATCTGAGCCACAATTCTTGTATTATTGTCTTGGGGTGCTTGATGAGGTCCCGGTATGCAGCCCACTTGTTTAAATCATCATCCCAGATGGATCTGCCGCACGCTAGTTGGGGCCTATATGGGGCAACCGTTACATGATGGGCCTGTTTCGGTACCAGGAAACGTACTGAGGCCCGTGGGTACATCCCCATAAGTGCTTTGGGCTTATCTTTTGGTTTGGAGTAGTATTGGTCCGATTTGTAATGCCGTGAGATTTCGCCGTGTGTGTAGTCAGCCAGGTCTCCATCTGTGAACTTTACTTGGTAGTACTGGTTGTTTTGGTCATAGCTCACTACTTCTCCTTCGAACCACCCTTTGTTGAACTTCTTCCTGATGATGGTTCCTATGGCCCAGGGGTGTCCTCGGCGGGCGCTACGCTGTTGGGGCGCCGGCACCCTTTGAGGTTCGCGGACATTCTGGGGCTTAACTGTGGATTCAGTATTGGGCCTGTTTGGCACCCTTGGAGGCGCGTGCGTGTTCCCCAGTATTTTATCACCAGGGGTTGTCCTTGTATCGTGCTTAACTTGGGTTCTTTGTGACTCTACATTTAAGGGTTCCTGTGCCCCTATCTGTAGTAGGTCGTGTATATTCCGTAGGGCCTCATTTATTTGTGTTCCTTGCTCCACATACAGGATTGGTGGATGGGGCTTATTGGTAACTTCCTTTAGATCTTGTAGAATCATAAGTAGTCGGTCTGTTGAGGAGGTTTCCGGCATATCTGCTTTGGGAAAGAAGGCCACTGTGTTGCTTACTCTGGTAGCACGACTGGACTCTCCGATGCATGTGTAATTTCTGTAGTGTTTCAGGGCCGGTCCGATGTAGAATCCTCGAGTGCCGTGATCTTGCCATGCGCCTTGTTCTTGGGCTCTATTGCGGATGATAACCCGACAGCCCATAGGGGCTAATCGGTGCTTGTTGTAATCATATACACCTCTTCGTAGCTCATATGCTGACAATCTTGGTTGTGTGTGGGGCGCCCGTAACAAATTGAGGGTAATGAGCGCTTGTGGTATTAACAGATCCCAATCATCCACAGGGAAGTCGTCGTCTACCCCGTTTAACCCGTCTATGAAGTGGTTCTTGAATGTCTGTATAGCTCTTTTGGCATGGTTGAGGCGGTAGTCACCTGGCGACGCTAGTTGGTAGTCAAGGTTGTTCTTTGTGATGTAGGTGATCAGTTTCTTGGAGGTTTCATTATCCATGCGCACTATCTTTGCGTGTACATTGTCTTCCTTCATTCGTGCATAACACGCCGTGAACCCACATAGTATATCCTCGCTTTTGCTTGACTGGATGGGCTCCACATCAAGATAATTCGAGTCCTAGTCGTACATGAGGAATACGTACTGGTGTCCACGTCATGACGTGACTGGATATCTGCCCGGTAGGTCCCACGCAATGAGCTCCCTGGGTTCGTTGTTAGACCCTGTACGTACGTGGTTGGCTGGTTGCATCTCAGTCATGGACACCACGTCTACACAGACGTTATGTGTCTTCTTTCGGCCGACTTGGGACTGCGCGGTGTTGGTCTCCGCGTGCCTCGTTTTCGTTGTTTTTGCTTTTTGTTGTTACTCTAAAAATCGACCGAAAGGTATAATTGAAATTTAAAGAGATGTGAGCTCAGAGAGAGGCTCTTATTTTATTACGTATTTTCACTGTGTATCGGGGCTCTCTGTATTTTCATGGTAGAGATCTTCCCCGGTTATTTGTTACTGTCTTCTTTACTGTCGTACCGATTCTTCTGTTGCTGTTGCTGTATTAGCGTCGTATTGGTCTTACTGTATCGGTCATTCGATGGTATTGGTCATTTTCTGGGTTAAGTATTCTGTTCGATGGGGCGTATGCTTATTCTTGGTATATATGCTAGATATGAGGCCCATCCGGAATCGGTATTGATTTTCTTGATTGCAATAAGTAATTTCCTCACGGGGTACCAAGTACACTCTTCCGAATGTACTTATGGATTCCAAATGTTCACTTATTGGTCAGGTCTTTGGATATGTCTTGTTTCTAACCGATTACCGTCTTTTGTTTGTAGTCCTAAGTGATATTGTTTTCACCACTTAGGGATTTTCATGTAGTGGAGGTGCGTTTGATTCTAAGACACGATCATCGAAATAATTGTATCTCTGTGGTTACTCCGTGTTAATATTCTGCACCTCGGTCGTATTGTTTTGTCGGCTTTTCCAATTGAATTTGATGCCGACAATGTCCGTATTTTTTGGCCGACAACACACCCCTTGATCCAACATGTTACCTTCAATGTTGGATTACTGTCGGAGTAGATCTGGGTCGGTTATATATGCTGGAAGCTTATCAGAGTTTTATTGACTGGTAGATCAAACATTCGGATCGAATCGAATCGTAGCAATTGTCGAAGCGCGCACCGTTGAATGATTTAACCTGGGTAGTGTCCCATGATGTATCTTGCATGACGGGCGTGCAAGATCCATCCCAATGGTTTGGTTAGATCATCAGCCGGATTGATAATTCCAGGGATATGTATCATTTTGATTTCACCATTTTCTTTCCATGCTTGAATTGCAAAGAACCTGATTTCAATGTGCCTGGTTCTTTCAGTTGGCTTCTGAGCGTTGATGATCTCAATTGCTGATGCATTGTCTTCATAGATAGGGGTTGGACCAGCTTGAGCAAATCCTAATTCTTTGAGTACGGATCTGAGGTATCTGGCTGTTTTGGCTGCTGTGACTGCAGCAATGAATTCTGCTTCTGTAGAACTCTGTGCGGTAAGGGACTGAGCTTTGGATCTGTAAACAATCGCCCCACCGGCATAAGTGAAGACGTAGCCTGTGGTGGACCTGCGATGTTTTGGATCATTTCCATATGCGGCGTCCACAAAACACATCAGTTTGGCTTGCTTGATGTCTTCCGGGAATTTTGGGAGTGACACATCTTGGACTGCATCGTTGTATGGTTCTCCTGGTGGAAGAGATGGCTCAGCATTTGGCCTGTAGAATCTGATACCCCAAGATCTGGTGGTCCTGAGATAGCGGGCTATATTCTTCAGGCTGGAATAGTGGAAAGCAGTGGGGTTGGAGCTGTACTTTGACATCAGAGTCACTGCATAGCCTATGTCTGGCCGGCAACTGACATATGCGAACATCATTTCACCTAAAAGCGTTCTGTAGGAGAAACCCGATGTGGATTGTAATTCAGCATGTTCCTTGGTGCCTTCTATTGGACCATCAGTATGTGATTGCAGTTGGCTCAGTACTTCAGTCGATAACGGCGCCGATGGCTTGGAGTGGGGTTTCATCTTAGAATCAGTCTCCCAACCATGGGATGTCATGATCCGGTCAATGTAATTGGCGCAGGACAGTTCAATGTAGTCAGCTGTCTGTTTGACATCAATTCCATTGAAGTCTTCAAGCAAACCCATTTTGGTGAAGGGGACAGCATCTTCTCTAGGGAGCTTCAGCTTTGCGCCTATTATGTCATAGATCTTGTCAGATATGGATTCTGATGTGCAAGCCAGTGCAAAATCGTCAACTTGTCTGAGCATGTAGACTGTTTCACCTTCAAAAACTGTTGTATAGATTGTTCTGTCATGCGAGGTGGTCTTGAAGTTGAGATCGGGACCTTTCAAGATCTTGTTGATGTGGGTCTCCCATAGTCTACCTGATTCTGGGTGGCCTTGAAGTGCTCGAAGGACTGGAAGTACCAATTGTCGGTCTATGTCCTTTCCATGCTTGTGTCTGTACCATTCTGCATATGCATCATCAATAGTCATGTATGTAGGGATGTTGGGCCCTGGAGAATGCGCATATGCGTCAGCCGCGTCCCCCCCATAAACTTTGAGATTGAGGCTAGCTGCAATGGCAAAGAACAATCTTTGGATGGGGTGTTCAACACACGATGAGTATGACATTGCTATGGCATGCAGGGTTGGCGCTGCATATTTGCTTCCATTGCAACATTGTCTGGCTCTTCTGACACCATTTCGTTTCACACTGTATTGCCAGTGAGGTCTGAGAATGATAGCGTCGGGGTCCTTAGGGTATTGAATTGGTGATCCAAACATTTCCAAATCTTCAAACTGATCAAGCTGTTTTCGCTCCCCAGCTTGCCATTCAGGCCATGTAGATAAAGGCTTGAGATTCCTTCGAGTGAAGTGCCCTAGTGCTTGTTCTTCAGGTGTAGTTGCCTTGGAGTTGATGGCCTTGATGAAAAGTTCAATTTCTTCAGTGGACAGTGAATCTGCATCTAGTGGTAGTGCTTGATTTCCTGGTTTATGAAGCTTGGTGATAGCTCTGAGGGATGCAATATCAATAGTTGGAATGACAACCTCCATATCGTCTTCAATTGGCGCCAAGTGTTTTTGGATGGAGGCATGGAGTGCTTCAGTGCTATCGACCTGGTTGATTCTCGATTGTATCAGCTGCTTGTATTTGGTACCAATGCGCTTGATGGTTTGAATGGAGGAAATCCGGTCCAAGAATGGTGGATCTTCTTCAGCAGTGGGTTCCTTCCAGGAGGTATTGGGAGCAAATAAACCATATTCATTTGAGTGTTTCCTGACCTCCTTCATAGACAATTTTTCTTCAAGTGCGAAGGTGATTGGTGTATCTATTGAAGAATCCCGCACCCCTCGATCGTGGCAGGCCTGTAAAGCTGTAGTAACATCAGCAGCAGTAAAGACACGATTGTGATTGATAGATACAATATAAGCGCCGCGGAGCCTGGAGAGAGTCTTCTTGTGGGAGGAGAAAAGCTTGGAGGCAGGACTTTTGGGAAGGATGTCAGTGATGTAGGCTCTGCCAATCAGTGAGTCATTGGCATAGCGAAGGCCAAACTTGAGATCAGCACAAGATGGAGAGACAGTGAGTCGAAGATTGGTGAGGTCTGCAAAGGGGGAAATTGAGAATTGGAAATCACTGGATGAGGCCTCACGGGTTTCTGCAGGAAGTGGAGTGTTGTCATCAGTCCGGAGCAGGTGCTTGACATTGGTTGGAAGATCTGCAAGAGGTAAGTCATTCATCCCTTCATCAAATCTGACATGAGTGGCGATCTTGACTCGGTGCGTTTCAGTGTCATACCAAAGAATGTTTCTTGTAGTGTATGGGACGAAACCCAGGAAGATGCCTTTGCGTGCATTGGGTTTGAGTTTAATAGATCTTTTGCCTGGCGGTCGAACCCAAACTCTACAACCAAAGGTTCGGAAATCAGTAAGGTTTTCCTTACGGCCAGTTGCCAATTCCAATGGTGAATGTGGTTGGTTGCCTTCAGGGAATGCATTGGACAACCGAAGTGCATGGTAAAAAGCAAAGGGCCAGAACTTGATGGGCAAATTAGCACCAGACAGCATTGTCCTCATGGAGTTAGCAAGAGTTTGGTGTGCTCTTTCAACTGTACCATTCTGGTGTGAAGCGTCCGCGCCAGTGGGGAAAATTGAATATCCAAACGCAGAGAATAGGTTTCTGATGTCAGGATTGTGATAGAGTTCTCCACCTTGATCAACTGAAACATACTTGTCGGCACAAGTTGGGTTGTGCTGGGCGAAGAAATGCTCTAACCAGTGTAGTGGCGCTGCTTTAGAGATTCGCGTGTCTCCATATTTCATACCTGTATAGTGATCTGTGATGAGAATCCAAGCAGTTTCTCCATGAATGCCTTCATAATCGCGCTTGCGTTTGCTGTTGGAGGATTTGGTACCTGAGAATGCAAAATCAATAGATAAACCCTGAAACGGTTGTGTGGCCTTGCGTGTGGAATGCGAGCCAGCAGGTGCTTTGGTTTGCTTACATTGTATGCAAGTTGGACATTGGTCAAGAACACTGGTTTGCCGTTTGAACTTTGGGACTCCAATGATGTGCTTATGAGCTTGATACAGAAAATCATCGCATGGGTGTCCCAACCTTTGGTGCCACAGGAGTTTCGATGTCTTGGTTTTGATGGCTTGGATTGGGATATTTTTTTCCACAATCTTGGTGAAAAACAGTTTGGCATCAAACCTTGGCATGTCACTGGTATCAGACTGAGCTTTCGCTGCTTCAGTGCATGTCCGCAGATTGACAAGGTTTGTGTATATGTCATACCTGTAGTTGCTAATTGCTTCTTTGAAGGCCAGTTCACAAGCTTCCTTGAACTGCATGTCAGTCGCTAAGGCATAGGCGGACGATGTTGCACAATTGGCATATGGAGAGGCAATATCAACGTCTGGGATCAGTACTGGGTGTGTATAGCATTGACCATCAATGATGCTCCCATGGAGGACAATGCTGCAGGCAGTGTTCTGCTTGTGATGACAAATAATGGTGAGGTTGCCATTTTGTGGGGCAGATGAGTCAAGGTTCTCAGTGAATGATTTATGGATGGACTGTCCACTGAACTGACATCGCATACGGGATGTCATTCCACAGAGATCGTTCTCACTCAGTAATGTTGTTGACAGGGAGGGAGAATAGTAGAAGAAAACTTTGATATATCCAATGTGATTCGGTGCTGGGATATGCAAATATCCTGAGCCTTCAGGGATGCAGGTAGCTGCTGTGCCTCCTATTGCTGCTGTAAGCCTGACAGGACATTTTCTTATCTTGGTGTAAGGTTTGTAACCGTGCAGGATGTGTTTGAGGTTTGTGCAGGAAACCTTTGCACCGGTGTCAATCTGAGCCCGGACACCCTGTTGGAAGTAGGCTGTAGCTGCAATAGGGTCCGGTGGGACGAGGGATTGCACATTGTATGTATCAACTGGCGTAGGGTTGTCCCTATCGAAATTGGGATCCTCATTGGTCTTCAGGTGTGATTCCAATGTAGGGGATGTAGCCCTGAGTGATTCCATGTCACAGTAGACATCAATGGGGATTGATGACTGGAAGCTGTCCTTGGGAAGGAGGTTGACGGCACCAATTATGACAGATTCGTAGGAGCTGGCACTGCTGGAGTCCAAGGAGGGGCATAAGCTGCTCTCTTGAGGCGCTGTGGCGTTGTCAAATCCTTGAGGATCATCTTGAGGTGATGTCATAGTATGGCTCCAAGAAAGACTTTCTATTCTTGGCCATTGCAAAAATTTTGTCCTTCTACTGCAGCATCAGGTGAAACCTCATCTTGATCTTCATTACCAATGTTGATCTGTGAGATTTGTTGGGTGGAATCCAAGAGTTGTTGGGTCTGCTTATTGGATTTGTTCAGAAAAACAGCCGCAGCAATCCTATGTTTCTTCAGGGACTCAATATCTTGTAATGCAGGACAATTATCAAAATTGTGACCGGACATGTGGCAAACGATACATTTTCTGGATGTGTTCAAAAAGACTAGGTTGCTTATCGAATGCCGTGATGGCATTGCAGTATGCTTGGTGGAGGAAGGGATCGTCAGATTCTTCGTCCATCTCCGGGTAGCCAAGTGATTCAATCAGGCTGATTGAGTGAGAGGTCAAGGTAGAAGGTGTCCTAACAGTGCTGTTGCTAGCGCGTTTTTGAAATCTCTCATTGCGCCGGTGACCTGGTCTGGTACCTGAGACAGGCAATTGCTTGGGCTGGATCGGTTTGGAGGTGTCCCTCTTGTACTTTTGTTCAGCCTTGATCTCTTGTTCATAGGTTTGAAGGGTTTGTAGAAGCCTACCTGCCTTGTATTTGTCTCTTTTGAATTGATCATCAGAGTCGCGTTCATCCTCTGTCTTTTTGAAGAGCTCTTCTGAGAGGGTGGTTCCTGCAATCAGGTTGCTAACTTCTTCTGTTGAACTGATAGTGCTGGGTTGGTTTTGGAGGAACACTCTAAGTCTCAGATAATCCTTGTACCGGAAGTAGTATTCTTCAAGAGATTCATTTGGATCTTGGTTGGGAGGGTTTCTGACCATTCTGCTGGCGTTGGATGGCCTTTTTGAGTTGGGATGCGTTTGAGCAATAACTGTGTATAGCGCTTCATATCCCTGTCCGCCTTCAAAGCTCTGAATAGTGGCCTTCATACTTGCACATGAGTCAGGGATGATTTTATCAGTTCTTAGTGCAGTGTAAATGAGATTTCCCCATTCATTGATAGCCAATTCATATCTTGAAGGTAGGTCGTTTGGAAGGTCATCACCAATTGTGAATCCTCTGAGGTGGTCAGCTTCACGTCTGAACAGATAGTATGGGTGCACATAAATATGATGTTGCTGGGAATGAGCTGTGATTTCTTGGTACCATTTCCTAACCTGGGGGTCCGTTGCGTCCTTTAGTTGTGGGAATCCTGAGAGGAACAGTTTGTCTCTAGCAGCTTCCTTGGACTTGTCTGAGGCTCTGGTCAAATCAAAACAGTCACCACTTCTAGTGATCAGGCGCTGGTCATTTCTCCCACTGCCTAGGTTGTGTAGGTAGTAGTTTTGCCTGACAATGGTTTCACTTCCCGATGAGTCGGTGTAGGTGATTGGGAAGTCTTTCATGTCATCTCTGGTGAGGAATTCATCTTTCCTGTAGTAACGGTCCTTCACTGGTGGTGGTAAGGTGGCCGGATTCCATGGGAGGTCAAGTGTCGCTTGATGGTTGGCACCAGCATTGTTGTTGTTGTTGTTGTTATTGGTGTTGCTGTTGTCGACCAGTTGCTGGAGTAGAGTGGTCAATTGCTGCATGTCCGTGCCTGTTGTCGCTGGTGCTGGGAGTGTAGGCGTTTCATCATTCAGTTCAGGGAAATTGTAGATATTGGCGTCATAAACTTCATCAAAGTGTAATGGATCCCAATCTGGTTTAAAGCCCCAGTGAGTTACTCTGATTTCTATGAGGAACGTGTCCTGTCCATTTGAGATAGCTTGTTCTCCTGCCCTATCCATTGCATTCTTGTTCCTGAGTCGTCTTGCTGATTGAGTCGTATCTACATGCCAGAAGGTGGCATCAGCAAAGAGAGTGAATATGTGTCCCTTGTTAATTTCTGTTTGTTCTCGGGCGGGGATGATATCCATGATTGCGTTGACAATGATTTCCTTGAGCATGGTTGCCGGGTCTGGAGCCAATGTCTTGGGTCCTTCGGCATCCTCGTCTGTGATGAATAGGCCATCGGTGTCCTCTAGATAGTGAGAGAATGATTTGTTGAGTTCGACGTGTTTGTCTGCATTCCCCTTGGTATGGAAGGATCCAAATTGGATTCTAATGTCCCGGATCTGATTCCAGTCAAATGGAGGTGCTTGCGGCATGATGAATTATCGAATCGGTGTTTCGTCGTTGTCGTCGTCGTCGTTAATCGTAGGTGGCAATCAATAGAGGTGTCGGCGTTGTCGAAACGACGATGTGATAATGGCGTTTTCGAACGATTGTGGAAACGTAAATATCGTTCAATTCGAATGTCGACCTTTCGTTGACATTAGAACGGCGATGAGTTCGTTCGATCGTACTTGTTGTCAATGAAAAACGAATTTACAAATTAACCTTGAGAACGAGCGTCGATGATGCGATGTAATTGAGTACTTGTATCGCTTGTTGGGGAGCAATCGTCGAATTGTCGATTCGATCGATTGTCGGAACGATCCTCGGAGGTGCAGAAATGACTGAAGGAATGTTCCGAAGTAATAAGGATCGTTCGATCGATCGTAGTCGTCGAAACGAAATGGATTAACGGCGATGTCGGTGTTTTCGAACGGTTATGTGTATTACAGAAGGAGATTCTTGGTAGAACGTTCTGTATATACACCCCTTGATACGTACGCTTCTTGGTCGTGTATTACAGAAGAAGATTCTTGGTAGAAGGATCTGGAGATACACCCCTTGATACGCGAGTAAGGAGGAGAAAGAAAGAAAAGAAGAGAGGCGGGGAGGTCTATCGATACAGCCCGTCGCCGAGTCCCGTACCAAGTATACTCTGGCTGTAACCGACAGTGGAGGTGCTGTACGGGGCGGAGATAGGTAGCTTAAGGTATACACTTGTTAGTGTAAGTTATAAGGGCTCTATAACCTGTTGTTACTCTAAAAATCGACCGAAAGGTATAATTGAAATTTAAAGAGATGTGAGCTCAGAGAGAGGCTCTTATTTTATTACATATTTTCACTGTGTATCGGGGCTCTCTGTATTTTCATGGTAGAGATCTTCCCCGGTTATTTGTTACTGTCTTCTTTACTGTCGTACCGATTCTTCTGTTGCTGTTGCTGTATTAGCGTCGTATTGGTCTTACTGTATCGGTCATTCGATGGTATTGGTCATTTTCTGGGTTAAGTATTCTGTTCGATGGGGCGTATGCTTATTCTTGGTATATATGCTAGATATGAGGCCCATCCGGAATCGGTATTGATTTTCTTGATTGCAATAAGTAATTTCCTCACGGGGTACCAAGTACACTCTTCCGAATGTACTTATGGATTCCAAATGTTCACTTATTGGTCAGGTCTTTGGATATGTCTTGTTTCTAACCGATTACCGTCTTTTGTTTGTAGTCCTAAGTGATATTGTTTTCACCACTTAGGGATTTTCATGTAGTGGAGGTGCGTTTGATTCTAAGACACGATCATCGAAATAATTGTATCTCTGTGGTTACTCCGTGCTAATATTCTGCACCTCGGTCGTATTGTTTTGTCGGCTTTTCCAATTGAATTTGATGCCGACAATGTCCGTATTTTTTGGCCGACAACACTTTTGTCTTTGGGCGCCTCGTACTCTGTATCCCCTGCCGGACCATATGGAGGTGTCCCATTGTGGTCTCCTCTGATGCTTGTAGGTATCAATTGACTTGTTTGGACGTTAGCCCTGTCCATGTGGCGTATGAGCCGCGGTCGATGGCACGTACCCATGTTTCTTTGGTGGGGTAGCCTGCTGCTGCATGGTAAAATGCGATGAGTTTGGGGACAGCTTGAATCTGATATGCCCCCGCCCCCGTGTGTGTCTGTTTGTCTGAAATTGGTGGGGGGGGGGGTCTGCCACCCTTGGAGATTTAGCCGGCACCCTTGGAGGATTGTCTGTATCTGCGTCTGTGGGAGTGTGCGTGGCCGCGTTTGCTGTATCTGTATTGGATTGATGTAGTGGGACCATGTAGAGGTCCCGGAGGGGGTCGCGAGTGCCTGTTAAGACTGTCTGGTTGGTGGGTCCGGTGACTGTCACATCTTGTTTTGTGAAGGTGACTCGGCAGTCATTGTTGCATAATTTTGGTACTGAGACGAGTGGGAGTTCTACATCATCAAATTTATGGCATCCGCGCGCTGCGTGTGGGATCAACAGCATGTCGAGGGTATCGGTAGCCGTGGAGTGCATGGTGCTGCCGTTCGCGCAGCCCACCATGAGCGCCCCTGGGGTATCTTGGTGTGCGCCACCATGAAGTGGTCTGTAGCGCCTGAATCTAGGGCGCCGTACCCTGGGGCCGGTGTGGAATTGGACATAAGCAGGGCGAAAGTAACACGCTTGGCCTTGTTGGTCCGGGGGGCGGTAGTAGGGCTCGGAGGGGCTCGTAAGATACTTAGTAACGACGTTGATTTGTGATTATTACTGTGTTTAGGTACTAGTATGTTATGGTGGTGCTCCTTCCCACACCGTCAGGAGGGGGTATCATGGGTCTCCCTGGTGATGGGGTGACTCCACTTCATCCATCGGTCCTCGCATTGGGTGGAGCCGCCCATTTTGTTGTGGAAGGTAGCCCCTACCTGGTGGTTGGGCTTGAATCGGAAACAGTCTCCCCCATTGTGGGAGAGGTTGACACCGCATGAGTGGCAGTAGTGTTTGTATTGTTTCCACTTGGACGGCGGCTTGTTGTTGGCCTGAGGTGGTCGTCGATTCCCATTGTGGTTTGTTTGTTGACTGTTGGGAGGTGGCGTCCCCGTCTGTCCCTGCTGGCTAGCGACCAACAGGCCCATTTGCTTTGTGAGGGTGGACAGTGCGGACTCCAATTGTTGGTTGGACATAGTCAGTGTAGAGGCCGCTGTAGCCGACTCCGCATGGGACTTCAGGTCCTGGCACACGCTGGCCAGCGCGCGTTGATTGTCCTCTATGACAGCAAATTGTTGGTCATTCTGTATGTCTACCATGTTTGCTGATCCGGTGGTGGCATGGTAGCTGCTGTATAACTCCTTGAGCCTACGTCCCCAAAAGCGTTTGAAGTGTGTCAATTCTACCTCTGGGTCATGTACATCCAGGGCCGCCTTGTGGGCATTCCATGCTTCCTCCACCCGGAGAAGGGTAATGTGGTCGTGTTTGCTCTTCTTGAAGGCCAAGTGGGCGTGGTCGATTATTTGCGCGGCGGTTACCTTGGCCGTGGCTGGTAGGAGGTTGATCTGGTGCTGGTACTTGGTGAGGATTCTGAAATATTCCTTGGGCCCCAAGGGTTTTGGGGTGTACTTCAGGTCCCTCATCTTCTTAGCAATGTCCGCCGTCAGGTCGCGCTGTACATCAGGGGAGCATAGGTCCTCCTCCATGTGTTGGAAAGCCTCCAATGTGGTGGTGCCTCTTGGGAATGCCTCTGACCCTGGATCTTCCAGCTCGTGGAGCATGGTTGGGAACTTTCTATCCGTCAGCAATAGGGCTTCCCTGTTGTATTTGTTCCATTCCACATAGAGCGCGCGTCGTCTCTTCCATAGCTTGTAGGTATCTGACGTGAGGTCCACTGTGCTGTCGAGCTCTAGGGGCTCTGTGGGCGCAGTAGGATACACCGCGTCTGGATTCCTCTCGCGGGTACGGTATTGTTTGGCTGTCTCTAATAGGAAGGCGTATCCCCCTCCTTGTATGTATTTTAACAACTGTAATTCCGGATTATGAGTTAATTAATCTATTTTCTGTTTTTCGAATACTTAATCGGATTTCACATACAATCCCGTGTTAAGCAATCCTGCATAACGAGACTGCACGTGCATTCTCGTGTTGTAGATTAACTAATATTTCCTCAGTAAATTTGTCGGAGTAACGTGTCTCATTTTGTTTGTTTCTGACATATTTGTGCTTCGCGTATCCATTTTGTATGTCATTGATATTTCCCATATTTCATTGATATACACATGTATATCATTGACATACTTACTATTGGATCCTAAGCCTCTGAATTTTTGTGTACTACTTTCTTGTGATATTTCGTTGTGTCCGATTCTTCTATCAATGATCAATTCATTTGGTCGTGACTCATTCTTTTGTTTTCTGTGATAGACTACCTTCGATACTTATGTTGCCTTGTTGGTCTTCATATGCCCGAGTGTCTATCCATCAGTAATCTAGTCTCACTCCTCATTGTATTCATTGTATTTCGTGTAGCTTCGTAGTTGGCATTTCGCCGCGCATCTCATTCATGTAGTGCGCGCGTCGATCTGTTTCCTTATTGGTTCGTATCTAACCGCACGTAACGGTTATTTCTTGTTTTCACTTAACAACACGATTTGCCGGTTGTTATATTTGGTGGAAGTTACTTCTGCTAAAGCATTAGCTAGGGCCTTCTTGAATTCGTACACGTCAACGCTGGTAGGCACTGAAATTGGCGTTAGCTGTGTGGCCTCCATTAGGTCCTTCAGTACCGCGTAGTCCTTTTTCTTGCTCATGGTATTGTCGCTGTTGTCACTGTCGCTCTCTTCGGCGTACTCTGACAATAACTGATTCTAGGTTTTCGGAGTTCGTGTTCAGTGTCGATACTGGTGTCTGGAGTGACTCCTCTGTGGGTTGGAGAATTGATGTCTTCTGTATTGTTCCCTTCTGGCATTGGCTGGGTTAATTGCTGATGTAATCTTATCGATAACTAATAGAACCAAAGATCACTATGTCGTTATTATTTGTTATTTTATATGTTACTGTTATGGTTACAATGTTGGAAAGAGTTATCGATAAGATTATGATTGAATTGTTTCCGGACCATATCTCCCAGTTGCTAGTCGGTAGCCACTTTTTGTGGGGGTATCGATCGGGAGTATCAATCGTGTCAGCACGTACCTCTGTTCAGTGCTTTAAGTAATGATCAATACTCCCCGGAGCATATGAGCGATATACGTATGGTACTATCCCATGATTGTGCCCTATTTATTACTTATTGGACTCACCCTTGGATTGTACCATCTAATATTCGTATTATTGACTCTTCGTACCACCGGCATATATCCTCGTATACTGCGCGCGCACATGTATATTCGCGTGTACGTCATCATGCCCGATTTAGTAATCCAATACACCCTTGGATGGTCCTCGGACTATCCGTTTCATACAGATATATCGGTCTTACCTTCTTATGGTGGCTCCCCAGATGGTGTTTGGTGGGGTAATCAGCCAGATTATGCTTTCCTGGTTCCCAGAAGATATTAAATTGCCCTTGTTCAGCCCTGTCTTTTAATCAATAGAATCACATATCTATGGCCTTGGATCATTTTTGTTTGATTGTGCTGTTTAATATGCCTTCCGCTGTATTATTGTCCATTTTCAACGGTGTGGCCGGTTGTGGGTGGCCTAGTTCAATTAGACATTATCGAATGGGCAATGCTTCCCTTGCATTCAGGAATAATGATGCTACTTCGGCCTCGGCCGCTGATGCCATCACATTCTTGATGATCTTGGCTAGCACTAGTATTGGTCCATTGAATGTATTGCCTGTGGTGACTCCCAGGTAGTGATATCCGCCAGCTCGGCTCTTGACTCCTGGACACACTAGGTATGCTGCGTCGCTATCAACCGGGAGTATCATGTCACTGGCCCTGTAGATGATGGTGGCGTCAGGGTTACACGTCGCATAGTTGAGGAAATATTTCGTGGTAGCTAATGCTGTTTGGTTGTTCTTGGCTGATACTATATCATTGAGTGCATGTAACATTGTGTTATTGATTGCCCGTGCATAGAATAGGAATTTACCCGTGACTTGTTGTATGAATTTTATCTCCTCGTCCGATAGAGTGGTCGTGTCCTCGAGTTTTGCGTATTGTATTTTTTTGCCATAGGCAGGCACGTCCGCGCGTGATGGTCTTGCGTACATGCGTGTGGGCCTCACGTGTTCAAATTCCTTTAATGCTTGCTCCACGTAACCATCCATGGACAGTTGTACTTCACGTTTGTCGTAGTCCCAATGTAGGTGGACCCCCACGTATTGCTTTCCTGTCCAGTTGACCTTGAAGGTGTACTTGGTCCCGACAGCCTCGACTAGATGATCCACGTCTTCCTGATGAGTGTATTTTATACCAAAGTCATCCACAACTAGGGTGAAGCTGATGTCCCTCTCGTCGTGGAGGAATAGGCCCTCAGTATGGGGCGCCTTCCGATAACCATAAAGTTGTAGGTGTGCCACGAGGTCGTCATGCGCTATCTTGCCGCTTTGTTTTAGTCCATACCACACTTTTTTGATGCGGGCGTAGACATAGTCTCCCTGTTTGAGCCCCTCTAGTTTGTATGCTACCTTGATACGAGGGGGAATCATGTCCCACCTGAACTCTACAAATTTGGGTTCATCAAGTGTGGAGCATAAGTACATGTTAGAAATGTCACCGGTACAGTACTTAACCCCTGGGGTGGACACCACACTGTTCCAATGGGTTTTTATGGTTTCCATGCTTGCTGTTTGTGTTGACACATCTCCATGGTACTCCAGTTGGTCTCCCCCAGCCGTGATTCTTGTCCTGTAGGGGACTGTCTTCTCGGGGTGTATGGCGACTGTGTACCGGGGATATGTGACTTTCTTGTGTATGGGTACATCATGTCTACTGATCCATTCCAAAACGTCCATCCCTTCAATGTTATTGGGCTGGAAGCCTTGGAACAGCCAGCCGAACTCGTCCTCTCCTGATCTGAGCCACAATTCTTGTATTATTGTCTTGGGGTGCTTGATGAGGTCCCGGTATGCAGCCCACTTGTTTAAATCATCATCCCAGATGGATCCGCCGCACGCCAGTTGAGGCCTATACGGTGTTTTGTTCACTTGTTCGGTCCGGTTCATATAAGTAAATTGCTCTTACCTTTTTGTGGTGACTGCCCGGGTGATGTTTGGTGGGATAGTCGGCCAGGTTATGTTTCCCTGGCTCCCAGAAAATGTCAAATTGCCCTTGTTTGGCTCTATCTTTCAACCAATAGAATTGCATATCAATTGCCTTGGATCATTTTTGTTTGATCGTGCCATTCAATATGCCTTCCGCTGTGTTATTGTCTGTCTTTAGCGGGGTTGCCGGCTGTGGGTGGCCCAGCTCAATCAGACATTGTGGAATTGGTAACGCCTCCCTCGCATTCAAGAACAATGACGCGACTTTGGCCTCTGCTGCTGATGCCATTACATTTTTGATGATCTTGGCCAATACTAGTATCGGACCATTGAATGTATCATCTATCGCGTCCCTGAGGTAGTGATATCCCCCCGCCCGGCTTTTGGCTCCTGGACACACTAGATACGCTGCGTCGCTGTCTACTTGGAGTATCATGTCACTGGCCCTGTAGATAATGGTTGCGTCTGGGTTGCACGCCACGTAGTTGAGGAAATATTTCGTTGCTGTGAGAGCAGTTCGGTTGTCCTTGGCCGATGCAATATCATTGAGTGCGTATAGCATCGTGTTGTCGACTGCCCGAGTGTAGAATAGGAATTTTCCTGTAACTTGTTGTATGAATTTTATCTCCTTGTCCGTTAATGTGGTGGTATCCTTGAGTTTTGTGTATTGTATTTTTGCTCCGTAGGCAGGCACGTCAGCACGTGATGGGCCTGTGTACGTGCGTGAAGGGCGCACGTGTTCAAATTCCTTTAACGCTTGTTCCCTGTAGCCATCCATGGATAATTGTACTTCACGTTTATCATAGTCCCAATGTAGATGGACACCTACGCACTGTTTTCCCGACCAGTCAACCTTGAAGGTATACTTGTTACCGACGGCTTCAACCAGGTGATCTATGTCTTCCTGTTGCGTGTACTTGATCCTGAAGTCGTCCACGACTAGCGTGAAACTGATGTCTCTCTCATCATGGAGGAATAGGCCCTCAGTATGGGGTGCTTTCTGGTACCCATATTGCCGTAGGTGATTAACGAGGTCATCGTGTGCTATTTTACCACTCTGTTTCAGACCATACCATGCCTTTTTGATTTGGGCGTATACATAGTCTCCTTGTCTGAGCCCGTCTAGGTTGTATGACAGTCGGATACGCGGGAGCATCATGTCCCACCTGAATTTCACGAATTCACGTTCGTTGAGTGTGGAGCATAAGTACATGTTTGATATGTCCCCGGTACAGTACTTAGCGCCTGGGGTGGATACTACGCTGTTCCAATGGGTTTTTATGGTTTCCATACTTGCAGTTCGGGTCGACACATCACCGTGGTACTCCAGTTGGTCTCCCCCTACTTTTATTGTTGTTCTGTAGGGGTCGGCCTTCTCGGGGCGTATAGCGACTGTGTATCGGGGGTAGGTGACCTTCTTGTGTATGGGTACATCGTGTCTATTGATCCAATCCAATCCATCCGCCCCTTCTATATTATTGGGCTGGAAGCCTTGGAATAACCGGCAAAACTCGTCTTCTCCTGATCTAAGCCACAATTCTTGTATCGTTGTCTTGGGGTGCTTGATGAGGTCGCGGTATGCAGCCCACTTGTTTAAATCATCATCCCATATGGATCCGCCGCACGCCAGTTGGTGGGGCCTATACGGTGTGTTGTTCACTTGTTGGGCCTGTTTTGGTACCAGGAAATGTACCGGGTCACGCGGGTACATCCCCATAAGGGCCTTGGGCTTAGGCTTGTCCCTGGGCTTGGAGTAGTATTGGTTGGACTTGTAGTGCCGGGAGATTTCGCCGTGTGTGTAGTCAGCTATGTCCCCATCTTTGAATCTTACTTGGTAGTATTGATTGGTCTGATCAAAGCTCACCACTCCCCCTTCATACCACCCAGAGTTGAACTTCTTTCTGATAATAGTGCCGATGGTCCAGGGCTGGCCCCGGCGGGCGCTGCGTTGCTGTGACACGTGCACCCTTGGAGGTTCGCGTTCGTTTGTGGACTTAATGACTGATTTTGTATTGGACCTACCTGGCACCCTTGGAGGTTCCCGCGTGTTCCCGGGCGTATCAGTTGTTATTGTTTTGGGCCTATCCTGGGTTTGTCATTGTGTCGACACCCCATTTAGGGGCTCTCGGGTTCCTATGTGTAGTAGGTCTTGTATATTGCGTTTTGTCTTCCTCGTTCCACATATGGGGCCGGTGGATGGGGCTTATCAACTACTTCTTTCAGGTCTTGAAGAATCATAAGTAGTCGGTCAGTTGACGATGTATGGGGCATGACCGCCTTGGGGAAGAAGGTCACTGTGTTGCTCACTCTGGTAGTGTTACTGGCTTCCCCAACGCATGTATAGTTCCTGTAGTGCTTTAAGACCGGTCCAATATAAAAACCCCTTGTGCCATGGTCCTGCCATGCCCCTCTTTCTTGGGCTCTGTCATGAATGATAACCCGACAGCCCATGGGGGCTAATGGGTGTTTGTTGTAATCATATATCCCTCTTCAGAGTTCATATGCCAACAATTTTGGCTGTGTTCAGGATGCCCGTTACAAATTGAGGGTAATAAACGCCTGCGGTATTAACAGATCCCAATCCGTCCACCCCGTTTAACCCAGCTAAGAAGTGATTCTTGAATGTCTGTATAGCCTAATAGAACCAAAGAACGCTCTGTTGTTATTATTTGCTAGTTTATCTGTTGCTGTTACGTTGTTGGAAAGAGTTATTGATAAGATTATGACCGGATTGTTTCCGGACCATATTAATCTCCCAATTACTAATCCGATGTCTCTCTTTGTGGGGTTATCGGTCAATTGATTGATCGACTGGTTACTGTTTTTAGTAGCCCGTACCTTCGTTGGTACCTCTGTTCAGTGCCTTAAGTATTGATTGATACTCACCGGAGCATATGTGTGAAATGCTCATGGTCCTATTTCCGCATGCGCCCAATTTATTACTTATTGCGCGCACCTTGGGAGAGTATCACTGAACATTCAACTCTATGGCACATATCAATTCCTCAAATATTTACCGTGTGTATCGTTCATGTTCATGTTCGGTTTAGTAATTCAATACACCCTTGGATGGTCCTCAGACTATCCGACTCATACAAATAAATGGATCTGACCTTCTTATGGTGACTGCCTGGGTGATGTTTGGTGGGATAGTCGGCCACCAGGTTATGTTTCCCTGTTGTCGGCAAAAAATACGGACTTTGTCGGCATCAAAGTCGATCGAAAAAGCCGACAAAACGAAACGACGACCAAGGTGCGGAGCAACAACTGTAATTCCGGATTATGAGTTAATTAATCTATTTTCTGTTTTTTCGAATACTTAATCGGATTTCACATGCAATCCCGTGTTAAGCAATCCTCCATCATGAGACTGCACGTGTATTCTCGTGTTGTAGATTAACTAACGTTTCATCGGTAAATTCGTCGGAGAAACATGTCTCATTTGTTTGTTTCTAACATAATTGGGCTTCGCGTATCCATTTTGTATGTCATTGATATTTCCCATATTTCATTGATATACACATGTATATCATTGACATACTTACTATTGGATCCTATGCCTCTGAATTTTTGTGTACTACTTTCTTGTGATATTTCGCTGTGTCCGATTCTTCTATCAATGATCAATTCATTTGGTCGTGACTCATTCTTTTGTTTTCTGTGATAGACTACCTTCGATACTTATGTTGCCTTGTTGGTCTTCCTATGCCCGAGTGTCTATCCATCAGTAATCTAGTCTCACTCCTCATTGCATTCATTGTATTCGTACGAACGTACGTACATTGTCCGTAAGACCGTACATTGTTAGTTTCGCCGCACATCTCATTCGTGTATGTGTGCACGTCGATCTGTTTTCTTATTGGTTCATATTTAACCGCACGTAACGGTTATATCTTGTTTTTACTTAACAACACGATTTGCCGGTTGTTCTCCCCTAAATCCATGTTCTTGGTTTAGATTCCTATCGGATTTTTAGAGGGAAGCATACAACATAGTTTTTTAGACATGGATTTTTAGTGTGGTTGTTTTATTACTGAATTGTGGTACTCAACTTTGTTTTTACATTGTCATGAATTCATTTAGGAGATTCCTGAACGCATTACTGTTTAGCGGCTTGGTCAGAATGTCGGCATAGTTGTCCTGTGAGTTAATATGACTGATAGATACGACTTTTCCAGCTTGGTGTTGTCTGACGAAATGGTAGGCCAGTGCGATTGATTTCTTGTTGAGTGAACTTGCAGGGTTGGTGGAATTGATTACTACACTTTTGTTATCCACATAGATCTCTGCTGGTTTGGTGATTACAACTCCCATCGATCTAAGGTGGTATCTGAGCATGATGGCCAATGCAACTGCGTCTTTCAGGGCAGTAAATTCAGCTCCAAATGTACTCGTGTGAACTGATGTCTGTCTCTTAGACTTCCAGTAGACTGGCATACACCCAACGAATGCAATCAATCCAGTGATACTCCTTCCAGTAACCAAGTCGTGTGCATGGTCACTATCATAGAATATGTTCAAATCCATTTCAGGAATTAGAGGCACGGGGAACATTGGATCCAATTCTTCCTTGTAATATTTGTAGTGATGTGTAAATTCTTCGTATTTGAGCTTGACATCACCATTTGAACTGATCCTTGGAGATCTTGAATCCACTAGAATTCCTTTCTTCTTGTACTTCTTCAAATATCCCAGGATGTGCCTAGCCATCTGCAAATGACCTTCTCGCGGTCCGGCTGCAAATCTTGAGAGAGATGATACTGCAAATGCAATATCAATTCTTCCAGACAACACCAACCACTGTCCTAGACCAATAATATGTTGGAATTCCTTATGTTCAGATACTGACAGTAATGGCGAATCATCCAGTTCAGGGTGGCAATCGGTTTTCATTGGCAGATTTTCTTTCTTGAGGGTCACTGAATATTTCTCTTGATATTTCCGAATCACCTCACTGATATATTTAGTAGAGTTCATCAACAATCGTCCATCTTTGATTCTTGTAAGACTTGTACCAAGGTAATACTGAGGTTCTGATTCAACATTTCTCAGCGCAAATTCTTGTTCAATTCTGGCGATCCAATCTTGTGGTTTCTTTCCTATTACCATAAGTTCATCAACATGTGTACCAATATATGTGTAGCTTTCTCCTTCTTTCTGTAACCATGAATCTGGATCTGCTCTTGACGGTCGGAAACCCAAATTCATGAGTGTATCAGCCAGAAAATCCATGAAAGCTCTACCGCTACCTGCCAGTCCATACAGCGCTCTTTGTATTTCTACTTTGCATCCTTTCTTTTCACCAAACTCGTCTCCAGCCCACACCCATACTTTTTCCTGAACCAGCGCAGTTGGGAACGCATTGCCCACATCTGCTGTCATCAAATCCAGTTGTTGGTGTTGGGCGATTAGAAATAGTAAGTACACAGATAAACTGTTGATCTGACTGGAGTATGTGTTGTATTCACTCGAGTCAATCCTGTGACCACCTGCTACTAATCGGCTCTTGTACCTGCCGTCCTCGCTCTTGATGTCCCAAATCATCTGCAATCTTGCTTGTTGCCAACCTTCTTCTTTTGGAAATTCTTTTTCTGCTGAGTGATATTTGAAACATTTTAGTCGTTCCAAATTATCCATCTCTTTCTGAATTGAATCTTTCCATTTTGTATTGCCAGCTTCAGCATCCAATTGCATACATTCTTCATAGGTATTTGGAATCTTCTGTCCAAACTTTTCACGATTCTTCTTCTTTGCCATTCTTTGATTCCTGGATGGTTTCTTCTTGTTGACTGCGCGTTGAACACTCTTGTGTATCAAGGACTTCATAAATCGTATTCTTCTGACAATGCCAGATTGTTGTTTTATGACTTGCTCTGCCCATACATTCAATGGTCTGTTATTTCCTCTCCTGCTTTCAACAATGTACTCCTTGATATACTTTGCACATGCCAGTGGTTGATCTTTCTTCAATTGTGGGAATGGAGTATTCAATACTGTATTGCCTTGCAGCTCATCGATGTATTGCGCCTTGAATACCAAAATCCCATTTTCCCAGAAATGATCCAAAATCTTCCGGAAATCCATATCCAAATTTACTTCTGTGCTTTCCAAGATATCCTGATGTGTTTCAGCATTGTTGCATCCATCTATATCACTTGGTAACATCTCTTCTTCCATGTCCAACGTGTTTTCCTCTTCATCAGCATCAAGCTCCCCTGAAGTTGTATTGTCATTTTCATCACGGGCTTCCATTGGATTGGTGCTAGTAGAATTTTCCATTCCTTCAGAGCTCGCGACAAATTTCTCCCCTGAAGATAACAATGGGACTTCGTCAGTACTCTTGATATCTTCCATGTTCTGCTGGTGTTCTGACAAGGAAAGAATAAACTTCTCTGCCTCCGGGTTGTCATTCACATATTCATCTTTGGTGCCAATTTCCTTGCGTCTTGTTCTAACTACCGATCTCATCAACACTTGTCTTTTCTGTTTTGGTGTATCTGGTTCATTCAGAATATAATAGGTCATTGCATCACCCGTTGATTCCGCAAAACCCAGAAATCTCCCTTTCAACATGTTGTTTTTGGGGCTCTTGAATCTTGGCTCAAAATACCACACTGGTTCATAGAAATGAAATCTCAGGTGGGAGATATCAGGTGTCCAGCCTTGGTGCAATTCGAGGGGTACTTTCCAATTTAGTGATTTTCTCGCTGCCAAATTGTTAACTGACACACACCATTTTGCACACCAATGCGCTAAACTGATTGGTGCCTGAAACATACGTAGACTGTTTTGTACCATCTTGGACAATCTTCCCCATTCCGCTTCACACAGGTTCTGATGGCTGTGGTGTGGTTCACTTGTTCTTGTTTTGATCATATTTTCTCGAAGAATTTGAGTCCACTTTACCCCTGTTTCAGATCTTGCATTATCACTGAGAATAGTATCCGGTGCTCCATGTTCGCGAAGATAATCCTGTAGGGCATTTGTACATTGTGATTCTGTTTTCAGAGGATGAAAAGACCAAAGCTTTGTCTTGGTGCCACTAAAAAATTGTCCCCCGTTGTGTCCTTGAGATGTCTTCTTCGAAAAATATGTGTAATCAGTGCTCACTGTTTCATTTTGTCTTCTGTAATGGAATGCCTTGAATCTTTTCCTGTAATGTTTCCTGGGGACTTCTCGATTTTCTTCTTCTATTTCTTCGTAGTGTTGGGTAGTATTCTCCAATGTTTTCAAAACCGTCAATTCTGGTAGCATAGCAAACCGTTTTCGTAGTTCCAGCATTGGAAGTTTTGCAAATTTGAATGTTTCTCTTGCTCTCTTTCTTCTCAACATTGGATATTTGCGCATGTCTGGAGGTGCAGGACTGTTCAGTTCAAATTTTTCCAATGTATCAACTTCTCCTTCTGTTGAGTTGGTAATATGAAAATAAACTTTTTCATCGTCATATGAAAATGGTAGGAATGTCGTTCCAATTGTAATGCCACATTTGCTCAACTGTGGTTGCACTCCATTCACCAGCACTCCATGATCACCCATATCGATTGTTGTCAATAGTGATTCACCATCAGTTTGGTCTTTATCCTTGGTCACAAAAGTTGCATAGTGGACCATTAGAAGTACTGGATCTTCTCTTCCTGGAATAAAAGCCTTCGTTACAGCACTGCAAACCGGATGCTCCACATAGGCATTTGTATCATTACTCATGTACGGCCTCATTGCAGATGTCATTCCAGTTTCTCCTCCAATTCGAAGCAATGCTTGTTCCGTAACCGTTGGTCTTCTTCCTCCACCACTATCAATAACTGCAATATTGTCATTTTGTTGAACTTCTCTGTATCGATGTATGTTGGCGGTGCTTGCTGAATTAGTTCGTGTTGTTCTTCTAGGTCTTCTTTCTTGTCGTCGAGCTGGTAAAGGTCCCTGGTCAGTTTTCCTTGATTTTCGTTGGCCCCGCTTGTTATCATTATTGTTGTTCTCATTTTCATCGTCCGAATCAGGATCCATTCTTGCAACAAGATCTGGTACGTCCTCTCCATCGTCCTCTCCATCACTATCCTCGTTCTCATTTTCATCAGATTTTATTTCTATCTTATTTCTTCTTGTTGTGTAAAAATAAGACGATGCGTTTCGTCGTGGTGTTGAATTCACTGCATTCTGCGTTGCCTGATCCTCATTATCATCCCCCCCAGAATGTAGATGAAATCGAACCGTTTTGAGAGCCGTGGAACCTGGAGGGAATAATTCAGTTTCATCGATTGTTCCAATGCTATCCTGATCACTATCGACATCCGGAGGTTGTGACGCAGGTGTGTCTGCTGATGTGTGTGACCCGGCGGGCGGCGATTCCGGTAGCGACGGTGATTGTGAGACCGGTAAGGTCGTTCCGGTGGGTACCATTACATGTCGAACCCGACGTTGGCGACCGGATTTGGGAATAAAATGATTCAGTCCATCATCTTGTGGAGACCCAACAATAACCCCCTCTGGAGTGGGAGGTGGAGTATCACTGTGGCGGATAGCTTGGTTGTATTTGAGGACCCAATCGCGATACAGTTGAGTAAGGTCTTGCCATGTGTCTGGAGGGATTCTGATGATACCTTTGAGGTTGGGATGAATAGTCCCGGTAAGAGTGCCAGTGCCGTAGGAGCCCATACGTTGTCTCTTGTTAGGACCATCAGGGGTGCGGCGGACTCGTTTGTGGCCTCCTCTGTTGCTATCGTATGCGGTGCGGGCAAGTTCTTCATCATGGATGCGAAGCTTAATAATCATCTCTTCTAGGGTCCTGTCAGTTTTGTGTTCCAGTAATTCTTCTTTGAATCTCTCCAGATTTGGGTCTCGAATATTGCGAGCAAAAATACTTTTTGCATCCCATTCAGTCATATGGTATGGTGGAATTTTCCGGAGTTTATGGTAGGTCAATTCAAATGTGTTAATATACTCAGAAATATTGCCATTTGGGTGCAACAGGTTGTATCGTAGACGAAGCTTCAGTTCTTGCCATGCCGCATGACCATCAAATGTATCTTCATGCTTGATGATTTTTGAATGAGCACTACCGCCACTGCATGCCGACAACAATGTTCCCCAAAGTGCCTTGTTTTTGCTCGGTGAATTCCGGGCCGCCTCTGCATCATTCATAATCTCCTCATGTCCTGTGGCCGCAAAAGTAGCTATCGCATCGGATTTCCACTTTGTCCAGTTTTCCTGTTGGCCATCAAAGTCATGGATTGGTTTTGCCTTGAGTAACTGCTGGCCCGTTGCCTTTTCTTTGGCTGACCGCACTTCTTGTCTAAGCGCTTCCATCTCATCGTCCTTGTTGCGTGATTCTTGAATTGTTTGTCTCAAAGCATTCATCTCCGCTTCATATCTTCTTTCTTTTTCTCGTCCTCGTGCTCTTGCTGCTCTCATCTCTTCCTTGAGGGCATTGATTTCTTCCATTTGACGTTTAGCTTCTGCTGCTTGTCTTCGGAGATTACCCAGTTCTGCATTTCTGCGTTTGCCGGGTCTTGAGCCACTATCATCGTCATCACTTTCTGATGATGAAGAAGATGATGAAGATGAAGACGGCGATGATGATGATAATTCCTGATTGTAGTTGGCCCGTCTTGAACGTCGTTGTCGTTGGCGTCGGGTCGAGGAGCTGTTTGTTGTCAATGGAATCTGGTTATCCTCGTCCTCGGATGTATCCTGTGATACATCTTCATTTTGTCTCCACCAATCGTTGTTTCTCATAATATAGAAGGCCGGGTAAGTGACTGCACCCAGGGTTTGAAAAAATCTGTTTGTAAAGGTTTGCATTTTGTCGTGTAATTTTTTTTTTTTTTTCGGTTGTTACGTATTTTTATTTTTGTTTCTTGTTATGTATATCTTTTTCTTTGTTGTTCTAGCCAAATATCAGTAGTATTCAATAGCTCCCGTCCGAGATAATTGCTTATTTCGGTGGTTTCGTACCAGTGTGTTAGGTTTGAGTCAGTGGTACCAATCGGATAGAATTTTCTGAAGTTCGCGATCGATAATTTCTAAGATTAATTTTGTTAGTAGGAAATTTCTAGTAGAAACTTCGAGAGAATTTTCTCGTATAAAGCTCGTAGGAGTACTCCGGAATGGATTGTAACTCGTAGGTATGTTTGTTATATAGACTTCGTATGAATCTTGCGACTGTTAATCAACAACTGTAATTCCGGATTATGAGTTAATTAATCTATTTTCTGTTTTTTCGAATACTTAATCGGATTTCACATGCAATCCTGTGTTAAGCAATCCTCCATCATGAGACTGCACGTGTATTCTCGTGTTGTAGATTAACTAACGTTTCATCGGTAAATTCGTCGGAGAAACATGTCTCATTTGTTTGTTTCTAACATAATTGGGCTTCGCGTATCCATTTTGTATGTCATTGATATTTCCCATATTTCATTGATATACACATGTATATCATTGACATACTTAGTATTGGATCCTATGCCTCTGAATTTTTGTGTACTACTTTCTTGTGATATTTCGCTGTGTCCGATTCTTCTATCAATGATCAATTCATTTGGTCGTGACTCATTCTTTTGTTTTCTGTGATAGACTACCTTCGATACTTATGTTGCCTTGTTGGTCTTCCTATGCCCGAGTGTCTATCCATCAGTAATCTAGTCTCACTCCTCATTGCATTCATTGTATTCGTACGAACGTACGTACATTGTCCGTAAGACCGTACATTGTTAGTTTCGCCGCACATCTCATTCGTGTATGTGTGCACGTCGATCTGTTTTCTTATTGGTTCATATTTAACCGCACGTAACGGTTATATCTTGTTTTTACTTAACAACACGATTTGCCGGTTGTTACGGAGTACAAGATACAAATATTCCGCTGATCAAGCATTAGAATCAAACGCACCTCCACTACTTGGAATCCTTAAGTGGTAAAAACGATATCACGTAAGGCTACAAACAAAAGAGGATAATCGGTTAGAATAAAATATATCCAAAGACCTGACCAGTAAGTAAACACTTGGAATCCATAAGTACATTCAAAAGAATATACTTGATATCCCGTGAGGAAATTACTTATTGCAATCAAGAAAATCAATACCGATTCCGGATGGGCCTCATTTATCTACCCACTCTACGAACAAGCATACGCCCCACCGGATAAGAAATACTTAACCTCGTAAAATACCGATACATTAAGACCGACACGGCGCTAATACAGCAACAGCAACAGCAGTATCGGTACGATGAAGATAACAGTAACAGATAACCGGGGAAGATCTCTACCAAGTAAAATACAGCAGAGAGCCCCGATACAATGAAAATACATAGTAAAATTAAGAGCCTCTCTCTGAGCTCACATCTCTTTAAATTTCAATTATCCTATACCTTTGGTCGATTTTTAGAGTTACAACAGGTTATAGAGCCCTTATAACTCACACTCGTGTCCCGCAAGAGCACTTGTGTATACCTTAAGCTACGCTCCTATCTTCGGCCGTTCAGCACCTCCACTGTCGGTTAAATCCAGAGGAAATTCTGTGCTTAGCTCCCTGTGCGGCACATTCTCGGCCTCCCCCCCCCGTCTCATTCTTTCCTTCTCTCTCTTCACCTCCCTGCTCGTGAATCAAGGGGTGTGATACTGCTCCTTCCACAAGCATCTTCTTCTGTAATTCACGACCAAGCACCAGTTAATACAAGGACCGTTCTGGACATCTGTGACCGGCCCGCAAGGTCAATTATCATCGACGACGATTGTTTTCTTCAATTAATCCCCGACACCAAACCACCGGTTAATTACATCGATCCCGTTCTTCGGCCCTCTCTTCCGCACCTTCGCGGATTGTTCCGACGATCACTCGTAATACAAGAACGACGAACGTTCCGGACATCTTGACGTCGACGATCTACCACTTACATCGATCATTAGAATCAAAAACACGAAACACATACAACAAAGATTAACCGCCGGTTGACGACATCGCGAAACCGAAACCGCAACCATGCCAACTCCACTTGACTGGACTCCAATCTTTGAAATCGAATTTCGATTTTCAAGCGCTAGCAACCCAACTGCGGCCGCGTCCCTTCACAAAGCCTACTCTGAAATCATTGGCAAAGATGAACTCTCAGAATTCTTTGTGACCCGCAAGGATGAAGAAGAAGAAGATGGACCACTAGAAATCGCTCCAGATCCACAACTCCACATCCTAAATTGTATTGCCAAAACAATTGCAATCAATCTAATAGACCCGGATGAGATTACCAAAGGCCACATTGCCAATCTCCTTGACAAATGTGTCATCAAACATGTCCAAAATGGTGGATCTACAAAGCGCATGAGATACAAAACAGACTTTGATGCCACTGCAAAGCATGCCATTCGGACCAACACCAATGAAGAACCTACTGTTGTAATTGAACTCACTATTACACACTGGAAGTTCAAGAAGAAATGGCGCCCTGATCTATTTATGGAAGCCTACACCAGAGATCCACCATCCGACGATGAAGATAATGTCATCACAACGGACACACCTGCAGAAACCGATCCTCCTACCAACATGGGACAATTGACGACCCTTCTACAGCAATTGGTCAACAATGGCAACAACAACAACAACAACAACAACAATGTTGGTGCCAACCACCAAGCGGCACTCGACTTACCATGGAATCCAGCAACCTTACCACCACCAGTTAAGGAGAGATACTATACTAGGAGAGATGAATTCCTCACCAGAGATGATATGAAAGACTTCCCAATCACCTACACAGACTCATCAGGAAATGAAACAATTGTCAGGCAAAACTACTACCTACACAACCTAGGCAGTGGTAAAAATGACCAGCGCCTAATCACTAGAAGTGGTGACTGCTTTGATCTAACCAGAGCCTCTGACAAGTCAAAGGAAGCAGCTAGAGACAAACTCCTTCTCTCAGGATTTCCACAACTAAAGGATGCGACTCACCCTCAAGGTAGGAAATGGTACAGAGAAATCACTGCTCGTGCACAGCAACACCACATCTACATCCACCCTTACTACCTTTACAGGCGTGAAGCTCACCATCTCAGAGGATTTACCATTGGAGATAGCCTCCCACATGATCTACCTGCAAGATATGAATTGGTGATTCACGAATGGGGTAATCTCATCTACACAATACTGCACTCAGAACTGATAAGATCATCCCTGACTCATGTGGACGAATGAAGTCCACCATTCAAAGCTTTGAAGGGGGACAAGGTTACGAAGCTCTGTACACAGTCATTGCTCAGACACATCCCAACTCAAAAAGGCCATCCAATGTGGGTAGAATGGTCCGGAATCCTCCCAACCAAGATGCGAATGAATCACTTGAAGAATACTACTTCCGATACAAGGATTACTTGCGACTTAGAGTCTTCCTCCAGAATCAACCCAGCACCATCAGTTCAACAGAAGAGGTCAGCAACATTATTGAAGGAACCACTCTCTCACATGAACTCTTTGAGAAAACAGAAGATGAATGTGACTCAGATGACAAATTCAAGCGAGACAAATACAAAGCAGGTAGACTCCTACAAACCCTGCAAACATATGAACAAGAGATAAAGGCTGAAAAGAAGTACAAGGACAAAACCTACAAATCAGGTCTACCCAAGCAATTACCCACAGGTCCTCGACGAAGTGATAGGTTCCAAAAACGCACTGGCAACAATACTGTCAGAACACCTTCTACTCTGACTTCTCACTCAATCAGCCTGATTGAATCACTTGGATACCCTGAGATGGATGAAGAATCTGACAATCCCTTCCTCCATCAAGCATATTGCAATGCCATCACTGCATTCGATAAGCAACCCAGTCTCTTTGACACATCCAGAAAATGCATTGTTTGCCACACGTCCGGTCATAATTTTGATAATTGTCCTGCCTTACAAGATGTTGAGTCCCTCAAGAAACATAGGATTGCCAATGCAATAGAGAAACCCAACAGCTCTTAGATTCTACCCAACAAATCTCCCAGATCAACATTGAAGATGAAGATCAAGATGAGGTCCCCCCAGATGAGGTAACAGAAGGTCAATTTTTTTGCCAAGGCCAAGAATAGACAGTCTTTCTTGCAGCCACATGACAACACCTCAAGATGAACCTCAAGGATTTGACAATGCCGCAGCCCCACAAGTGGACAGCTTGTGTCCCTCCTTGGACTCCAGCAGTGTCAGCTCCTACGAATCTTTTCAGATTGGTGCTGTCAATCTTCTCCCTAGGGATAGCCTACAACCTTCAATTCCAATGGACGTCTACTGTGATATGGAATCACCTGAGGTTACAGCCCCTGTATTAGAATCACATCTGGAGATCAATGGAGATCCCAACTTTGACAGAGACAATCCTATCCCAGTTGATACCAATCATGTTAAGAATCTTGTCCCTTCAGATCCTATTGCGGCTGCAGCATATTTCCAACAAGGTGTCAGAGCGCAGATTGATACAGGTGCCAAAGTTTCCTGCACAAACCTAAAGCATATCCTGCATGGTTACAAACCTTACACCAAGCTGAGAAAATGTCCGGTCAGGCTCACAGCAGCAATAGGCGGAAAGGCAGCCACCTGCATTCCAGAAGGATCTGGCTACTTGCATATTCCAGCACCCAATCACATAGGCTATCTAAAAGTCTTCTTCTATTATTCTCCCTCCCTTTCAACCACATTGCTGAGTGAGAATGACCTTTGTGGAATGACATCTGGAATGAGACATCAGTTCAGTGGGCAGTCCATACACAAAGCCTTCACTGACAACCTTGACTCATCTGTTCAACATACAAAATGGCAACCTCACGATTATTTGTCATCACAAGCAGAGCACTGCCAAAAGCATTGTCCTACACGGAAGCATCATTAATGGTCAGTGCTTCACACACCCAGTACTGGTTCCATAAAGAAAGTGTGTCGTAACAAACAACAAATGCAATCAGTCTTATGACCGATTGATCTAGTGAGTATAACAATCGATGTTACAGTTCATTTGGCCTTGTCGATGCCGATCAACAGGTTAATTAATCGTCGTCAAATTACCCGTCGTCATCGTGTAATTTCTAGCATACAAAAAAAACACATGTAATTCTTAAGACACAAAACACACGCAAACCATCTTCGATCGGTCTTTCATGTTAACTTATTACCGTGTAATTCACCGTGATATTCTCATTGAAATATCACAGTATTGTACCTTATTGCGTAGAATGAGTACTATGTCGTACATAGATTTTAGGGCATGATAGTGTTTTAAAGTTGTTAATTCTTCAAAGAGTGAGCTGTTGGGAAAATTCCCGCTAAGAGACAATCCACATGAATAATCACCGACGATTATTCACTCAGGTTAAATAACCTTACGAATAAGGTTTATTTTCCTTCGTGACTTTTCGTACGTATGAATACGCGTTACACGGTGAATTCTTTTCAGTCCCCTTCAGTCATAAATCCTCCAACCGTTAAGCGGCTGGATTCTATGACTTAATCTATTCATCGTGAGTCATTTGTATGTTGAATACCAAACTGTATCCAGTCTACCATCAGAGGCCCTATCAAAAGAAATGGGGCGGCGTTTTGCCTTTCATTCTGGCTCGCATCATGGCATTTTTGCCCTGATCCTTGCCAGTTTGATATATTGTATTCATGGATCAAATTATCCATTTTCGAAATGCTCATTGCAGATCGATTTGTTTCCATGATCGAACTTAAATCAACTTGTTGCTTCGGTCGAACGATTGATCGAACGTTCCATTGAACGATTGATTTTTACTTTACCACATGCAACGAGAACAATGTTCTCTGAAAACAGCGCCACTCATTAGCTTTGTAAACAAATCAGCAATATTTGTTGAACCTGGTTCCTTTGCAACTCTGATAATTCCTGCTGCAATAGATTCACGCGCTTTGTGGTATGCAATGCTGTTGTGCTTCTTCTTACATGGGCTTTCAGGTCGTGTAACATTTGTGACAACTGAATCATTATCACAATACACATTTGTGCTCCCATCAATTGAAACACCCATCATTCTCAACTTGTACCTTAGACCTTCAACCAATTCGATTGCAATTTTCAAAGCAATGATTTCAGATCCAAAAGTTGATGTCTCAACTGTTGTTTGTCTTTTGGAAAACCAAATGATCGGTGCATTATTAATGAAGATAATAACACCAGTATGAGATCTCCTTGTTGCCTTGCATCCAGCATGGTCAGCATCGACAAAACAGCTCATCGTCACATGTTTTCCCAAAGCTTCAGGCATCTCTGTTGGTATGACTTCAGCGGCACCAGGATAAAATTCAGACCAGTCACATTTTTGAAATTTACTTTCATCAACACTTGGTACAGTATCAACAAAAACCAGTTTTGACCTGTTGTACTTTTTCAAATATGCAAATATGTGAAACAACTGATTCAAATGCCCGATCCTTGCCTGTGCCAAATACCTTGACATCAGTGATACTGGCATTACTATGTCAAGTCTTCCTAGTTCACAAATCCACCTGAGAACTCCAATTAAACCTTGATAGTAATTTTGCAATTCAGGGTTCAATTCTTCTGATATATCAATTTCCGGTCGGTAATCATGTGACAGTGGACTAGATGCTGATTTTGGTAGATACTTGTAGCCATATTTTTCAGTTCCTAACTCTTGTTCGACTGCTGCAACAGCTTTCGCTGTGTACTTAGTGCTTGATAATGACCATCTTGGCTTTGAATCACCTTCAAAGTAGAATTTCCCAATATCAGCTCCCAAATATAGAGTTGGCTCTTCAATCGTATCATCCTTCAATTTGAACTTTCGTTCAATGTTTTCAAGCTGGAACTTTGGATCTTCGCCAGAACATAGGATATCATCTACGTATGCAATGAGCATTGCCCAGTATCTGGATCCATCTTTCCTGGTTTCAATCCTTAAGTGCACATCCGGATCTGCCTTGCAAGGTGAATATCCAAGATCTCTCAAATGCTGGGTGAGGTATGACCTGAAAGATGCACCAGCAACCGGCAGTCCATACAATGCGCGGACAATCTTGCAAGGTCTTCCTGCAAGGTGAGGTGGAAAACCATCTTCTTCTCTCGCTTTTAGGAAGTATTTCTCTTTAATCGGGGCTGTCAAATATGCATTTTGAATATCAGCTGAGAGAACCTTCAAATCATTCAGCGCTGCCAGCAGAAAGAATATTCTTACTGAGTCTCGACTGGGAACCGATGAATAAGTATTTTCTTTGGCCACTGCAGGGACTTTATGACCGTCCCCTACCAACCTGGCCTTCCTTGTTAGGGACCCAAGCTTGATGTCAAAAATCATGTGGGTTGTTATCTGTTTATGGCCAACTGGAATAACATCATCATCAGAAAATTCAAACGCTGCCATATTATTTGTCATTTCCTTATGAATTGCTCTTTCCCAGTGGTCGGTCCCCGTTTTCTTATCAATAGCCAGCGCTTGTTTGATTGAATGTGGCAATTCAACTCCATATTTGTGAGTCTTCAACCAATACTTTGCTGTTTTGGCCGCTTTAAGGATTCGATCCTTCCTCCTCAAAATTTTGTGCACCCACCATCTGAAAGCTGGTGATTTTTCAAGATTATTGTTAACTGCATACTCGGCTAATTGCACTGGAAATGATTCTTTCACATCGCTTAACTTACACCATGATTCAGTGCCATCCTTCCAACTGGCAAGAATTCTCCAACCCCTAGTTGTCGGCTTATGGGTTTTCCTGCCATTTTTTGCTATGGTCGTGGCTTCATCATCAGTTAGTGCAGTGTTGTCGCATTCGTGGTCAATGAGCTCATCTAGTAGAGTGAACATCCTCCCGTCATCATCAACAGAGCTGTATAGACTTTCTGCAACAATATTTGCCGTGTATTCCTCCATGGTGCCATCAGGTAGTTGCAATTTATACAGCCTCGTGTCTAGTATGGGATTCTCATTTCTGATTCCTATTGGTCTGTTTTGCAAGTCGCGAACCCTGTCCTTGACAACGCACCTGAGTCTTTCATCACCTCTTTCAATGATTACTTCATTTCCCAGATATTCATCTGGTTCATCAACATCTTCTACCGATGCTTCTGGCTCAGCCATTTCAAGTTTCATATCCGGTGTTTTTACTGGTTGATTCTCAAATAGCTCTATTTGGGGCTCTGGGTAGTTTTCCTGGAAGAATGATGCGCTGTCCTTGACTTCATCTCCAATCTTGGATTCAATTGATTTGTCAATGGCTTCCATTCTTCTGAGGATATCTCTGTCCCGCCATTCAAATTCCTTGACGGGTCTTATTGAATTTGTAGATATTGGTATTGCTGATTCGGTCAGGAGCCAAAAACAATCCCCCCCACCTACCCTATTCCCACAGGGGCCCAACCATCGCGCCAGCCTTTCAACACCTCGGGTGGAAGAATCACCTTTTTCATAATAAAACACAAAATCATACCATTCTGATGAAGTGTATAATGTAATATCGGGCCTATAGCCATGGACCAATTCAAATGGAGTTCGCCCCATTGAAGAAGGGTTGTTTGATGCTGTTCTCTGACTTATGTTTGCACATAGTTCACCACAAAATGACCATAATCTTCTCGGTGACTTCTTCTTTGCAGACTTGGTTGTGATTGCACTACCAAGATGGCCAATTGCTTGTTCTGCCCGATTTTGGAATGGGCAATGTGGCTGGATAAATGTCTGATGGATATGGTTGCGCTTTACAATTGAATTCCAGTGTGTTTTGTAGGTTCTTGGGGATCCTTGTTCTGGCGCACCATCAGAAATCAAATGCTCTGGAATTCCAATCTCATGAATAAATGTCTTCAGTCCTTGGTGGGCTTGTGATTTGTCCTGTATTGGTATAAATACTTCAAACCCATTTCCATTTGTAAAGATCTGTGCACATTTTTCTTGCCTCATAATACTCGTGGTTCTTGCATGCCATGTATCAGTGTACCAGGTTCCTTGTGCGACTCTCTTGTTCCTGAAGCGCTGAGTAGGCAGCCGCTTCATCAATGGTGATTGCAAATTCCTGAGTGCCTTCTGCGTTGTGACTTTCAATGTCTGCTCAGCTTTCTTAAAACTAATGTTCCAAGTTTTGGCTAAGCGTTCACAGTCAACCTTGTTTGGACCTTCAATTGTTATCACTGATGGCCCCCATTGATTTCTTCTGTCAAGAGACCTCCTTTCAAGTGTATTGTCAATTTCTTGCAAGCTAGGGGCCTGTTTTGATTCTGCTTCAGGAACTTCCATAAAGTCAAATTCTGTATCATCAAACAAAAATTGGTCTACCCTTCGCGCGCTTGAAATATTCCTTACTGAAGAAATTCGATGAGCAATATTTCCATCTGTTGCAATCTGGCATTCAGTTAGCATTCTCCTTGTGGATACTTGATGGACCCTCATCAGTTTGCATTGCTGCATGACACTTGGATGCCGTTCTTTTCCGAAGCTGGTCTTGGGAAGTTTATTTGTAACATTACTAGCAGGTTCTGTTACAACAGAACTTTCCTCCATTGCTTGGTCCTCTTCGGTTGACATAGCTTGAAGGCTGAATTGGTCCCCTGAAATTGGATCTCCATTGTCAATGGCTAGCTCGGCCATCCTGAACTTCAGTGAATGTGGATCCCAGGGGGTATCATTTGTTGCTATCAAATGTTGACATTCGTCAAGTTCAATTCTTGTGGGCTTTCTTGTGGGGAAATATGAGATCACGTTTCTCATACTCAGTTTGATAAAAACTTTCTTCGGATCATCATCCTCCAGTGGAGTTTGAATTGTAATTCCATGCTTGGATCTTGGATCAAATTGGCGAGGTGTCTCTTCAACAGAGTTGAAATTGCAGTCCCTCACTTGATTTGGGCATATCAAGCTGTTTTTCAATTTGTCCCCAAAGTACAGTGCTTGATGGAACACTATGATATATACTTGGCCTGATGTTGGATTCGTCCATGCAGTCGCACAGCTTCCAATGGGTATTTTCTTGATGGGCTTGTATTCTTCAGAAAAAGGTGCAACATCAACATGTGTTGTGATTTGATCAGGGTTCAGCAATACCATATTGCTTCCTGCTGCGGTAGTATCTGCATGTGAGTCTAACTCACAATATCCTTCTTCATTTTCCCCATCATCAAAACCTACAGGGACATTCATCTGGTATAATGACCAGCTCACCATTTTTAACAATTTGTGTTCTAGTGATAGTGTCCGGTTATTATGTCATTTCTTAGATTTTGATCCAAAACTGTCACCCGCGCCTTCATTTTCAGTTTCTTTCTTTTTAGTCTCAGCAGCCTTGAGATTTCTTTTCTTTTTAGCCTGTCTCATCTGGTAAAGCTCCTGGCGCTGTTCTTTTGACATTGTTTTATAAACACTTGTTGGGTAAGGCTTGCACTCAACTTTTCCTGTAAAAGTTCCAGTTGTCTTTTGCTTTTTGTTGCTGGTTGTGCCCATAGAATACAAACTTCTGGAACCTCTTTTACTCTTCCCGGTTGCAAGCTTTTTCAATCCAAGACGATTGGTGAATAGAATCAAACATTCATTGAAGTTGTCACGATAGTCTTTGCTCTCATCAATTGCATCTGCTTTTGCAGCATCAAGTCGTTCATCACTGATTGAATTGATAAAATCCCAAACAAATCTTCTTTCGTTATGATTCTTTTCAAATCTCAGAATTGTTCCATGAAAAGCAGTCCAATTTCGCATGTGCTTGTTCCAGTCATAACCCTTGGAATCTCCAGTGTAGTGTGAATCTTTCATATCCTGGTATGTCTTATTCAGAACCATAGTGATATTGGTATCAGTGTAAGCATGTTGCATGAGAGAAATGAAAGCGTTTCTGGCATTACCAGAATTCAGTGCAGTGTTTTGGAAATGTGCCACATATTCCCAACCAGGACCTTTTCTTGTTGCATCACACAGCAACCTCCAGACAACGTTGTTGTCCTCATCGTACTGGTGACCTGACAGGACGCCTGTTGTTACTCTAAAAATCGACCGAAAGGTATAATTGAAATTTAAAGAGATGTGAGCTCAGAGAGACGCTCTTATATTTACTGTATCGGGGCTCTCTGTATTTTCATGGTAGAGATCTTCCCCGGTTATTTGTTACTGTCTTCTTTACCGTCGTACCGATTCTTCTGTTGCTGTTGCTGTATTAGCGTCGTATTGGTCTTACTGTATCGGTCATTCGATGGTATCGGTCATTTTCTGGGTTAAGTATTCTGTTCGATGGGGCGTATGCTAATTCGTGGTATATATGATAGATATGAGGCCCATCTGGAATCGGTATTGATTTTCTTGATTGCAATAAGTAATTTCCTCACGGGGTACCAAGTACACTCTTCCGAATGTACTTATGGATTCCAAGTGTTCACTTATTGGTCAGGTCTTTGGATATGTCTTGTTTCTAACCGATAACTGTCTTTTGTTTGTATTCCTAAGTGATATTGTTTTCACCACTTAGGGATTTCCAAGTAGTGGAGGTGCGTTTGATTCTAACGCTTGATCGTTCTCGTATTCCGCACCTCGGTCGTTTCGTTCGTGTTGTCGGCTTTTTCGATTGAATTTGATGCCGACAACAGTCCGTATTTTTGTCGCCGACAACACACCCCTTGATCCAATACTCTGCATGTTATATTGGATTACTGTCGGAGTATATCATCTTGAATTGTATCGATAGACAGATCGAGATCGAACGTTTGGATCAAGTCAAATCGAGGAGCCGACTTGAGCAACGTTGATTGTATCAAGATCGGTCGAAGATGGTCATCGAATAGCCTAATCCGGTTGTCAATCGAAGCAATCGAATGGAATGATTTAACCTGGGTAGTGTCCCATGATGTATCTTGCGTGTCGGGCGTGCAAGATCCATCCCAATGGTTTGGTTAGATCATCAGCCGGGTTGATAACGCCAGGAATATGAATCATCTTGATCTCACCGTTTTCCTTCCATGATTGGATGGCAAAAAACCTGATTTCAATATGCCTGGTTCTTTCAGTTGGCTTCTGAGCATTGATGATCTCAATTGCCGATGCATTGTCTTCATAGATAGGGGTTGGACCAGCTTGGGCAAATCCTAATTCTTTGAGTACGAATCTGAGGTATCTGGCTGTTTTGGCCGCTGTGACTGCAGCAATGAATTCTGCTTCTGTAGAACTCTGTGCAGTGAGTGATTGCGCTTTGGATCTGTAAACAATTGCTCCACCCGCATAAGTGAACACATATCCTGTGGTGGACCTGCGATGTTTTGGATCATTTCCATATGCTGCATCAACAAAACACATCAACTTGCTATGCTTGATATCTGCAGGGTATTCTGGGAGTGATCCATCTTGGACTACATCATTATATGGTTCTCCTGATGGAAGAGATGGTTCTGCATTCGGTCTATAGAATCTAATACCCCAGGATCGGGTTGTTCTGAGATATCGAGCGATGTTCTTCAGACTGGAATAGTGGAATGCAGTGGGATTGGAGCTGTATTTTGACATCAGGGTCACTGCATAGCCAATGTCTGGCCGGCAGCTCACATATGCAAACATCATTTCACCCAAGAGTGTTCTGTAGGAGAACCCTGATGTGGATTGTAATGCAGCGTGTTCTTTGGTGCCTTCCAATGGTCCATTCGTATGTGATTGCAGTTGGCTCAGTACTTCAGTTGATAACGGCGCTGATGGTTTGGAGTGGGGTTTCATCTTAGAATCAGTCTCCCAACCGTGGGATGTCATGATCCGGTCAATGTAATTGGCGCAGGACAGTTCAATGTAGTCAGCTGTCTGTTTGACATCAATTCCATTGAAGTCTTCAAGCAAACCCATTTTGGTGAAGGGGACAGCATCTTCTCTAGGGAGCTTCAGCTTTGCGCCAATTATGTCATAGATCTTGTCAGATATGGATTCTGATGTGCAAGCCAGTGCAAAATCGTCAACTTGTCTGAGCATGTAGACTGTTTCACCTTCAAAAACTGTTGTATAGATTGTTCTGTCATGCGAGGTGGTCTTGAAGTTGAGATCGGGACCTTTCAAGATCTTGTTGATGTGGGTCTCCCATAGTCTACCTGATTCTGGGTGGCCTTGAAGTGCTCGAAGAACTGGAAGTACCAATCGTCGGTCTATGTCCTTTCCATGCTTGTGTCTGTACCATTCTGCATATGCATCATCAATAGTCATGTATGTAGGGATGTTGGGCCCTGGAGAATGGGCATATGCGTCAGCCGCGTCCCCCCCATAAACTTTGAGATTGAGGCTTGCAGCAATAGCAAAGAATAGCCTTTGAATGGGATGTTCAACACATGATGAGTATGACATTGCTATGGCATGCAGGGTTGGGGCTGCATATTTGCTTCCATTGCAACATTGCCTGGCTCTTCTGACACCATTTCTTTTCACACTGTATTGCCAGTGGGGTCTGAGTATGATAGCGTCGGGGTCCTTAGGGTATTGAATTGGTGATCCAAACATTTCCAAATCTTCAAACTGGTCAAGCTGTTTTCGCTCCCCAGCTTGCCATTCAGGCCATGTAGATAAAGGCTTGAGATTCCTTCGAGTGAAGTGCCCTAGTGCTTGTTCTTCAGGTGTAGTTGCCTTGGAATTGATGGCCTTGATGAAAAGTTCAATTTCTTCAGTTGGTAGTGAATCTGCATCTAGTGGTAATGCTTGATTTCCTGGTTTATGAAGCTTGGTGATAGCTCGGAGGGATGCAATATCAATAGTAGGAATGACAACATCCATGTCGTCTTCAGTTGGTGCCAAGTGTTTTTGGATGGAGGCATGGAGTGCTTCAGTGCTATCGACCTGGTTGATTCTTGATTGTATCAGCTGCTTGTATTTTGTACCAATGCGCTGGATAGCTTTGATGGATGAAATCCGGTCCAAGAATGGTGGATCTTCTTCAGCAGTGGGTTCCTTCCAGGAGGTATTGGGAGCAAATAAACCATATTCATTTGAGTGTTTCCTGACTTCCTTCATAGACAATTTTTCTTCAAGTGCAAAGGTAATTGGTGTATCTATTGAAGAATCCCTCACCCCTCGATCGTGGCAGGTCTGTAAAGCGGTAGTAACATCAGCAGCAGTAAAGACACGATTGTGATTGATAGATACAATGTAAGCACCGCGTAGCTTGGAGAGAGATTTCTTGTGTGAGGAGAAAAGTTTTGAGGCAGGGCTATTTGGGAGGATATCTGTGATGTAAGCTCTGCCAAGCAGTGAATCATTGGCATACCGGAGGCCAAATGTTTGATCAGTACAAGATGGGGAGACAGGGAGCCTGAGATTTGTGAGATCGGCAAAGGGGGAGATAGAGAATTGAAAATCACTGGATGACACCTCAGTGGGTTCCGCAGGAAGTGGAATGTTGTCATCTGTCCTGAGCAGGTGTTTGACATTAGTGGGGAGGTCTGCAAGTGGGAGATCATTCATGCCTTCATCGAACCTGACATGTGTGGCTATCTTGACTCTGTGTGTCTCAGTATCATACCACAGAATGTTTCTGGTAGTGTAGGGTACAAAACCTAGAAATATGCCTTTTCTTGCGTTGGGTTTGAGCTTGATTGATCTCTTGCCTGGAGGTCTAACCCAAACTCTGCAACCAAAGGTTCGGAAATCAGCAAGGTTTTCCTTACGGCTGGTTGCCAATTCCAATGGCGAATGTAGTTGGGTGCCTTCAGGGAATGCATTGGACAACCGGAGTGCATGGTAGAAAGCAAAGGGCCAGAACTTGATGGGCAAATTAGCACCAGACAGCATTGTCCTCATGGAGTTAGCAAGAGTTCGGTGTGCTCTTTCAACTGTACCATTCTGGTGGGAAGCGTCCGCGCCAGTGGGAAAAATGGAATATCCAAACGCAGAGAATAGGTTTCTGATGTCAGGATTGTGATAGAGTTCTCCACCTTGATCAACTGAAACATACTTGTCGGCACAAGTTGGGTTGTGCTGGGCGAAGAACTGCTCTAACCAGTGTAGTGGTGCTGCTTTAGAGATTCGCGTGTCTCCATATTTCATACCAGTATAGTGATCTGTGATGAGAATCCAAGCAGTTTCTCCATGAATGCCTTCATAATCGCGCTTGCGTTTGCTGTTGGAGGATTTGGTACCTGAGAATGCAAAATCAATAGATAAACCCTGAAACGGTTGTGTGGCCTTGCGTGTGGAATGTGAGCCAGCAGGTGCTTTGGTTTGCTTACATTGTATGCAAGTTGGACATTGGTCAAGAATACTGGTTTGCCGTTTGAACTTTGGGGCTCCAATGATGTGCTTATGAGCTTGATACAGAAAATCATTGCATGGGTGTCCCAACCTTTGGTGCCACAGGAGTTTCGATGTCTTGGTTTTGATGGCTTGGATTGGGATATTTTTGTCCACAATTTTGGTGAAAAACAGTTTGGCATCAAACCTTGGTATGACACTGGTATCAGACTGAGCTTTTGCTGCTTCAGTGCATGTCTGCAGGTTGACAAGGTTTGTGTATATATCATACCTGTATTTGCTAATTGCTTCTTTGGAGGCCAGTTCACAAGCTTCCTTGAACTGCATGTCAGTCGCTAAGGCATAGGCGGACGATGTTGCACAATTTGCATATGGAGAGGTAATATCAACATCTGGGATCAGTACTGGGTGTGTATAGCATTGACCATCAATGATGCTCCCATGGAGGACAATGCTGCAGGCAGTGTTCTGCTTGTGATGACAAATAATGGTGAGGTTGCCATATTGTGGAGCAGATGAGTCAAGGTTCTCAGTGAATGATTTATGGATGGACTGTCCACTGAACTGACATCGCATACGGGATGTCATTCCACAGAGATCGTTCTCACTCAGTAATGTTGTTGACAGGGAGGGAGAATAGTAGAAGAAAACTTTGATATACCCAATGTGATTCGGTGCTGGGATATGCAAATATCCTGATCCTTCAGGGATGCAGGTAGCGGCTGTGCCTCCTATTGCTGCTGTAAGCCTGACAGGACATTTTCTTATCTTGGTGTAAGGTTTGTAACCGTGCAGGATGTGTTTGAGGTTTGTGCAGGAAACCTTTGCACCGGTGTCAATCTGAGCCCGGACACCCTGTTGGAAGTAGGCTGTAGCTGCAATAGGGTCCGGTGGGACGAGGGATTGCACATTGTATGTATCAACTGGCGTAGGGTTGTCCCTATCGAAATTGGGATCCTCATTGGTCTTCAGGTGTGATTCCAATGTAGGGGATGTAGCCCTGAGTGATTCCATGTCACAGTAGACATCAATTGGTATAGATGACTGGAGGCTGTCTTTTGGAAGGAGGTCGACGGCACCAATTATGACAGATTCATAGGAGCTGACACTGCTGGAGTCCAAGGAGGGGCATAAGCTGTTCACTTGGGACGCTGTGATGTTGTCAAATCCTTGGGGATCATCTTGAGGTGATGTCATAGTATGGCTCCAAGAAAGACTTTCTATTCTTGGCCATTGCAAAAATTTTGGTTTTCTACTGTAGCATCAGGTGAAACCTCATCTTGATCTTCATTGCCAATGTTGATCTGAGAGATTTGCTGGGTGGAATCCAAGAGTTGTTGGGTCTGCTTATTGGATTTGTTCAGAAAAACAGCCGCAGCAATCCTATGTTTCTTCAGGGACTCAATATCTTGCAACGCAGGACAATTATCAAAATTATGACCGGACATGTGGCAAACGATACATTTTCTGGATGTGTCAAAAAGACTAGGTTGCTTATCGAATGCCGTGATGGCATTGCAGTATGCTTGGTGGAGGAAGGGATCGTCAGATTCTTCATCCATCTCTGGGTAGCCAAGCGATTCAATCAGGCTGATTGAGTGAGATGTCAAAGTAGAAGGTGTTCTAACAGTACTGTTGCTAGCGCGCTTTTGAAACTGATCATTCCGGCGGGGACCTGGTCTGGTTCCTGAGACGTTCAATTGCTTGGGCTGGATTGGTTTGGAGTTGTTTTTCTTGTACTTTTGCTCAGCCTTGATCTCTTGTTCATATGTTTGGAGGGTTTGTAGGAGCCTACCTGCCTTGTATTTGTCTCGCTTGAATTGGTCATCAGAGTCGCGTTCATCTTCTGTCTTTTTGAAGAGCTCTTCTGAGAGGGTGGTTCCTGCAATAAGATTGCTGACTTCTTCTGTTGAACTGATAGTGCTGGGTTGGTTTTGGAGGAACACTCTAAGTCTCAGATAATCCTTGTACCGGAAGTAGTATTCTTCAAGAGATTCATTTGCATCTTGGTTGGGAGGGTTTCTGACCATTCTGCTGGCATTGGATGGCCTTTTTGAGTTGGGATGTGTTTGAGCAATAATCGTGTAGAGCGCTTCATATCCCTGTCCGCCTTCAAAGCTCTGAATAGTGGCCTTCATACTTGCACATGAATCAGGGATGATTTTATCAGTTCTCAGTGCTGTGTAAATGAGATTTCCCCATTCATTGATAGCCAATTCATATCTTGAAGGTAGGTCGTGTGGAAAGTCATCACCAATTGTGAATCCTCTGAGGTGATCAGCTTCACGTCTGAATAGATAGTATGGGTGCACATAAATGTGGTGTTGTTGGGAATGAGCTGTGATCTCTCTGTACCATTTCCTAACCTGTGGGTCTGTTGCATCCTTTAGTTGTGGGAATCCTGAGAGGAACAGTTTGTCTCTAGCTGCTTCTTTGGACTTGTCAGAGGCTCTGGTCAGAACAAAACAGTCACCACTTCTGGTGATCAGGCGCTGGTCATTTCTGCCACTGCCTAGATTGTGTAGGTAGTAGTTTTGTCGGACAATGGTTTCATTTCCCGATGAGTCGGTGTAGGTGATTGGGAAGTCTTTCATGTCATCTCTGGTGAGGAATTCATCTTTTCTGTAGTAACGGTCCTTCACTGGTGGTGGTAAGGTCGCCGGATTCCATGGGAGGTCAAGTGACGCTTGGTGGTTGGCACCAGTATTGGTGTTGTTGTTGTTGTTGTTATTGGTGGTGCTGTTGTCGACCAGTTGCTGGAGTAGATTGGTCAATTGCTGCATGTCGGTGCCTGCTGCCGGTGCTGGAGTTGGAGCTGTGGCATTTTCATCGTTGTCGTCTCCTTCAGGGAAGGTGTAGATTTTTGTGTCGTAGACTTCATCAAAATGTACTGCATCCCAGTTTGATTTGAAGCCCCAGTGGGTTGCTCTGATCTCTATGAGGAGAGTTTCTTGTCCTTGCGCAACGGCTAGTGTTCCTGCCTTGTCCATTGAGTGTTTGTTTCGGATTCGCTTCGGTGTTTTGTCTGGAGCAACATACCATAGACAAGCGTCTGCAAAAAGGGTGGATATGTGTCCCTTATTGATCTCAGTTTGTTCCTTGGGGGGGATGATATCCATGATTGCGTTTACAATAATTTCCTTGAGCATGGTTACTGGATCTGGAGCAAGCGTCTTGGGTCCTTCGCTGTCAGCATCATCTGTGAGGAATAAGCCAGCAGTGTCTTCTAGAGCATGGTAGAATGAGGCGTTGAGGGCCTCATGTTTGTGGGCATTGCCTTTGGTGTTGAATGTCCCAAATCGGATTGCAATGTCCTGGATTTGATTCCAGTCAAATGGAGGTGTTGGCGGCATGATGAATTATCGTCGTCGTCGTTCCGGATGTGGATTAGAATCGTTTGATCGATCGTAATTGTCGATGATGCAATGTAATTACTTGTCGGTGCAATCGTAATCGTTCAAGCGATCGTCGTCCTTAGATGTATTCCGGCGGAGAAAGGATAATATTCAATTCGATTAACCGGTGCTTGCGAAACGACGATGTTGGTGTTGTCAAACGGTTAATCGTAATCGTAATCGTTCTATTGTCGGCCTTGGATGTTATCGAAACGACAATGTGTATTACAGAAGGGGATTCTTGGTAGAACGTTCTGTATATACACCCCTTGATGTGTACGCTTCTTGGTCGTGTATTACAGGAGAAGATTCTTGGTAGAAGGATCTGTCAACACACCCCTTGATACGCGAGCAAGGAAGGGAAAAAAGGAGAAAGAGAGAGAGGCGGGGAGGTCTATTGATACAGCCCGGCGATGCGAGTCCCGTACCAAGTATACTCTGGCTGTAACCGACAGTGGAGGTGCTGTACGGGGCGGAGATAGGTAGCTTAAGGTATCCACTTGTTAGTGGAAGGTATAAGGGCTCTATAACCTGTTGTTACTCTAAAAATCGACCGAAAGGTATAATTGAAATTTAAAGAGATGTGAGCTCAGAGAGACGCTCTTATATTTACTGTATCGGGGCTCTCTGTATTTTCATGGTAGAGATCTTCCCCGGTTATTTGTTACTGTCTTCTTTACCGTCGTACCGATTCTTCTGTTGCTGTTGCTGTATTAGCGTCGTATTGGTCTTACTGTATCGGTCATTCGATGGTATCGGTCATTTTCTGGGTTAAGTATTCTGTTCGATGGGGCGTATGCTAATTCGTGGTATATATGATAGATATGAGGCCCATCTGGAATCGGTATTGATTTTCTTGATTGCAATAAGTAATTTCCTCACGGGGTACCAAGTACACTCTTCCGAATGTACTTATGGATTCCAAGTGTTCACTTATTGGTCAGGTCTTTGGATATGTCTTGTTTCTAACCGATAACTGTCTTTTGTTTGTATTCCTAAGTGATATTGTTTTCACCACTTAGGGATTTCCAAGTAGTGGAGGTGCGTTTGATTCTAACGCTTGATCGTTCTCGTATTCCGCACCTCGGTCGTTTCGTTCGTGTTGTCGGCTTTTTCGATTGAATTTGATGCCGACAACAGTCCGTATTTTTTTCGCCGACAACAACGCCACATCTTTCATTGTAATCACTCCAAGTTGGATAAGTATCTGTTGTACTTTGTCCAACTGTTCCAGCCCTGGCTTCGTCAGTAACTTCTTCCTTTTCTTGGGGTCTTATGACATACAAGATTGGGAATCCCTCAGAGTTGAATCTGTATCTCAGGTTTTGTCGGAAGCCTTCCTCCCATTCCCTGAATTTTGTGAGATCCTTTAGCTCGGGTGGAGTTGCCTTTTCCTGTGATTTCACACTTGATTCCATCATCTTGATTCTGAATTGCTGCAGTTCCAGGTTGTTTGGGTTTGCGTTCCAGTCGGTAGCCCTTGGCTTGATTCCAATCAATGGTTGATACCGGGCCCAATTTGCCCAAGTTAGGAGCCTCGATGATAGCCTGTTACCATAGTGGATACTTTTTGGATTAGGACAGTCTGGGCTGATAGATTTCAATCCATGCATGAACGATTTAATGCTTTCCTTGTTGAGGTCTGTAATTTCACGAATATTGGACATCCCTCCCCTCATAATTTCTTCAGCTGATTCATAGTTGATACCAAAATCCATTAGGCTGCTCCTGAAAGCTAGCTGTTCTGGGTTCAGGAATCTACCATTGTTGAATCCCCTGATTTTTATCCTGGGTTGGGACGACCTTCTTCCCAGTCGCTCAGCTCTTGCGTTCTCTGCATTTTGGTCAAAATCATTTCGACCGTCCTCATCATTTTCACTATTCGCGTCACCTGGATTCTCACCCCTTTTTTCTGCATCTCTCATTGCCCTGACTCTCTTCTTTACTTCTTGGTCGATGATTCTCTTCATGGTTGAGTTTGTTTCTGGGTCAGTCATTGCCCTTTCCATTACTCTCATGATCCTTGCATCGAACTCCTCTTCACTATCTGGATACTTGTCGGAATCCTCGTCCTCATCTCCATCAGGACCATTCAGATCTTGATCCACCTCCATTTTTGTTTCTTCTATATCAATATTTTCGTGTGCTCTGGTTCGTACCATGGTGGAGTGCGATATTTCAAGCGGAGTTTCGAATTATTTGATGGAGTATGGATGGTCGATTCGTGGGGAAGGTTCGAAATATTCGTTTCGGAATATTCGTTTTGTTTTTTCAGTGTGAGTCGGAGGTGGTATGTGGAGAGAGAAGGTAATCGGGGTTGGATGTGAGATGGTCGAGTGCTGAGTGTGATTTGTTTATCTGTTTCGTATTTATCCGGATCGAATTTCCGTTCCGGTTTGGTTATACTTTCTGACTATTCGGATCGAGTTTTCGTTCCGGTTAGTTTTGTGTGAGCTTTTGCTTTTGTTGCAAATCAAGATTGTGAGCTTTCCTATCCTTTCTTGGGATTTTGCTCATTCTGTATTTCTGTGGTGAAATTGTTTCCTGAGAATTTAGTGTTCTCTTTTTGTTCCGGATCTTTCCGCTCTTCGAGGATTGGTGTTCTCATATCTTTGGATTTTCGTTTTCTGTTTTCGTGCGGGCAGATGCTCTTCGCAATCTGTTCCTTCTTGCAAGCAGATGTTCTTCGCAATCCGTTTCACCACAGAATACTTCTGGCTCAATCTTCTGGCTCACGTCATTTTTGTTTTCAGTGAAAGATCAGTGTTCTCGAATATTGATTCCTTTCAACTGATGCCAACCTGGGCGGCTCTTTCGACTGAGCCGTCCAGCATCTTTTCCCTTGCTTGTTTTGCTGGATCTCGAAACCCGGTGGAGCCACCACCTTGGTTCGATTCTTTGGTCTCTTCTTTCAGGGAGACCGCCCTGGTGTTGGTCTGTTCCAGGGCTCCACAGGCAACTGCCTCTTTTACATCCTTGAGGGTTGATGCCGGTAGCTGATCAGGCTATTCCGGATTAGTCTTCGAGCTCAAACTGCGTTTCTCGGTGGGAAACGCCAATCGGTCCTCAGCATTGTAGGATGCTGGCCACAGCCCGTAGACGCTGTGGGTCTGATAAACTAAAGAAAGTGTGTCGTAACAAACAACAAATGCAATCAGTCTTATGACCGATTGATCTAGTGAGTATAACAATCGATGTTACAGTTCATTCGGCCTTGTCGATGCCGATCAACAGGTTAATTAATCGTCGTCAAATTACCCGTCGTCATCATGTAATTTCTAGCATACAAAAAAAACACATGTAATTCTTAAGACACAAAACACACGCAAACCATCTTCGATCGGTCTTTCATGTTAACGTATTACCGTGTAATTCACCGTGATATTCTCATTGAAATATCACAGTATTGTACCTTATTGCGTAGAATGAGTACTATGTCGTACATAGATTTTAGGGCATGATAGTGTTTTAAAGTTGTTAATTCTTCAAAGAGTGAGCTGTTGGGAAAATTCCCGCTAAGAGACAATCCACATGAATAATCACCGACGATTATTCACTCAGGTTAAATAACCTTACGAATAAGGTTTATTTTCCTTCGTGACTTTTCGTACGTATGAATACGCGTTACACGGTGAATTCTTTTCATCCAGACCTTGACCTTGCATCCCCATATGTGAATTGTGCGACTTCCTCAGCATATGCTTTAGCCACTGACTTAGAGTTCAAAACAGCTTGTGATCTAGCCTCTAAAGAAGCCATTAGCAACTTCAGGTATGATACCTACACAAATCTTGTTACACTACAAAAATGCACTGAAGCCGCCAGACCACAACCTGCTACCAGCAACACTCCTCTGTTTGATGCAAAATCCTTTTCTACCAAGATCGTTGACAAACATATCCCCATTCAAGCCATCAAAGCCAGGACATCAAAACTTCTCTGGCATCAGCAACTAGGACACCCAAGTGATGACTTCCTATACAACGCACACAAGCACATTCTGGGCGTACCACAGTTCCAACGGCAAACCAGTATCCTTGACCAATGCCCAACTTGTATCCAGTGTAAACAAACAAAACATCCTGCTGGATCCCATTCCACACGAAACGCTACCCAGCCCTTTCAGGGCTTATCTATTGACTTTGCTTTTTCCGGCACCAGATCCTCCAACAGTAAACAAAAGCGTGACTACGAAGGCATTCATGGAGAAACAGCTTGGATCCTCATCACAGATCACTACACTGGTATGAAATATGGTGATACCAGAATTTCCAAAGCAGCACCACTCCATTGGCTCGAACATTTCTTCTCCCAGCACAACCCAGCTTGTGCCAACAAGTATATCTCAGTTGATCAAGGTGGAGAACTCTATCACAACCCTGATATCAGAAATCTATTTTCTGCGTTTGGATACTCCATTTTCCCAACTGGTGCTGATGCTTCTCACCAGAATGGTACAGTTGAAAGAGCCCACCGGACTCTAGCTAACTCAATGAGGACCATGCTCACTGGTGCAAACTTGCCCATCAAGTTCTGGCCTTTTGCATTCTATCATGCCCTTTGGTTGTCCAATGCATTTCCTGAAGGCACCCAGCAGCATTCACCATTGGAATCAGCCACTGGACATAAGGAAAATCTTGCTGACTTCCGAACATTTGGCTGCAGAGTTTGGGTTAGACCTCCAGGCAAGAGATCAATCAAGCTCAAACCCAATGCGCGCAAGGGAATATTCCCGGGTTTTATCCCATACACTACCAGAAACATTCTTTGGTATGATACTGAGACGCACAGAGTCAAGATAGCCACCCATGTCCGGTTTGACAAAGGCATGAATGACTTACCACTTACTGACCTTCCTACAAATGTCAAGCACTTGCTCAGGACTGATGACAACATTCAACTTCCCGTGGAACCAAATGAGGTGTCATCCAGTGATTTTCAATTCTCCATCTCACCTTTTGCAGATCTCACCAACCTCATGCTCACTGTTTCACGTTCCTGTGCTGACCAAGCCTTTGGCCTCCGATATGCAAATGATTCACTGCTTGGCAGAGCCTACGTAACAGATATACCTCCAAGAAGTCCTGCCTCCCAGCTTTTCCCCTCCCATAAGAAGTCTCTCTCCAAGCTCCGAGGCGCCTATATTGTACCTATCAATCACAACCGTGTGTTTACTGCTGCTGATGGTACCACAGCCTTGCATGAATCACACGCTCGAGGGGTGAGGGATTCTTCAATAGATACACCCATTACCTTTGAACTTGAAGAGAAATTGTCTATGAAAGAAGTCAGGCAACACTCAAATGAATATGGTTTATTTGCCCCCAATACTTCTTGGAAGGAACCCACTGAAGAAGAAGACCCACCATTCTTGGACCGGATTTCATCCCTTACAACTATCAAGCGCATTCGCAACAAATACAAGAATATCATCCAATCCAGAATCAACCAAGTTGATAGCACTGCAGCCCTCCATGCATCCATCCAGAAACACTTGGCACCAACTGAAGATGACATGGATGTCACAATACCCACTATTGATATTGCTTCACTCCGAGCCATCACCAAGCTCCATAAGGCAGGCAACCATGAACTACCCCTAGATGCAGATTCACAACCAACTGAAAAAATTGAACTCTTAATCAAGGCCATCAATTCAAAAGCCACTACACCCGAAGAACAAGCACTAGGGCACTTCACTCGCAGAAACCTCAAGTCATTATCCACATTGGGTATGCAGTGACCCTGATGTCAAAATACAGCTCCAATCCCACTGCTTTCCACTATTCCAGTCTGAAGAACGTAGCTCGATACCTCAGAACAACCAGATCTTGGGGTATTCGGTTCTACAGACCAAATGCTGAACCATCTCTGCCTCAGGGGGTACCATACGATGACACAGTCCAAGATGCATCACTCCCCAACTACCCTGAAGATATCAAGCATAACAAACTGATGTGTTTTGTTGATGCAGCATATGGGAATGATCCAAAACATCGCAGGTCCACCACAGGGTATGTCTTCACTGATGCTGGTGGAGCAATTGTTTACAGATCCAAAGCTCAGTCACTTACTGCGCAGAGTTCCACAGAAGCTGATTTCATCGCTGCAGTCACAGCAGCCAAAACAGCCAGATATCTTAGGTCCATACTCAAGGAACTAGGATTTGTCCAAGTTGGTCCAACTCCGATCTATGAAGACAATGCATCAGCAATTGAAAACATAAATGCCCAGAAGGCAACTGAAAGAACCAGGCATATCGAAATCAGGTTCTTTGCTATTCAAGCATGGAAAGAAAATGGTGAAATCAAGATGATTCATATTCCTGGAGTTATCAACCCGGCTGATGATCTAACCAAACCATTGGGATGGATCTTGCACGCTCGACACGCAAGATACATCATGGGACACTACCCAGGTTAAATCATTCAATCACTTCGACCGATAGCCGGATTGCACCATTCAATCCCGTTGATCGACTGCTGGATCTCATTTTACATTTACGTCGATCTGATCCAGGTTAAATAAGCGTGATCGATCGATCTCCGGATCGATTCAAGACAATATACTCCGACAGTAATCCAATACCACATGAGTAGAGTATTGGATCAAGGGGTGTGTTGTCGGCAAAAAATACGGACTTTGTAGGCATCAAATTCGATCGAAAAAGCCAACAAAACGAAACGACGACCAAGGTGCGGAGTACAAGATACAAATATTCCGCTGATCAAGCATTAGAATCAAACGCACCTCCACTACTTGGAATCCTTAAGTGGTAAAAACGATATCACCTAAGGCTACAAACAAAAGAGGATAATCGGTTAGAATAAAATACATCCAAAAACCTGACCAGTAAGTAAACACTTGGAATCCATAAGTACATTCAAAAGAATATACTTGATATCCCGTGAGGAAATTACTTATTGCAATCAAGAAAATCAATACCGATTCCGGATGGGCCTCATTTATCTACCCACTCTACGAACAAGCATACGCCCCACCGGATAAGAAATACTTAACCTCGCAAAGACCAATACCATCAAATGACCGATACAGTAAGACTGACGCTGCTAATACAGCAGCAGTATCGGTACGATGAAAATAACAGTAACAGATAGCCGGGGAAGATCTCTACCAAGTAAAATACAGCAGAGAGCCCCAATACAGTGAAAATACAAAGTAAAATTAAGAGCCTCTCTCTGAGCTCACATCTCTTTAAATTTCAATTATCCTACACCTTTTGGTCGATTTTTAGAGTTACAACATTCCCTGGTTCCCAGAAAATGTTAAATTGCCCTTGTTTGGCCCTGTCTCTCAACCAAAAGAATCGCATATCGATGGCCTTAGACCTTTTTTGTTTGACCGTACCATTTAATATGCCTTCTGCAGTATTATTGTCTGTTTTCAACGGGGTCGCCGGTTGTGGGTGGCCTAGTTCAATTAGGCATTGCTGGATTGGCAACGCCTCCCTTGCATTCAGGAATAATGATGCTACTTCAGCCTCTGCCGCTGATGCCATCGCGTTCTTGATGATCTTGGCTAACACTAGTATCGGTCCATTAAATGTATTTTCCGTGGTGTCTCCCAGGTAGTGATATCCTCCCGCTCGGCTCTTGGCCCCCGGACACACTAGGTACGCTGCGTTGCTATCAACCGGGAGTATCATGTTGCTGGCCCTGTAGATGATTGTGGCCTCTGGGTTGCATGCTGCGTAGTTGAGGAAGTATTTGGTTGCCCCTAATGTAGTTTGGTTGTCCTTGGCCGATGCAATGTCATTGAGTGGGTGGAGCATCGTATTGTCGACTGCTCGGGCATAGAATAGGAATTTTCCTGTGACTTGTTGTATGAATTTTACTTCCTCGTCTGACAATGTGGTATTATCCTCAAGCTTTGCATATTGTATTTATGCACCGTAGGCTGGTACCTCCGCGCGCAATGGTCCAGCGTAAGTGCGTGATGGTCTCACTGTAACGTAGATCGATCATATGTAACCAAGTTATGTACTACGATCTACGTACTACGATCTAGCGTACAAGTCATACTATCCAAGAAGATACCATCGAAGGATACGTACGATCAAACTAATGAGACTTGGGCTACTCTAAGAATCATTAAGTAGCGAAGCATTATCTGTATACAATGGTATACCGATACCAGGCAGGCGCACGATTCATATCACAACACTCTATATGAATATCCATGGGCGATCGAAGCCAGCATGGCCCGATTGAAGCCAGCATGGCCCGATCGCTCATTATTTTATCTGTTAAGTTTCCATCCATTTCCGTAAAGTATTAATCCATTCATAATTATCACTCCTACTCAAATTCTACCCCTAGTGTGTTACACAGTAATTACTTTTACAGCTATTGTAGAATAACGAGCGAATTTTCGAATAACGAATTTTCGAATAAACGGTAACGGTTTTTCCCACTAACAAACCGGAACGAATTTTTCGCCCTTTTTTTGCGTCGATAATAACGAATTGTCGAACGACAACGTTTTTTGTTGCTAACAAATAACCTACTGAAAACAATCGAAAGCGGTCTCAAACATTGTTAATCAGTAAAACAAAACAAAATTCATCCTACGAAAACATCGAATCGGTCGAAAACATCGAAGTCGACGAAACAAAGAATCAAAACAATAGAAGAACAAAACAAACAATCCAAATATCAAACCAGGCAAGTACCTCAACCGTGTCGACCGGATTGCATCGAGAACCACCAATCACCTATGATTCCAGCTTTGACCGGACTAAGAACAAACTTGCCACCTTGAAAGTGTATGATGCCAACAGTAATTCGAAGGAAGAATGGAAACTACCAATCTTTTCAGAAGAAGGAGACCTCGAAGAATTGCTGTATTGTGAAGAAGCATTCATCATTGGCGCAAAGCGGCTACCACTACCAGAACATCGATACATTGAATTGCTCACCAAGATACTGTGCCCTGAAGCACAAAGAAAGTGGGACGAGACAACCCGAGACGACAATGATGATTTGAACTATCCGGACAACATGGAAGGCTATGAAGAAGCATTCAAGGACTACATTCAAGAACACTACTGCGATGCCGGGGATGCAAGAGAAATCATGCAAACCTACATTCGCAGCGACGCATGCAAGAAACCACATGATACCACCGCCAAGGACCATGCATTGCGAATCAACAGGCTCATTCGGTACTCGGATAAGCTGCAAAGTCATGGCCAAAAACTCAACAAAATCAGCAAAACAATAATGCTGCTCCATACCTTCCCCAACCTGTGTATTATTTTCCTTCTGAATCCCGTCCGTTGAAGGTCTGATTCAAAGGCTTCTGGAGAACAGCAACGCTGCGTTAGTGTGTTAGTAGACAAACGATTGTACTCTACGCGTGACAGTTGTGTTTGGATACTTTCGGCAACGGATAATCGGACTACAGGCGAGACTATGGAAACGCCAGATCTCTTCTTGCTGTGACTTGTTCAGATTGCAGCGAGACAGACCTTAGTATGTAGATTACAAGTAGTTGGTAGCAACTAGTGTGAATTTTGGGATATAAATCAGTTGAATGTTAAAAGTATGAGATAAAGTGAAATCTTGCCGAAATGCAAGATATCTCTTTTATTGAGATGAATATGTTGCAACTGCTGTTGCGTAGTGCTGAGATTACTCGCTGATTATTTCCGTACATGTATTGGTCGTTGACCATATATATCTGTATGCATGTATATATACTGTGTGAGAATCACACGCCAACGGTTTTCTTCTCTTGTTCCATTAGGAAGACTCCATGAATTGTTTATCATTAAGGTCAGGAATTGCTCCCGTAGCTCGTGTGATATTTTATGAAATCAGAGTTTGCTCACCGAAGAACAATGGCAATACTGTAAAACAGGGATTGCTCATCGTTGATGCGCGATGGGAATCAATGCACCGTGGGAATCGATATGCCGTGGGAATTGATTACTTTGATTGATACGGGACTCATGGATTCGTACGAATAGGAAATCTACCATCTGGTAGCTTTGGTACTTCTGGTCACGAAAGGAATTTAATACTGTGGGTTGAGCAATATGGCCAAATTCATGGTGGCATCACTGCAGAAACATCCATCCAAAAGATTGTGGAATATATGTCCAGTCAGGAACGACAGTCCAAGCTGAGGAATGGAGGAGGCAAAAAACAAGGGAGACGTCCTGGAAACAATGCCAACCAATCCAAACGCAAAACCAACAACAAAAACCAAGGGCAAAAATCTTCTAATCCCTGTCGCATTCCCGGTCACAACCATGACTGGTCCGAGTGTCCCAAGAACAGGTACTCCAAACAGAAGAAAAAACAACGCGCAGACAACAAGAAACACAACAATGACTCCGCCGGCAAAACCACTACAGCCAGCAATGAATCATTCCAAGCACACATGCAACGCGCAAAGGAAGCTCTCCTCCAACAACATGGAGGCAAAGCAGAACACAGCGTGCAGAGCGGTGAGCAAATCTGGCTTCCTTGAGGCCAACCAAGAGCATTCACCCTGCCTCCAGCTCCACAGGATCTGGATGCCAATTTGGTACTGCCAATTGGGCTTGCAGGAGGAACTCTCTCCACAGAAGGCGAGAAGAAGCCTACAGAACGTATATCTGATGTTGACAAGAGCTCACGACGAGTCCAGTTCGAAGAAACGGACGAACGCGTCGGAAAAAATAAAAATACGGGTACAAAATCCAATAAAACAGCCAGATCGAATGACGATTCGATTGGCACGGGTACAGCAGCCAATAAAACGGGTACAATGACCACAAGCTGGACCTCGCGTCTAGCAAAGACCCTACAACCAAATACGGAATATCCCGTAGCTACGAAAACAAAGAAGAGCGATGTGGCTCCTATTGTTTTGACGACCATCCAATACATTCAAGGCATTCCTGTAAAAACAACAAAAACAATGCTTGCCCTACTCGACAGTGGCAGCACAACAACCCTTATCAACAAAAGGGCACTTCCCTTTGGAGTTCTACCAATTCAATCCAAAACAAGGACCATCACAACCACAGCCAATGGATCATTCGACACCTTGTTGTTTGTCGTAATGAAGAATCTCAAACTACAAGAATTTGGGAATACAACAAGCGAGCGTTGTGAGGCCAGATTATTTGAATCCAAATCATGCAGATATGATATTATCTTCGGTCGAGACTTTCTATGCAGCACCAATATCAACTTATTATTTGAATCCAGCATGATTCAATGGAACAAACAACAAATTCCAATGCGCGAAACAGCCAGTTTTGATATTACTCCAGATCTGCAAGAAGCATATTTTCAAGCATTACTGGAGGAATCCATTCATTCCGAGCTATTTGTGCATGATGCAGTATCTTCATCACCTGTCATCCTTGACAGAGCTTATGAAGCAACTGATCCAACCTCAGTTGCTGAGCAACAAGCACATATGACAGCATCAGAAAAACAACAGTTCCAAGCTGTCCTATCCAAATATCCAAACGTCTTCAATGGCAAACTCGGCAAATACCTGCACAAGAAAATCTCACTCAAACTGAAGCCCAACGCCAAGCCAGTTCACAAGAAGCCCTATGCAGTCGCATACAAAAGAGAAGAACTATTCAAAAGGGAGCTCCAGAATCTGGTAGATGATGGAGTCCTCAAAAGATGTGATGGACCGGCTGAATGGGCATTTCCTACTTTTATCATTCCAAAGAAGGACAACAGGGTTCACTGGGTGTCAGATTTTTGAGAATTCAATGAACTGCTAGTCAGAAGGCCATATCCAATCCCAAGAATACAGGACATCATGCATCGCCGTGGCAAATACACCCACTTCACCAAGATTGATTTATCCATGCAATACTATTGCTTTGAACTGGATGAACCAAGCAAGAAACTATGCACGATTGTCACCCCATATGGTTGCTATGAATATCAAAGACTCCCAATGGGTGTCAAAATCTCTCCAGACGTGGCACAACAACTTATGGAGGACATTTTGCAAGGCACCGACTGCACAGTCTATATCGATGATATTGGAATCTGGACAAATGGCACCTTCAGCCACCACATGCAAACAGTGGACACAATTCTGCACCGACTGAATGAAAATGGTCTCAAGTGCAACCCTCTCAAATGTGACTGGGCTGTACAGGAAACCGGCTTTCTCGGATTTTGGATGACTCCAGAAGCCGTGAAACCTTGGAAGAAGAAAATTGAAGCTATTCTGCGAATGGACAGACCCAAAACCATCACTCAAGTCAAGTCCTTTCTAGGTGCTGTTGGTTACTACAGAGATATGTGGCCGAGACGATCACATGTCCTCTCTCCTTTATTTGAACTCACGGGAACACCCAAGAAAACTGCCAATGGGCAGTCCAAATCAACAAAGTCAGCCTTCACATGGGGGCCAGCTTAGGAAAAAGCCTTTGAAGAAATGAAAGCAATGATAGCAAGTGACGCGCTGAACACATACCCAGATCTGAACCTACCATTTGAGATCTACACCGACGCTTCAGGTACAATTTTGCGCCTCGCGCAATTTTGTCCGACGTTCCAAATTTCCAATGTTCCAGTACTAAAAACATGTAGATTTCTACACAAATTTCCCCTGCCATATCTTGCTCACTTCTACACTGCCACCACCGACACCAGGCTCTACACATACTAACCAAGACCTGCCCTTTTCGATTTTGCTATCAGCTTAGTCGATTGGCGCCTTCCTTGGCCTCTGTGGTTGCATATTCACCATTGTCGGTCCTTGTCGTCGTCGTCGTCGCCGTGGTCGTTGCGCTTGCAAACCAACACTAATTTCCTACACTGAATCCAGTATCTCTTCTACCTACACTGGATCCTGTAGACCAGTACTAACCCCACAAAGCTCCTTCTCCGATCTGTTTCGCGAAGCGCTACCACTTCGATCTGTGAGCTTCTCCCCCAAGTCACAGGTGAACTTCAAGTTCCCTTCTGTTCCTTCCCTGACCCTTAAGCGAGCATTCACTTATGGCCCCTGGTCGTTAAGTGTTTCCGCTCAAGGCCGTCCTTCTCACATATACCTTTCAGGTGTGCCCTACAGCTGGCATCTGTTTTCACACCTACAGTCCCTTCCTATGTGGTTTTGATTAGAGGCCGATTCTACATATGACCCTTCCAGTGTACTACCCGGTTCTTCAAGTCTCTTGTGAGATAAGAGAGGTCTCACAGGTGAACTTCAAGTTCCCTTCTGTTCCTTCCCTGACCCTAAAGCGAGCATTCACTTATGGCCCTTGGTCCCTAAGTGTTTTCGCTTAAGGCCCTCCTTCCCACATATACCTTTCAGGTGTGCCCTACAGCTGGCATCTGTTTTCACACCTACAGTCCCTTCCTATGTGGTTTTGATTAGAGGCCGATTCTACATATGACCCTTCCAGTGTACTACCCGGTTCTTCAAGTCTCTTGTGAGATAAGAGAGGTCTCACAGGTGAACTTCAAGTTCCCTTCTGTTCCTTCCCTGACCCTAAAGCGAGCATTCACTTATGGCCCTTGGTCCCTAAGTGTTTTCGCTTAAGGCCCTCCTTCCCACATATACCTTTCAGGTGTGTCTTACAGCTGGCGTCTGTTTTCACACCTACAGCTCCTTGGCTCCTAAGTGGTTTCGATTAGAGGCCGATTCTACATAGGACCCTTCTTCCAGTGTACCACCCGGTTCTTCAAGTCTCCTGTGAGAGATAAGAGAGGTCTCACAGGTCGAACTTCAAGTTCCCTTCTGTTCCTTCCCTGACCTTTAAGTGTGAATTCACTTATGGCCCTTGTCGTTAAGTGTTTTCCCCTAAGGCCCTACTTCCTCCCTATCCAATCAGGTGTGCCCTACAGCTGGCATCTGTTTTCACACCTACAGCTCCTTGGCTCCTAAGTGGTTTCGATTAGAGGCCGATTCTACATAGGACCCTCCTTTAGTGTTCCCCCTGGTTCTTCAAGTCCCTTCCCTGTGAGATACGAGAGGTCTTACAGGTCGACCTTCAAGTTCCCTTCTGTTCCTTCCCTGACCTTTAAGTACGAATCCTCATTAGTATGGCCCCTGGTATTTAAGTGTTTTCACTTATGGCCCTACCTCCTCCATGCATCATCAGGTATGCCCAACATCTGGCATCTGTTTCCACACCTACAGCCCATTGGCTTATAAGTGGTTTCAATTAGAGCCCGTTTCTACATAGGAACCTCCTTCAAGTGTTCCACCGGTTCTTCAAGTGTTCCCTGCGAGATAAGAGAGGTCTCACAGGTCGATCTTCAAGTTCTAGCCTACATACCATGTGCCCCTAAGTGTTGTTCTTTTATGGTTCCCATCCCACATAGGACCCCTCCAGTGTACAGCCTGCCTTGTTCTTCTTCCTCCAAGACTATGGCCCCTGTGCCCCCACTAACTGAATTCCACTTAGGGGCTTCCATTCACTTACCGTAGGCTCTCTTGCTTCTTCCACCAAGCAAGCAGTGCGGCGCTATGCCCTTCCTATGTGTATCCCTTCCTAGCTCCACTTCGATCGAAAAACTCGCTTGATCGCAAAACCCGACAGCAACCTTCGACCGCATTTCTACATAAGACCCTTCCAGTGTCCCACCCGGTTCTTCCCGTCTCTTGCGAGATAAGAGAGGTCTCACTGGTCGAACTTCAAGTTCCAGCCTACATACCATGTGCCTTTAAGTGTTGTTCTTTTATGGTTCCCATCCTACATAGGACCCCTTCAGTGTACAGCCTGCCTTGTTCTTCTTCCTCCAAGACTATGGCCCCTGTCTTTTCCATCCCACATACTGTGGGACCAGCCCGCCTGAGTGCAGCCATGCGGCGCTGCTCCTCATATGTGTCTCCCTTCCTACTGTATGATTGTTGGCAGCTGCTTTCTGTTAGGCTTCTGCTTGGGGCAGCATTCATCAGTTTGTTCTTTGTACCCTCCCTGCTTGCTTTCAGGATTCGTTTGAAAAATTTGTCGTTCTACAACTTGGGGCTTAAACTCTCTTCGATTGAGGCGACGTTAAAGTCTGGATACAGACTGAGTAGCTTAGATCCACCTTTGGTGGTTAAGGTTACTTAAATAAGTATATTATTATATTATTATTACACCGACGCTTCAGGTCTACAACTCGGCGCAGCCATCCTACAAAATGGAAACCCCATTGCTTATTGGTCCAAGAAGCTGAATGCAGCTCAGAAGAATTATACTACAACCGAAAAGGAACTACTTGCAATAGTCTTGTGTTGCAAGGAATACAGGAAACTACTATTAGGCTGTGAACTCAACATTTACATAGACCACAAGAATCTCACCTTCAAAACCCTCTCTCCGCAGCGAGTACTCCGATGGAATCTCTTTCTACAAGAATACAACCTCAATTGGAATTATGTGGAAGGACCCAAGAATGTTCTCGCGAATGCATTCTCATGATTACCCAGGATGGATCCACCTACAGTGGGGGAGAAACAGAAGCAAGACAAAGGAACTCTAATCGATTTTCTCAAGTTAGACGTCCCGGAACAAGCAGATGAAGAGCTGTTCTTACAAGAATTTCCAGAGGTATTCCCAAACCTATGCCATGACGCGGACGGTGAATTATACTCATGTCTACTGAACAATGAGTGTCTGGTCAACCTACCAACACTCCAGGAAATGGAATGCCCAGTGAATTACACCAATATTGCTCAACATCAACAGAACAATGACACGCTCCCAGCCAAGCTGCAATTACCAACCTTCTTTAAACAACAACTTGGTAATCAGGAAATCACGTGCTACTCCAAAGCAGAAACCAGAGAGGAATGGAAAATCTACATTCCAACCTCCCTTGCTCCCCAATTACTCAAGTGGTACCATCTACTACTAGGGCACTGTGGATCCACCAGGCTCAACCAAACGATAGCTGCCAGGTTCCACGTGGAACGTCTTACCAAGCTATGCCAAGAATACGTATGCCCGGATGATTGCATCAAGTACAAGAGCAGAAATGCTAGTTATGGATTGCTGGCGCCCAAGCAAGCGCCATTGGCACCATTCAGTGAAGTGCATGTGGATCTGATTGGACCATGGAAGGTAACAGCCCATGGAAAAGTCTACAACTTCAAGGCTCTCACGTGCATTGACCCAGTTACCAACCTGCTGGAGATCATTCGCATCAAGGATAAGTCAAGTCAACATGTCTCCAACCAATTCACCAACTGCTGGTTATCCAGATATCCAAGACCGGTCAAATGTGTCTATGACAATGGTGGAGAATTCCTAGACCATGAATTCCAAAATACACTGGCAGCCTATGGAATTGAAGGTGTGGCTACCACAGTCAAGAATCCTCAAAGCAATGCTGTCTGCGAAAGGGCCCATCATACCATTGCAGACACTCTTTGGATATTGGTACATGTGAATCCACCTCAAACCAACACGCAGGTATTATTTTCCTTCTGAATCCGAATTGTTGAGAGTGAGAGTCTAATTCAAAGGCTTCTGAAGAACAGCAACGCTGCGTTAGTGTGTTAGTAGACAAACGATTGTACTCTACGCGTGACAATTGTGTTTGGATACTTTCGGCAACGGATAATCGAACTACAGGCGAAGCTAGAGAAACGCCGGATCTCTTCTTGCTGTGACTTGTTCAGATTGCAGGGAGACAGACCTTAGTATGTAGATTACAAGTAGTTGGTAGCAACTAGTGTGAATTTTGGGATATAAATCAGTTGAATGTTAAAAGTATGAGATAAAGTGAAATCTTGCCGAAATGCAAGATATCTCTTTTATTGAGATGAATACGTTGCAACTGCTGTTGCGTAGTGATGAGATTACTCGCTGATTATTTCCGTACATGTATTGGTCGTTGACCATATATATCTGTATGCATGTATATATACTGTGTGAGAATCACACGCCAACGGTTTTCTTCTCTTGTTCCGTTAGGAAGACTTCATGATATGTTTATCATTAAGGTCAGGAATTGCTCCCGTAGCTCGTGTGATATTTTATGAAATCAGAGTTTGCTCACCGAAGAACAATGGCAATACTGTAAAACAGGGATTGCTCATCGTTGATGCGCGATGGGAATCGATGCGCCGTGGGAATCGATTACTTAGATTGATACGGGACTCATGGATTCGTACGAATAGGAAATCTACCATCTGGTAGCTTTGGTACTTCTGGTCACGAAAGGAATTTAATACTCCCCATGTCTCCTTGTGAAGGGTCATCACGCTCTACATGATGCTTCCATCATCTTGAAGGAGGTTGCCGGTATTACCACAGAAGTGGAAGATGGGCCTGAGCAGTGGATACACAACTGAGTGTCCCCAATGCTTGGTGAGAATGTCTGCACAGTTATCCTTACCTGGGATGTGCATCATTAAAATGAAACCTCTCGCTATCATGCTCCGTACGTAGTGAAACGATAAAATGTTATGACGCTTGTGCAGCCTTGCGTAAGGGAAGGTTGACGTTTGGATCATCTTTTCGTTGTCACCCCAAGAGTAGGAGATATCATGGACTCGTGTTCCTAGGTATCAGAATGAGTGGCGTAAATCGACGATCTGTTCGATGCAGGTCCTTCCTGCAACAAATTCAGTTCCAAAGGTGGCTGTTTCCGTAGTAGACTGCTTCTTCGAGAACCACATCATGGGAGTCTTGTTTGCGAAATGAAGAATGCCGGTTACAGCCTTACCACTGAGAATATCATGCATGAGGTTGGCATCGTAGAAATGTGTTAACTCTACTGTCTTTCCAAGCGGTGTAGGAGCGTCGTCGGGTAGCTCTTCAGAATGCTCCCCATAGACGGTGTTGGACCAGTCGATGGTGTCGGGTTTAGTCAATATAAAATCAGGTGGTTCCACGCAGAATCTGATTTTAAAATGTCTAAACTTGGAGATATATCCATAGATACGTTTTGCACGTTCGAGATGCCCATCTCGTGGCTGAGCTCTGAAACTCGAGAGTGTCATCACGGCTGTTTGTACATCGAAACGGCCAATAGCGATGATCCATTGGAGTGAACCGATCATACTTTGATATTTCTGTATACCAGTTTCTTCAAGAAAGGCTGAGGAGTCCAATTCAGGATGATCGTTCTCTGCAATGGGTGATTGGAACCTAGTGCTGGGTTTGCATCCGAACATTTGTTCGTAAGATGCTTCCATCTTTTCGATGAACTTTATGGGATTCATGCATAGAACACCATGTTTGTCGCGCTCAAACCCGCAACCTAGGTGAAAGTTCATAGGTCCGGATCCTTTCAGCTTGAAGTTATACGGTGACGATTGCAATACCTTCAAGAAGGAATTGGGATCTGCCATGCAGAGACATAGGTCATCGACATATGTGCATATAAGTTCATATACACGTTCACCATGCTTGTTCGTTCCAGGCTTGAGGAATATTTCCGGTTCTGCGCGGGATCTTTCGAAGCCAAGTTCGATGAGACAAGCCGCTAGTAAGTCTCCAAAGCACTTGCCTGAAGATCTGAGGCCATATAGGGCTTTGTAAATGATCAACAGGTGATCTTCCAGCGATCCGAATTCGGGACCTGCCTTGATGCATACTTTCTCGCAGGTAACTGCTTCTAGGTAGGCATTACCTATATTGATACCCCATGCTTCCAAGTTGTTGAGTTCAGCTAGGAATAGGCACATACGTAGGCCGCGGAGAGATACGACGCCTGCGTAAACACTGTGGATAGGGGCCTCAGTGAGATTGCCGTTAGCAACGAGGCGAGCCTTGTGTCTACCGTCGTGCTTGACAGCATATATCATGTGTACCTTGATCTGTTGGAATCCCGGGGGAATGGAGCTTGTCTTGTACACGCCTTTATCAATGAATGTATTGTACTCATTGAGTTGTGCCATTTCCAGAGTGGTGGCATCTTCCCGTTGGCTTGATCAAATTGGAGGGCTTCTTTGTGACTACGAGGTACTTTGAATCCATATTGGTACTGCGGAGTGGTACGGAAAGAACGTAGTTTGGCTTGGTGCACGAGTTGATCAAGTTTCTTGGTTCGTCGCGCTAGGTTGGTGATTCGCTTGAGGCGTTTCCAACCCGGGAGGTCAAGCAAGTTGTTGTCTTTCCCATATTTGGCAACGGTGACCGGGTCATCAGCCGCAATATTGGCCAGAGGTTCATATGTGCGTTCCATATTCTCCCATTCAATCCAAAGGTTATAATTGGAACCTTTGTATTGAGGATGTTTGTTATCCAGTGGACCTTGGTGTCCTAGGATGCGGCGAAACGACCAAAGTTTGCCGTCTTTTTGTGTTGAATCACGATGGATGTAATTCATGACATCATTGTATGCAATGATATCATCGAGTTCGTCATCAGAGTGTTTGCACTTAAACTTGATGAAGTCTTTGTTGCGTTCAAGACTGTCTTCAACATCGACAATGGTAAGACGTTTCCGAGTGCCATCGGGGTTGGTTACAAGGATGGATTGTCCTTGTAGATCGGCAATCGGGACCGCAGGAATGGTAATGGGTTTACCATCAGCATCAAATTGTGCGTTACCTTCTTCGTCGGTAACAACTACCTGTGATGGGTCTACTGAAGGAGTAGCGGGGTTGGTGTGTGGAGTTGTGACGTCACTAACATCAAAGTATGCTAATTCCGGTGGGTCAAAATCATCTTCAGTAAGGAGAACGCCATCGGATGTCTTGCTGAAGATGTGTGTCGTAGGGGGACCATCAAAACTCTCCCCATAGTTGTTAGGGAGTGGAGAAGGTGACCAGCTAGGGCTGTCATCGACCTTCTTATAGAGAAAGCTCGGTAACGAGGGGTGGGCGGGTGGTTGAAGAATTGGTTGAGTGCCAGATGCGGGAGGCGTAGTACCTGGTTGTTCATTGGGTACAGATGGGATGGTGTCATCGGCAGTGTCAGAATCAACGGGTGAAACGCTAGGGGGGATGGAGTTGCCTGGTTTTGTAGTCTCGTCAATGGGTTTACTCAGAGTGGTATGCTCCCCATGTTTGAATGATGGAGCTTCTCCAGTGGCGTATAAACGGGGCAAGGAATCCTTGGCGTTGCGCCATTTGATGAAGCCATCATCAGTGAATAGGCCTGCGCGCTTGTTACAAGATTCAGGTGTAAGGGCAGAGCGGACACCGGACCGGTCAAGTAACTTGTTGGTAACTGGATCCCAGATGCGAAAGCAGAGTCCATTGCCAACATGTTCGGCGATGCCGACGAAATGACCTTGGCGTTCGGTAGATTTGGTACCGAAAGGAGAGTCGTTGGTTTTGAAATACACAGGTTCAAACCAGAAGAAACTGGTGTATGCGCTGATGTCGCCAAGGGTACCGGTAGCAATGAAGACCGGTTGTTTATCGGACAGCGTAGGATCAGAAATAACATTGAGGAGACCCGCAACGTATGTCATGCACAGTAGCCATAGATGAGGTGGTGTGCCTGTACAATCCATGACGCAATTGACAATGCGCTTGAACGTTTGGTATTGGCGTTCGAATTGATTCTGGTGTTGGTGATAAGGTTCACTTTGCCAGAGTCCAATCCATAACATTTTGAGGTAATCGACGACCTTCTTACTGGATTGATAGTTACCGTGGTTGCAAAGGAGGCAAATGGGTCTGCCCCATTTTCGAACAAAGTTCTGAAAGCAAGATAGGAAGTCGCCGGTGGTACGCATTTCTTCAACGTGTATAATATGTGACTTGTGGCCGAAAAAGATCTGAGCAATCTTGGAGCCACCATCAATTGCTGGGACATCTGAATCGACAGCATCGGACATGACATCGTCATTGAAGGGTCGAACGTTCATGGCCGGTTGAGGGGAATGAAAGCGTTTGAAAATGTTGCCATCAGGGCTAACCGCCATTGAACCATATTGGGTTGAGTTTTCAAACGTGGCCTTGATGCGATCGGTGGAAACCCAACAAAAGAAAGGTTTCAGGGATAGGTAGTCATGTTCATTGGGGTACCTCTCGCGTGGCGTAGCCGCAATATGTGTAGTTTCACTGGCAGTGCAATCTGTCGGAAACGCAGTGATTGTCTTAGAGGCTTCAGATAAAGTGCAGCATGCGAGGCGTTCTTGGTGAATGTAGTCGGTGGAAGTAAGCCAAAAGGAGCGATCGTTGGTTCTTTGGTCATCAATTGGGAGGAAGGGAGATCGAGTTGATTGGCTGGAATATGAGCTGAGGGACGTGACCGTGGAGGAGTCGGGTGGTACGGAGATATCCAATCCTTCAAGACAATGTGGGTTTCCATATTCGTCGTAATTGGCATAAGGGAGTTGCTGTGGTTGAGGAGGATATTTCTGGAGAAACTGTTCATCTTTCGCACTGATTGTGGTATCGAGAACAGATGGGTCCCAATGTTTATCGGATGTCATGATAACATGTGGGAGCGTGTCAAACTCAACAGTCGTATACTTTCGCATTGCAAGATATGGTAAACCGTGTCGTATGCTAAGAGGCAGCAGTGCATATCCATCGGAGGTGGTGATGACTTGTCCACCGCCAGCTTTGATGGATGTGTCGTCGACAGTGGAAAAATATGCTTCCATTTGACCGGAGGACAATATAGAAGGGTGACGTCCCGTATAGGCACACTCATTGAAAATGAGGATGACGGGGCCCCTGTTCGATATAGAATATGCTCCGCATGTAGCAATGGGGATATTCTGAACCTGGTGATTGTTAATGCCGGTGACATTGACATATCGTGGTGGGATGTCCTTGGAAATGAGACATGCATTATTGCCGATGATGCAACCATTTGCGCCGCGATCCACCATGGCAAAACCAGGGCTAGTAACCGTAGTTTTGTGTATGCGGTATGTGTACGACGTGACTGAGCTATTGTTAGGAAAGGTCAGATCTTCGTTAGGATCATACCATTGATGGAAATTGGCGGAATATGATGATGTTTCTACAGGTATTTGGGTGTCACCGTCCTTTTTGTACCGAATGTCAGGGTTTTCGGAAAGGAATCGAGCGGGATGCGCGGGTGACACGGAAGACTTGAGAGGTTGCTGGTCCTTGGATGAAGAGGTTGTTGATTTGTATACACCTAAGGATGCATGGAAAACACCGCTACGATCATTTTCTACCGCAGGATGTAGATCTGCCGCTGAATTGGCAAGTTCGTCTTTGGTCGAGGTATCGTTTTCTCGGAATGATACCGAATGTCCGTGTTGATATGCCTTTCGGGTAATGGGTTTGACACTGTTGGGGTCAGGCTGGTCCTTGTTAAGTAAGTCGTGGCGTAACAATGCGACCACGATTTTCTTGCCTTCCGGGGAAAAACTGAGCCAACTTTTCATGTCCTGACGTGACAGGGCCTTCCATATGTTTGTAGGTAGCCGTGTGGTAGGTTCAGGGGTACGTCCAGCCTTAAATACCGCATAATCCTGGTAGTCTCCTTCGAAATCGATAGGGAGAGCATAGTCATCATGGTTTTGGCCTTGTTCAGAGGAGAAATCATGAACGTGTGCACGTACAGTCGACCGAGGAGCAGACATCGCGGACTGGGAATCGAGTCGAGTTGCTTTGAGTAAAAGCGTGATTTCAAGATCGTGAATAGCAGCGGCTTTGGCGACCGCGTCCGTCACGGTGCTATTCGTCCCACCTGGATCCTTGACTTTGGCAAACTGTTCGCTTAGCTGAAAGCTGGAATAGCATGCCTGACATAATGCTGATTTTGCAGTATGGTACTCAAGGGGCTTGTTGGGGGGACGGAGCTTATTGAGGTGATTCAATTCATCAAACCAATGTGTAATGAATTTCACTTTGGATTCCTTCCAATTGTTGAGATTTAACTTTAGCAACGCTTGTAGCTGAGTCGAATTGTCATATACCTTGGCTTTTGACTTGCTGTGAAGGTTTACGAAATTGAAAAGAATTCACCGTGTAACGCGTATTCATACGTACGAAGAGTCACGAAGGCAAATAACCTTATTCGTAAGGTTTTTTAACCTGAGTGAATAATCGTCGGTGATTATCCATGTGGATTGTCTCTTAGCGGGAATTTTCCCAACAGCTCACTCTTCGAAGAATTAACAACTCTAAAACACTATCATGCCCTAAAATCTATGTACAACCTAGTACTAATTCTACGTAATAAGGTACAAATACTGTGATATTCCAATGAGAATATCACGGTGAATTACACGGTAATACGATACAAAGAAAGACCGATCGAAGATGGTTTGCCTGTGTTTTGTGTCTTATTTATGTGTGCTTTGTATGCTAAAAATTACACGATAATATGCCGTATAATCGACACGGTGATACGATGATAAGACGAGTAATTTGACGACGATTAATTAACCTATCGACATCGAATAGGCCGAATGAACTGTAACAATGATCACTCACTAAATCAATCAACCGTAAGACCGATTGCGTTTTGCGTTTGTTTGTTACGACACACTTTTTCTAGTTTATCAGACCCACAGCACTCCACGAGCTGTGGAGGACCGAATGGCGTTTCCCACCAAGAAACGCAGTTTGAGCTCGAAGACTAATCCGGACTAGCCTGATCAGCTACCGGCATCAACCCTCAAGGATGTAAAAGAGGCAGTTGCCTGTGGAGTCCTGGAATAAACCAACACCAGGGCGGTCTCCCTGAAAGAAGAGACCAAAGAATCGAACCAAGGTGGTGGCTCCACCGGGTTTTGAGATCCAGCAAAACAAGCAAGGGAAAAGAAGCTGGACGGCTCAGTCGAAAGGGCCGCCCAGGTTGGCATCAGTTGAAAGGAATCAATATCCAATTCGAGAACACTGATCTTTCACTGAAAACAAGGATGACGTGAGCCAGAAGATTGAGCCTGAAGTATTCTGTGGTGAAACAGGTTGCGAAGAACATCTGCTTGCGAAGGAGCATGTTGCGAAAAAACATCTGCTCCAGAATCGAGAACACCAAATCGCGAAAGATCGTCGAGAACAAACCCCGAAGATCGAAAGATCCAATACGAAAAAGAGAACACTAAATTCTCAGGAAACAATCTTTCAACCTTTCACCACAGAAATACAGAATGAGCAAAATCCCAAGAAAGGATAGGAAAGCTCACAATCTTGATTTGCGACAAAAGCAAAAGCTCACACAAAGATAGAAACTGGAACGAAAACTCGATCCGAATAGTCAGAAAGTATACAAACCGGAACGAAAATTCGATCCGGATAAATACAAAACAGAAAAACAAATTGCACCCGACAGCAGTCAACCATCTAACATCCAACCCTTCGATTACATTCTCTCTCCACATACCACTTCTGACTCACACTGAATACAAATACTCCAAATACTCCGAAAACTCTCTTCAAAGTGACCATCCGACCATTAGAATACGCAATTCTCCACCATGGTACGAACTAGAACACACGGCTACATAGAAGAAATAAAAATGGAGGTGGGTCAAGATCCGAATGACCCTGATGGAGACGAGGACGAGGATTCCGAAAAATATCCAGATAGTGAAGAGGAGTTCGATGCAAGGATCATGAGAGTAATGGAAAAGGCCATGACTGATCCAGAAACAAACTCAACTTGGAAAAGAGTCATCGACAAGGAAGTAAAGAGAAGGATCAGAAGGATACAGGATGCAGTGGAGCAACACAGAAATCCAAATGACGTCAATCAGGGTGATAGTGATAGCGATAACAGCAATGAAGATGAGAACCAACTAGACGTCGACCTAAGGGCGGAACGACACGGAAGGAGGTCATCCCAACCAAAAATAAAAATCAGGGGATTCAACAGTGGAAGATTTCTGAATCCAGAACAGCTTGCCTTTAGAAGCAGCTTGATGGATTTTGGTATCAACTATGAATCAGCTGAAGAAATTATGAGGGGAGGAATGTCTAATATTCGCGAAATTACAGACCTTAACAAGGAAAGCATCAAATCATTCATGCATGGATTGAAATCTATCAGTCCGGAATGTCCTAACCCAAAAAGTATCCACTATGGTAACAGGCTATCATCGAGGCTTCTCACATGGGTAAGTTGGGCTCGATACCAACCACTGATTGGAGTTGAGCCAAGGGCCGCCGACTGGAATGCAAACCCAAACAACCTGGAATTGCAGCAATTCAGAATCAAGATGATGGAGGCGAGTGTAAAATCACAGGAAAAAGCAACCCCACCTGAATTGAAGGATCTTACAAAATTCAGGGAATGGGAGGAAGGATTCCGTCAAAACTTGAGATACAGATTCAACTCTGAGGGATTTCCAATCTTGTATGTCATAAGACCCCAAGAAAAGGAAGTTGTTACTGATGAAGCCAGGTCTGGAACAGTCGGGCAAAGCCCAACAGATACTTATCCAACTTGGAGTGATTACAATGAAAGATGTGGCGTCCTGTCAGGTCACCAGTATGACGAGGATAACAGTGTCGTCTGGAGATTGTTGTGTGATGCAACAAGAAAAGGTCCTGGTTGGGAATATGTCGCACATTTCCAAAACACTGCACTGAATTCTGGTAATGCCAGAAATGCTTTCATTTCGCTGATGCAACATGCTTACACCGATACCAATATCACTATGGTTCTGAATAAAACATATCAGGAAATGAAAGATTCACACTACACTGGAGATTCTAAGAATTATGACTGGAACAAGCACAAGCGAAACTGGACTGCTTTTCATGGTACAATTCTGAGATTTGAAAAGAATCATAATGAAAGGAGATTTGTCTGGGATTTTATCAATTCAATCAGCGATGAGCGACTTGATGCTGCTAAAGCCGATGCAATTGACGAGAGCAAAGATTACCGGGACAATTTCAATGAATGCTTGATTCTATTCACCAATCGTCTTGGATTGAAAAAGCTTGCAAAGGGGAAGCATAAAAGAGGTTCCAGAAGTTTGTATTCTATGGGCACATCAAGCAACAAAAAGCAAAAGACAACTGGAACGTTTACAGGAAAAGTTGAGTGCAAGCCTTACCCAACAAGTGTTTATAAAACAATGTCAAAAGAACAACGTCAGGAGCTTTACCAGATGAGACAGGCTAAAAAGAAAAGAAATCTCAAGGCTGCTGAGACTAAAAAGAAAGAAACTGAGAATGAAGGCGCGGGTGACAGTTTTGGCTCAAAATCTAAGAAATGACATAATAACCGGACACTATCACTAGAACACAAATTGTTAACAATGGTGAGCCGGTCATTATACAAGATGAACGTTCCTGTAGATTTTGATGATGGGGAAAGTGAAGAAGGGTATTGTGAGCTAGACTCACATGCAGACACTACTGCGGCAGGAAGCAATATGGTATTACTGAACCCTGATCAGATCAAAACACACGTTGATGTTGCACCTTTTTCTGAAGAATACAAGCCCATCAAGAAAATCCCGATTGGAAGCTGTGCTACGGCGTGGACAAACCCAACATCAGGCCAAGTGTACATTATAGTGTTCCATCAAGCACTGTACTTTGGAGACAAATTGAAGAACAGCTTGATATGCCCAAATCAAGTGAGGGACTGCAATTTCAACTCTGTTGAAGAGACACCTCGCCAATTTGATTCAAGATCCAAGCATGGGATTACAATTCAAACTCCAATGGAAGATGATGATCCGAAGAAAGTATTTTTCAAACTGAGTATGAGAAATGTGATCTCATATTTCCCCACAAGAAAGCCAACAAGAATGGAACTTGATGAATGTCAACATTTACAATTCAAACCCCACTGGAGGATGATGATCCGAAGAAAGTTTTTATCAAACTGAGTATGAGAAACGTGATCTCATATTTCCGCACAAGAAAGCCCACAAGAATGGAACTTGATGAATGCCAACATTTGATTGCAACAAATGATACCCCCTGGGATCCACATTCACTGAAGTTCAGGATGGCCGAGCTAGCCATTGACAATGGAGATCCAATTTCAGGGGACCAGTTCAGCCTTCAAGCTATGTCGACCGAAGAAGACCAAGCAATGGATACAAGTTCGGTTGTAACAGAACCTGCTAGTAATGTTACAGGTAAACTCCCCAAGACCAGCTTAGACAAACGGCATCCAAGCGTCATGCAGCAATGCAAACTGATGAGAGTCCATCAGGTATCTACAAGGAGAATGCTAACTGAATGCCAGATTGCAACAGATGGAAATATAGCTCATCGGATTTCTTCTGTAAGGAATATTTCAAGCGCGCGAAGGGTAGACCAATTTTTGTTTGATGATACAGAATTTGACTTTATGGAAGCTCCTGAAGAAGAATCAAAACAGGCCCCTAGCTTGCAAGAAATTGACAATACACTTGAGAGAAGGTCTCTTGACAGAAGAAATCAATGGGGGCCATCAGTAATAACAATTGAAGGTCCAAACAAAGTTGACTGTGAACGCCTAGCCAAAACTTGGAATATTAGTTTCAAGAAAGCTGAGCAGACATTGAAAGTCACGACGCAGAAAGCACTCAGGAATTTGCAATTACCATTGATGAAGAGGTTGCCTACTCAGCGCTTCAGGAACAAGAGAGTTGCACAAGGAACCTGGTACACAGATACATGGCATGCAAGAACGACCAGTATTATGAGGCAGAAAAATGTGCACAGATCTTCACCAATGGAAATGGGTTTGAAGTATTTATACCAATACAGGACAAATCACAAGCCCATCAAGGATTGAAGACATTCATTCATGAAATTGGAATTCTGGAGCATTTGATTTCTGATGGCGCACCAGAACAAGGATCTCCAAGAACCTACAAGACACACTGGAATTCAATTGTAAAGCGCAACCATATTCATCAGACATTCATCCAGCCACATTGCCCATTCCAAAATCGAGCAGAACAAGCAATTGGTCATCTTGGTAGTGCAATCACAACCAAGTCTGCAAAGAAGAAGTCACCGAGGAGGTTATGGTCATTTTGTGGTGAACTATGTGCTAATATCAGGCAGCGAACAGCATCGAGCAACCCTTCTTCAATGGGGAGAACCCCATTCGAATTGGTACATGGCTATAGGCCGGATATTACACTATACACTTCATCAGAATGGTATGACTTTGTGTTTTATTATGAAAAAGGTGATTCTTCCACCCGAGGTGTTGAAAGGCTGGGAAGATGGTTGGGTCCCTGTGGCAATAAGGTAGGTGGGGGTGATTACTTTTGGCTCCTGACTGAATCAGCAATACCAATATCTACAAATTCAATACGACCTGTCAAAGAATTTGAATGGAGGGATAGAGATATCCTCAGACGAATGGAAGCAATTGACAAATCAATTGAATCCAAGATAGGAGATGAAGTGAAGGATAGGAAAACTACCCGGAGCCTCAAATGGAGCTATTTGAGAACCAACCAGTGGAATCACCTGATTTGAAACTTGAAATGGCTGAACCAGAAGCATCAGTAGAAGATATTGATGAACCAGATGAATACCTGGGGAATGAGGTTATCATTGAAAGAGGTGACGAAATACTCAGGTGCGTTGTCAAGGACAGGGTTCGCGACTTGCAAAACAGACCGATAGGACTCAGAAATGAGAATCCCATACTAGACACAAGGCTGTATAAATTGCAACTACCTGATGGTACCATGGAGGAATACACGGCAAATATTGTTGCAGAGAGTCTGTATAGTTCTGTTGATGATGACGGACAGATGTTCACTCTACTGGATGAGCTCATTGACCATGAAAAAGACAACACTGCACTAACTGATGATGAAGCCACGACCATAGCAAAAAATGGCAGGAAAACCCATAAGCCAACGACTAGGGGTTGGCGGATTTTGGCCAGTTGGAAAGATGGAACAGAATCTTGGTGTAAGCTAAGTGATGTGAAAGAATCATTTCCAGTTCAATTAGCTGAATATGCTGTCAACAATAATCTTGAAAAGACACCAGCATTCCGATGGTGGGTGCACAAAATTTTGAGAAGAAAGGATCGAATCCTTAAAGCGGCCAAAACAGCAAAGTATTGGTTGAAGACTCACAAATATGGAGTTGAGTTGCCTCATTCAATCAAACAAGCGCTGGCTATTGATAAGAAAACAGGGACTGACCACTGGGAAAGAGCAATTCATAAGGAAATGACAAATAACATGGCAGCGTTTGAATTTTCTGATGATGACGTTATTCCAGTTGGCCATAAGCAGATAACAACCCACATGATCTTTTATTAAATTCCTTTCGTGTCTAAGTTGGTAGAGGTACGAGATCGAAAATAATGAGACCTCGCGAGTTACTAGACTCATTCTTACGATCGAGAATCGATACTTAACTGGATGAGAAGAATCGATCGTCACTCAAGTTCGATACTTAGTGACCCAAACAAGAGCGCATGCCAGATATTAGCATATGCCATATTCTGCTAAGCGTCCTTGTTTTCAAGAAAAGACAGCAAAGGTTCGAAGCGCTGCTCACTTGTTTATCTGCAAAATACGTGTTGTATTGGCGGCAACACGATATTTCCCCGTAACACGGTATTTTACCGCATAATATACTCGTAACAAAGTGCTGTATTAGCGGCAGCACACTTTAAAGCGGTAACTTGCTCTCCAGCAAGCCAACACGCTTATTCTTTTAGATTATTTGATTATTCAACCTTAAACCTTGCACAACGGACGCCTCCTTTTGCGTCTCATTTGTAGAACTACAAGCCTAAGATCTAACTGATTGCGTCGATTGGTCGATAGTCAGAATAGATCTGATTGGATTCACATCCAGTCGTAGTGGATATCAGAGAAATATTAGAAACAACAGACCGGCACCTCAACCGGCCTGCAACTAACGCTCCTGTTGCTCTTCTTTGCCTTTGGATTGAATCAGCTCAACAGCCAGTTCAGAAGGAATTTAACAGATTAACAGTCGCAAGCTTGTTGAAGCTTGCAAAAGAAGAAGACGACGACAGAAGATCATCAATTGACTCGACTACGGACAACGATTGATATTTCTCTGATCCAATTACACCATAAACCAACGACGATACGAATTAATCGATTTTTTTTTTTTTTTTTTTTTTTTTTTTTTTTTTTTTTTTTTTTTTTTTTTTTTTTTTTCGTAATCGAATATTCGTTGTTTTCCAACACAGCGATACAAGAAACAATCCATCTGCGGATCATCGAACGATCAACTACGGACGACGATTGATAGTTCTCTGATTTGCATCAACGTACATGTCTAACATCCCCATTGCCGGTCGAACCCGTAGCAGGTCCACAGGATTCCAAACACTCCAACCTGGGAGCGCTGCAACTAACGCTCCTGTTGCTCTTCTTTGCCTTTGGATTGAATCAGCTCAACAGCCAGTTCAGAAGGAATTTAACAGATTAGTCGCATCACTTCCATATCAAGATTATGATGAGTTTGGCGCGCTTAGGGATATCAACATTGTCACCTCCTCCACGGTCACCTCATTCTTGTCCAACAGCACTACCTCCTCTCTACAGGCCTTGGATGTTTCTGATACGTCATTCTGGCTTAGCCCCACTGATTACATTCATCAAGACATCCTTAGTAGGTGCTCCAATCAATCTCCTTCCACCTTTATCACTGCTGCAGCCCATGTTCAATCGCCCACTGATATCGATTACCTGTCCCTGAAACCTTTCTTTGGATGGATCTCCCTTGACCGTATCAAGGCCACCTTCAACAATTCCACACAGTATGGCTCACTGTCACTTAGTCCGGATGGTAACATCTTCAAAAGGTTCCAATCACCACAGCCTGCCATGAATGTCCGGCCTCTCAATGATGATGTCCTCTCTGATGTCATCTATTCAGACACCCCTGCTATCAATGGTGGTTCCAAGATTGCTCAAGTTTTCTTTGGTCGCAAATCTCATATCATCCATGTTGAAGAAATGAGGACTACTGCTGATTTTCTTCCTTGTCTCCAAAATTTTGTTCGACAATGGGGTAGACCACTCCGATTGCTCTGTGATCATGGATCTTATCAGTCCAGCAAATCTGTTCTTGACTACCTCAAGATGATGTGGATTGGCTTATGGCAAAGTGAACCATACCATCAACACCAAAATCTTTTTGAACGGCGATACCAGACCTTCAAACGCATTGTCAACAGAATCATGGATCGCACGGGCACTCCACCACACCTCTGGCTTCTTTGCATGCGATATATTGGCCGCCTCATGAATCATTTGTCTGATCCCACTCTCTCTGACAAACAGCCTTTCTTTATTGCTACTGGTACCATTGGTGATATCAGTCCCTACCTTAGTTTCTTCTGGTTTGAGCCCGTGTACTACAAGACTCCAGATACACAGTTTGGCTCTCAGACCACTGAATGCCTTGGCCACTTTGTTGGCATTGCTGAACATGTTGGCAACAGCTTATGTTTCACCATCTGGGATCCTATCACCAATAAGCTCCTTGACCGCTCTGGTGTCCGCACTGCTTTAACTCCCGAGCATCGCAACAAACGTGCTGGATTGTTCACTGATGATGGCTTTCTTGCATGGCGCAAGGCCAAAGATGCTTCCATCACTCCTAAATCTTCTGGTGACAGTCCCACCTTTCGACATCCTTCATCCCCCAGTCCGGTCCCGGCATCATCTCCTCTGCGCCTTCCAAAGCCATCCTTGCCTACCTTCCTTTATTCCAAGGTTCCTAATACACGAAGCTATGTACCTTCTCCACTCCCTAACAACTATGGGGAGATTCTTGATGGTCCTCCAACCTCTCACATCTTCAGCAAGACCCCTACCGGCGTACCTGTCACTGAAGATGATTTTGGTCCCCCTGAGCTAGCATATTTTGATGTCAGTGACGCAACACCTCCACCTATCAATCCTGCTACCCCATCCGTTGGCCCATCTAAAGTAGTTGTTACTGATGAAGAAGGCAACGCCCAATTTGACGATGATGGCAAACCCATCACCATCCCTGCTATCCCTGTTGCTGACTTGCAAGGTCGCTCTTTTCTTATGGCCCTCCCTGATGGCACACAGAAAAGAATGACAGTTGTTGACATTGAAAACAGTCTTGAGCAAAACAAAGACTTCATCAAGTTCAAATGCAAGCATACCGATGATGAACTTGAAGATATCATAGCCTACAATGACGTCATGAATTACATCCACAGGGATGTAACTCAAGAAGATGGCAAACTTTGGTCTTTTCGACGCATACTTGGCCATCAAGGTCCCCTTGACAACAAGCACCCACAATACAAAGGTTCCAAATACAACCTATGGATTGAATGGGAAAACATGGAGCGCACCTATGAACCTCTCTCCAATGTAGCTGCAGACGACCCTGTTACTGTAGCCAAATATGCAAAGGACAACAACATGCTTGATCAACCTGGGTGGAAACATCTCAAACGCATTGTTTCCCTTGCCAGAAGAACCAAGAAGCTAGACAGGCTAATCCATCAAGCCAAACTTCGCTCCTTTCGCACTGCCCCACAGTATCAGTATGGATTCAAGGTACCTCGCAATCATGACGAAGCCCTCCAGTTTGACACAGCCAATGGCAATACCAAATGGCAGGATGCCATAGCGCTGGAAATGTCACAGCTTCAAGAGTATGACACCTTTATTGACAAGGGTATCTACAAGGCTAGCAATATACCCATTGGCTTCCAACAGATCAAGGTCCACATGATTTATGCAGTCAAGCATGATGGTCGACACAAAGCCCGGCTAGTTGCAAATGGCAATCTCACTGAAGCTCCCATTCACAGTGTGTATGCAGGAGTTGTTTCCCTTCGTGGCTTGCGCATGTGCCTATTCCTTGCTGAACTGAATAGCTTAGAAGCATGGGGAACCGACATTGGGAATGCATACCTCGAAGCTGTTACCTGTGAGAAAGTATGCATCAAGGCTGGCGCTGAATTTGGATCACTAGAAGGCCACCTCCTATTGATTTACAAGGCTCTATATGGCCTTCGATCATCTGGCAAGTGTTTTGGTGATCTACTTGCTGCCTGCCTCGTTGAACTAGGCTTTGAAAGATCCAAGGCAGAGCCCGAAATCTTTATCAAGCCTGGCAACAACAAACATGGGGAGCCAGTATATGAGCTCATATGCACATATGTCGATGACCTTTGCTTATGTATGGCCAATCCTGAAGCTTTTCTGATAATCCTACAGTCTGAACCTTATAATTTCAAATTAAAGGGTTCGGGGCCAATGAACTTTCATTTGGGATGTGGATTCGAAAGAGATGAACATGGTGTGCTCTGCATGAACCCCATCAAGTTCATCGAGAAAATGGAGGCCTCATATGTACAAATGTTTGGCTGCAAACCTACCACCAGATTCCATTCACCACTTGCTGAGAATGACCACCCAGAGCTAGACTCAACATCCTTCCTATGTGATACTGACATCCAAAAGTATCAAAGCATGATTGGTTCACTTCAATGGGTCATAGCTATTGGACGTTTTGATGTGCAGACTGCTGTTATGACATTGTCAAGCTTCCGAGTACAACCTAGGGAAGGCCATCTCAACAGAGCCAAAAGAATCTATGGTTACATCTCTAAGTTTCGACACTTCAAAATCCGATTCAGAGTGGGGATACCAGATTTTGTACTCACTGAAGGTACCGGCACAGACTGGTCCAATACAGTGTATGGGGAGCACTCCGAGGACCTCCCTAGTGATGCTCCTAAACCCATGGGTAAGGTAGTTGTGTTGTCCCATTTTTATGATGCAAACCTAATGCATGACATCCTAAGTGGCAAGGCTGTCACTGGCATCCTACATTTTGCAAACAAGACCCCTATCATGTGGTTCTCCAAGAAGCAAGCAACCTCTGAAACAGCTACCTTTGGCGCCGAATTTGTGTCTGCTAGAACATGTATTGAGCAGATTGTTGACATTCGACAGTCTTTCAGATATCTAGGTACTAGGGTACACGACACATCCTACACATGGGGAGACAATGAAAAGATGATCCAAACCTCCACATTCCCATATGCTAGGCTCCACAAGAGGCATCACATTCTATCATATCATTATGTCAGAAGCATGATAGCTAGAGGCTTCATCCTCATGCAACACCTTGCGGGCAAAGATAATTGTGCTGATATCCTCACAAAGCATTGGGGACACTCGGTGGTGTATCCTTTACTCAAGCCCATCTTTTACTACTGTGGAAACACTGGTGATCTATTGCAGGATGACTGCACCAGATGCTAGAGGATGCTTTCATGTGGACACATGGGGAGTATTAAATTCCTTTCGTGTCTAAGTTGGTAGAGGTACGAGATCGAAAATAATGAGACCTCGCGAGTTACTAGACTCATTCTTACGATCGAGAATCGATACTTAACTGGATGAGAAGAATCGATCGTCACTCAAGTTCGATACTTAGTGACCCAAACAAGAGCGCATGCCAGATATTAGCATATGCCATATTCTGCTAAGCGTCCTTGTTTTCAAGAAAAGACAGCAAAGGTTCGAAGCGCTGCTCACTTGTTTATCTGCAAAATACGTGTTGTATTGGCGGCAACACGATATTTCCCCGTAACACGGTATTTTACCGCATAATATACTCGTAACAAAGTGCTGTATTAGCGGCAGCACACTTTAAAGCGGTAACTTGCTCTCCAGCAAGCCAACACGCTTATTCTTTTAGATTATTTGATTATTCAACCTTAAACCTTGCACAACGGACGCCTCCTTTTGCGTCTCATTTGTAGAACTACAAGCCTAAGATCTAACTGATTGCGTCGATTGGTCGATAGTCAGAATAGATCTGATTGGATTCACATCCAGTCGTAGTGGATATCAGAGAAATATTAGAAACAACAGACCGGCACCTCAACCGGCCTGCAACTAACGCTCCTGTTGCTCTTCTTTGCCTTTGGATTGAATCAGCTCAACAGCCAGTTCAGAAGGAATTTAACATCTTTGACATCAAGCTTGGATCCCTAACAAGGAAGGCTAGGTTGGTAGGGGACGGTCATAAAGTTCCTGCAGTGACAAAAGAAAATACTTATTCATCGGTTCCCAGTCGAGACTCAGTAAGAATATTCTTCCTGCTGGCAGCGCTGAATAATTTGAAGGTTCTCTCAGCAGATATTCAAAATGCATATTTGACAGCCCCGATTAAAGAGAAATACTTTCTAAAAGCGAGAGCTGAAGATGGTTTTCCACCACATCTTGCAGGAAGGCCTTGCAAGATAGTGCGCGCATTGTATGGACTGCCGGTTGCAGGTGCATCTTTCAGGTCATACCTCACACAGCATTTGAGAGATCTTGGATATTCACCTTGCAAAGCAGATCCGGATGTGCACATAAGAATTGAAACCAGGAAAGATGGATCCAGATACTGGGCAATGCTCATTGCCTACGTAGGCGACATCTTATGTTCTGGTGAAGATCCAAAGTTCCAGCTTGAAAACATTGAGCGCAAGTTCAAACTGAAGGATGATACTATTGAAGAACCAACCCTGTATCTGGGAGCAGATATTGGAAAGTTCTACTTTGAAGGTGATTCAAAGCCAAGATGGTCATTATCAAGCACTAAGTATACGGCGAAAGCTGTTGCAGCAGTCGAACAAGAGTTAGGAACTGAAAAATATGGTTACAAGTATCTACCAAAATCAGCGTCCAGTCCACTGTCACATGATTACCGACCGGAAATTGATATATCAGAAGAATTGAACCCTGAATTGCAAAATTACTATCAAGGTTTAATTGGAGTCCTCAGGTGGATTTGTGAATTAGGAAGGCTGGACATTGTAATGCCAGTCTCGCTGATGTCAAGTTATCTGGCACAAGCAAGGATTGGGCATTTAATCAGTTGTTTCATATATTTGCATATTTGAAAAAGTACAACAGGTCAAAACTGGTTTTTGACGATACTGTACCAAGCGTTGATGAAAGTAAATTTCACAAATGTGACTGGTCTGAATTTTATCCTGGTGCTGCTGAAGTCATACCAGCAGATATGCCTGAAGCTTTGGGAAAACATGTGACGATGAGTTGTTTTGTCGATGCTGACCATGCTGGATGCAAGGCAACAAGGAGATCTCATACTTGCGTTATTATCTTCATTAATAATGCACCGATCATTTGGTTTTCCAAAAGACAAACAACAGTCGAGACATCAACTTTTGGATCTGAAATCATTGCTGTGAAAATTGCAATAGAATTGGTTGAAGGTCTAAGGTACAAGTTGAGAATGATGGGTGTTCCAATTGATGGGAGCACAAATGTGTATTGTGATAATGATTCTGTTGTCACAAATGTTACACGACCTGAAAGCCCATGTAAGAAAAAGCACAACAGCATTGCATACCACAAAGCACGCGAATCTATTGCAGCAGGGATTATCCGAGTTGCAAAGGAACCAGGTTTGACAAATACTGCTGATTTGTTTACAAAGCTAATGAGTGGCGCTGTTTTCAGAGAACATTGTTCTCGTTGCATGTGGTAAGAAATTTGTTAAAATCAATCATTCAGTGGAATGTTCGATCGATCGTTCGACCGAAGCGACAAGTTGATTTTCTAAGTTCGATCATGGAAACGTTCGATCTGCAACAAGCATTTCGAAAAATGAATAATGAACAAATCGTTCTGCAATGAGCATTTCGAAAATGGATAATTTGATCCATGAATACAATATATCAAACCGGCAAGGATCAGGGCAAAATGCCATGATACGAGCCAGAATGAATGGCAAAATGCCTTCCCCATTTTTCTTTTGATAGCGCCTCTGATGGTAGACTGGATACAGTTTGGTATTCAACATACGAATGACTCACGATGAATAGGTTAAGCCATAGAATCCAGCCGATTAACGGTTGGAGGATTTATGACTGAAGGGGACTGAAAAGAATTCACCGTGTAACGCGTATTCATACGTACGAAGAGTCACGAAGGCAAATAACCTTATTCGTAAGGTTATTTAACCTGAGTGAATAATCGTCGGTGATTATCCATGTGGATTGTCTCTTAGCGGGAATTTTCCCAACAGCTCACTCTTCGAAGAATTAACAACTCTAAAACACTATCATGCCCTAAAATCTATGTACAACCTAGTACTAATTCTACGTAATAAGGTACAAATACTGTGATATTCCAATGAGAATATCACGGTGAATTACACGGTAATACGATACAAAGAAAGACCGATCGAAGATGGTTTGCGTGTGTTTTGTGTCTTATTTATGTGTGCTTTGTATGCTAAAAAGAAGGCTTGTTTTACCGTAGTCCCCCTGGGAAAGGCGTCCGAGTCCGGGTTCTTCAGGTCTCCAAGCATGTTGGGGAATTTCTTGTTTGTTAGTAGTAGGGCTTCCCTGTCGTACTTGTTCCATTCCACGTAAAGGGCCCGGCTCCGCTTCCATAGCTTGTACGTGTCGGTGGTGAGCTCGATGGTACTGTCGAGTTCTTGTGGTTCCTGTGGAGCCTCTGGGAATGGCGCATGGGGGTCCCTCGAGTGGTACTGTGCTTCGGTTTCCAGTAGAAATGCGTAACCCCCTCCCTGGATGTACTTGATGGAGGGTACCTCTGCTAATGCGTTCGCTAGCGCCTTCTTGAACTCGTATACCTCTATGCTCGTCGGTACCGCTATTGGTTTCGTCTGTGCCTCATCTAAGTGGTCCTTGAGCGAGGCGTGATGGTCTTTCTTCTTGGACATCTCGTCGTCAGTATCACTATCCTCGGTGTCTTCGGTATAGTCGTACAGCAACCTGTTCTGTGTCTGCAATTGTGTGTTTTGTTCTTCGGTGTACTCAAGGATATCCCTGTGGTAATGTTCGAGTTCTACCAGTTGGTCTCTTAGATCCCGGATTGCGGTGGAGCCTATGTTTCTGGAATTGTCGATGCTGGTGTCAGGGGTAACTCCTCTCGTTGTGGGGCTGGGGATTCCTTCGGTTTGTGTTCCCTCTGGCATTGGGGTGTGTGTTAATCTTATCAATAACTAATAAGACCAAAGCTGTACAGCAATGTTTGTTAATTTGATTTCTTTTAGTATTTACGTTATTTTGCTCTTTTACGGTGTTGGAAAGAGTTATTGATAAGATTATGATCGGATTGTTTCTGGACCATATTGTTCTCTCATTTACTGAACTGTCTTTCTTTTGTGTGGGAATACGTGTATCGAGAGTTTGTTACTCATAGATACTCGTATTGGGATTTCGCTACTCAGCGTTCGATACTCAGTGCTTTAAGTATCTCTTGATATTCACGTGAGCTTATGTATATTTTACTTAATGCGCTCTCCTCGTGATAAAGGATCTAGAACACTTTGGAATCGTACGTATTCTTGGAATTGTGTTTACTTGCGGGAATTCCTTTGTATACGTAAATCGTACTTTTACGTATTACGTTTACGTATTACGTTTTACGTATTACGCATTACGTTTACGTATTACGTTTTACGTATTACGTATTACGTTTACGTATTACGTTTTACGTTTTACGTATACGTAAATTGTACGTTTTACACGTAAATTGTACGTTTTACGTATTACGTATTTTCAGTAATTCAACAAATATGCCGTATAATCGACACGATGATCCGACGATACGACGAGTAATTTGACGACGATTAATTAACCTATCGACATCGAATAGGCCGAATGAACTGTAACAATGATCACTCACTAAATCAATCAACCGTAAGACCGATTGCGTTTTGCGTTTGTTTGTTACGACACACTTTTTCTAAAATTGAAGTATGCCTTGCGTCCATTACGAGTGGTAGAATGGCTGTGTACACACGATGCAGAGAGATCGCTTTTGAAGACTTCCAACATTAGTACCCAGAAGAAGGCACACTGTTTGACGAAGAGATCACGTGTGTAACCTTGAAGTGCAGCTGGAGGCCAAGTCTCATCGAGGAATGTTTCTGTGTTGATGTCGTATGCCTCGAGTTTAGCTTTGAAACCAACGAGCCAGTGTTCGAATCTTGAGTCATTCGTGAGAGGCGTAAAGGACTTTTTTATCCCGTGCTTTTTGGCACCAAGATTTGTACTTTACCTGCTGAGGTGACTTTTTGCTACTTCCCGCCGGAGGAGGTGGGGGGTTCAGAGCGGATTCATTACGCATGCGTTGGGCACGCTCTTCGCGGAATGTCTCAAATTCCTTATATGTATATAATTTTACATCCTTCCAAGTTCTCAAGTCTTCTGCTAGAGCGGCATCGTCTTCTTGTAGATCGATATCGAAGTCCGCAAGTACTTCTATGTTCCTTTGAACGGATCGGGGGATATGCGTTGGTAGTCCTCCTTCAGTATAGGTAAGTTCGCGTGCAAAGTCCGGTTCGATGAGTGCGTCGAGGAATGCATTCCACTTGCACAATCCACCTTCCTTGAGAGCTAAACACAATTTGCTACCATCCTCACTCGTTACGTAGAGTAGGGATATGAGTATCCTTTTCATATCAGCATCAAAACGGGGAAAGTGGTTGATGGTAGTGACTTCGGCGTCATTCTTCTCTTCGCCGTGGGTATGTTCGGCATCTGCGGCGGTTCCAGTCCTCCGAGAGAATTGCGCGGTGACTGGGAATGAGAACTGCTTCGTGTACGCATATGCCAGCGTAGAGATTGTATTCAGGTTCGTTCCTGTTCCTCTTTGTGTGCAAGCCTTCTTAGAGCTTGCGACTGTTAATCTATTATTTTCCTTCTGAATCCGATTCATTGAGAGTCTAATTCAAAGGCTTCTGAAGAACAGCAACGCTGCGTTAGTGTGTTAGTAGACGAACGATTGTACTCTACGCGTGACAGTTGTGTTTGGATACTTTCTGTTAATTTCCTTTTGAAACTGGCTGTTGAGCTGATTCAATCCAAAGGCAAAGAAGGGCAACAGGAGCTTTAGCTGCAGGCCGGTTGAGGTGCCGGTCTGTTTGTGGTCTAATATTTCTCTGATATCCACTACGATTGAACGCTAGTCCAATCAGATCTATTCTAACTACCGGTAGCCGACGCAATCAGTTAGATCTTAGGCTTGTAGTTCTACAGTAGGACGCAAGAACGTCCGGTGCAAGGTTTAAGGTTGAATAATCAAATAATCTAAAAGTATAAGATGAAGAGATGTTTCTTGCTGGAGAGCAAGTGTCTCTTCTAAAGATCGGTGCTGCCGCTAATACAGCACGCAAATTTACGTGTTGCCGCTAATACAGCACGTATTTTATACAGAAAACAAGTAACAAGTTTGTGAGCAGCGCTTCGAACCGCTGCTGTCTTCTCTTGAAACAAAGACGCTTAACAGAATATGGCATATGCTAATATCTGGCATGCGCTCTTGTTTGGGTCACTAAGTATCGAACTTGAGTGACGATCGATTCTTCTCATCCAGTTAAGTATCGATTCTCGATCGTAAGAATGAGTCTAGTAACTCGCGAGGTCTCATTATTTTCGATCTCGTACCTCTACCAACTTAGACACGAAAGGAATTTAATACTCCCCATGTGTCCACATGAAAGCACCCTCTAGTATCTGGTGCAGTCATCCTGCAATAGATCACCAGTGTTTCCACAGTAGTAAAAGATGGGCTTGAGTAAAGGATACACCACCGAGTGTCCCCAATGCTTTGTGAGGATATCAGCACAATTATCCTTGCCCCCAAGGTGTTGCATGAGGATGAAGCCTCTAGCTATCATGCTTCTGACATAATGATATGATAGAATGTGATGCCTCTTGTGGAGCCTCGCATATGGGAATGTAGAGGTTTGGATCATCTTTTCATTGTCTCCCCATGTGTAGGATGTGTCGTGTACCCTAGTACCTAGATATCTGAATGACTGTCGAATGTCAACAATCTGCTCAATACATGTTCTAGCAGACACAAATTCGGCGCCAAAGGTAGCTGTTTCAGAGGTTGCTTGTTTCTTGGAGAACCACATGATAGGGGTCTTGTTTGCAAAATGTAGGATGCCAGTGACAGCCTTGCCACTTAGGATGTCATGCATTAGGTTTGCATCATAAAAATGAGACAACACAACTACCTTACCCATGGGTTTAGGAGCATCACTAGGGAGGTCCTCGGAGTGCTCCCCATACACTGTATTGGACCAGTCTGTGCTGGTACCTTCAGTGAGTACAAAATCTGGTATGCCCACTCTGAATCGGATTTTGAAGTGTCGAAACTTAGAGATGTAACCATAGATTCTTTTGGCTCTGTTGAGATGGCCTTCCCTAGGTTGTACTCGGAAGCTTGACAATGTCATAACAGCAGTCTGCACATCAAAACGTCCAATAGCTATGACCCATTGAAGTGAACCAATCATGCTTTGATACTTTTGGATATCAGGATCACTGAGGAAGGATGTTGAGTCTAGCTCCGGATGGTCGTTCTCAGCAAGTGGTGAATGGAATCTGGTGGTAGGTTTGCAGCCAAACATTTGTACATATGAGGCCTCCATTTTCTCGATGAACTTGATGGGGTTCATGCAGAGCACACCATGTTCATCTCTTTCGAATCCACATCCCAAATGAAAGTTCATTGGCCCAGAACCCTTTAATTTGAAATTATAAGGTTCAGACTGTAGAATTATCAGAAAGGCTTCAGGATTGGCCATACATAAGCAGAGGTCATCGACATATGTGCATATGAGCTCATATACTGGCTCCCCATGTTTGTTGTTGCCAGGCTTGATAAAGATTTCGGGCTCTGCCTTGGATCTTTCAAAGCCTAGTTCAACGAGGCAGGCAGCAAGTAGATCACCAAAACACTTGCCAGATGATCGAAGGCCATATAGAGCCTTGTAAATCAAGAGGAGGTGGCCTTCTAGTGATCCAAATTCAGCGCCAGCCTTGATGCATACTTTTTCACAGGTAACAGCTTCTAGGTATGCATTCCCAATGTCGGTTCCCCATGCTTCTAAACTATTCAGTTCAGCAAGGAATAGGCACATGCGCAAGCCTCTAAGTGAAACAACTCCTGCATACACACTGTGAATGGGAGCTTCAGTAAGATTACCATTTGCAACTAGCCGGGCTTTGTGTCGGCCATCGTGCTTGACTGCATAAATCATGTGGACCTTGATTTGTTGGAAGCCAATGGGTATATTGCTAGCCTTGTAGATACCTTTGTCAATAAAGGTGTCATATTCTTGAAGCTGTGACATTTCCAGCGCTATGGCATCCTGCCATTTGGTATTGCCATTGGCCGTGTCAAACTGGATGGCTTCATCATGATTGCGAGGTACCTTGAATCCATACTGATACTGTGGGGCAGTGCGAAAGGAGCGAAGTTTGGCTTGGTGGATTAGCCTGTCTAGCTTCTTGGTTCTTCTGGCAAGGGAAACAATGCGTTTGAGATGTTTCCACCCAGGTTGATCAAGCATGTTGTTGTCCTTTGCATATTTGGCTACAGTAACAGGGTCGTCTGCAGCTACGTTGGAGAGAGGTTCATAGGTGCGCTCCATGTTTTCCCACTCAATCCATAGGTTGTATTTGGAACCTTTGTATTGGGGGTGCTTGTTGTCAAGGGGACCTTGATGACCAAGTATGCATCTGAAAGACCAAAGTTTGCCATCTTCTTGAGTTACATCCCTGTGGATGTAATTCATGACGTCATTGTATGCTATGATATCTTCAAGTTCATCATCCGTATGTTTGCACTTGAATTTGATGAAGTCCTTGTTTTGCTCAAGACTGTTTTCAATGTCAACAACTGTCATTCTTTTCTGTGTGCCATCAGGGAGGGCCATGAGAAAAGACCGACCTTGCAATTCAGCAACAGGGATAGCAGGAATGGTGATGGGTGTGCCGTCATCGTCAAATTGGGCGTTGCCTTCTTCATCAGTGACAACTACTCTAGATGGGCCAACCGATGGGGTAGCAGGATTGATAGGTGGAGGTGTTGCATCACTGACATCAAAATATGCTAGCTCAGGGGGACCGAAATCATCTTCAGTGACAGGTACGCCGGTAGGGGTCTTGCTGAAGATGTGAGAGGTTGGAGGACCATCAAGAATCTCCCCATAGTTGTTAGGGAGTGGAGAAGGTACATAGCTTCGTGTATTAGGAACCTTGGAATAAAGGAAGGGAGGCAAGGATGGCTGTGGGAGGCGCAGAGGAGATGATGCTGGTACCGGACTGGGGGATGAAGGATGTCGAAAGGAGGGACTATCACCAGAAGACTTAGGAGTGATGGAAGCATCTTTGGCTTTGCGCCACGCAAGAAAGCCATCATCAGTGAACAAGCCAGCACGCTTGTTGCGATGCTCGGGAGTTAAAGCACTGCGTACACCAGAGCGGTCAAGGAGCTTATTGGTGATGGGATCCCAGATGGTGAAACATAAGCTATTGCCAACATGTTCAGCAATGCCGACAAAGTGGCCAAGGCATTCAGTGGTCTGAGAGCCAAACTGTGTATCTGGAGTCTTGTAGTATACGGGCTCAAACCAGAAGAAACTAAGGTAGGGACTGATATCACCAATGGTGCCAGTGGCAATAAAGAAAGGCTGTTTGTCAGAGAGGGTGGGATCAGACAAATGATTCATGAGGCGGCCAACATATCGCATGCAAAGAAGCCAGAGGTGTGGTGGAGTGCCCGTGCGATCCATGATTCTATTGACAATGCGTTTGAAGGTCTGGTATCGCCGTTCAAAAAGATTTTGGTGTTGATGGTATGGTTCACTTTGCCATAAGCCAATCCACATCAGCTTGAGGTAGTCAAGAACAGATTTGCTGGACTGATAAGATCCATGATCACAGAGCAATCTGAGTGGTCTACCCCATTGTCGAACAAAATTTTGGAGACAAGGAAGAAAATCAGCAGTAGTCCTCATCTCTTCAACATGGATGATATGAGATTTGCGGCCGAAGAAAACTTGAGCAATCTTGGAACCACCATTGATAGCAGGGGTGTCTGAATAGATGACATCAGAAAGGACATCATCATTGAGAGGCCTTACATTCATGGCAGGCTGTGGTGATTGGAACCTTTTGAAGATGTTACCATCGGGACTAAGTGACAATGAGCCATACTGTGTGGAATTGTTGAAGGTGGCCTTGATACGGTCAAGGGAGATCCATCCAAAGAAGGGTTTCAGGGACAGGTAATCGATATCCGTGGGCGATTGAACATGGGCTGCAGCAGTGAGTAAGGTGGAAGGAGAGTGATTAGAGCACCTACTAAGGATGTCTTGATGGATGTAATCAGTGGGGCTAAGCCAAAATGAAGTATCAGAAACATCCAAGGCCTGTAGGGAGGAGGTAGTGCTGTTGGACAAGAATGAGGTGACTGTAGAGGAGGTGCCAATGTTGATATCCCGAAGCGCGCCAAATTCATCATAATCTTGATATGGAAGTGATGTGGAAACAGGTGGGTATTTCTGAATGAAGGTATCATCCTGTGGGGTATATGCATGATCCAGTACAGATGGGTTCCAATGCTGATCACTTGTCATTATGACGTGGGGAAGACTAGCAAATTCTGCACTGGTATACTTGCGCATAGCAAGATAAGGTAAGCCATGGCATATACTGAGTGGAAAGACATGACCATCAGTAGTGGTAATGACTTGGGAGCCGCCTGTCTTGATAGAGGAGTCATCCACAGTTGAGTGGTATGCTTCCATCTGGGGGGAAGACAAGATAGATGGGTGTTGTCCGGTGTATGCACTCTCATGAAAGATGATAATGACAGGACCTCTGTTGGAGACAGAATAGGCGCCGCATGTTGCAATAGGGATGTTCTGGATTTGGTGATTGTTTATACCAGTTACATTGACATATCTTGGGGGAATATCTTTAGAGATGAGACATGCGTCATTTCCGATGATACACCCATTTGCACCTCTATCAACCATAGCAGAACCAGGTGTGGATACAGCAGTTTTGCTTGAGTGATAAATAGCGATGGGGTTTGCTGATGAAACAGGAGATTCATGTTCCAGCGGTGCCCAATAGTGAAAGTTCACTGATCGTGAGGTTTGCTCAACAGGGATATAGACATTGCCTTCTTTCTTGTAAAGTATATCAGGGTTGTCTGCAAGGAATCGGGCTGGGTGTGCAGGAGAAACAGAAGACTTGAGAGGCCTGGTGTCTGATTGGGAAGATGATTTGTATACACCAAGGGATGCATGGAACGCAGATCTGGCTGAGCTCTCGTCAGCAGGCGATAGGACGTGCTCAGTATCGGGTGAGGGGACCTGCTCATCAGTATGGTGCTCATAAGCCCGACGTGTGATTGGCTTGCTGGAATTGGGGTCCGGTGGTAATGCTGTATCATGGAGCTCAGGCCGAAGGCAAGCAACGAGTCGCTTCTTGTCATCAGCTGTGAAGCCAAGCCAATGCTTCATGCCTTGCTTAGAGAGAGTTTTCCAAACTGCAGATGGTAGCCTTGTGGTTGGGTCTGGGGTTCTTCCAGCCTTGTAAACAGCGTAGTCCTGATAGTCACCATCAAAATCAATAGGAGGTAAATATGATGCCGAGTCATCAGTGATGCCAGAATATGTGGACTGCGTCACAGAAGAGAAATCATGGGTGTTGGCCTTAACAGACGTTCGATTGCGAGGCTGTGACAGTGACGCTTGTGAATCCAGCCTGGTTGCTTCAAGGAGGAGGATATTTTTCAATTCACTGATAGCGACAGCTTCATTCTGTCTGAACTTAATCATATCCTGTGCTGCAGGGGGATCATCAACTTTGGAGAATTGTTCGCTGAGCTGGAAGCTGCTACTACAGGCCTTGCAGAGGTGTGTTTTGACAGTGTCAAAATCAAGTGGCCTTTGTGGATCTCGTAGCGTGTTGAGGTGTTCTAGCTGGGCAAACCACTGGGTGATAAACTTGACTTTGGTGTCCTTCCATACCCTTAAGTCAATGTCCAATAGATGCTGCATCACAATGGAGGTATCATATACTTTGGATTTGGACCTGTCATGTAGTGCAACGAAGTCAAAGAAAGCTTGTCTGCCGTCTCTCGAGGTGGTATGGCTGAGCACACAGGAGTAGGAGAGGTCACTCTGGAGGGCATGTAGAACAAGAGTCCAGAAGAATGCACACTGCTTGTCATGGAGGGCCTTCTCATACCCGATGAGTGGTACATCAGGCCAACTAGGATCAAGGAAGGTGCGAGTATCTATGTCAGATGTTTCCAGCTTGGCCTTGAATTTGACAAGCCATCTCTCAAACGTTGCGTCATTTTGCAGGGTTGGAAATGTGGTTTCGTCCCTTGATTTCTTGGTCCATGACTCATATCTGAGCTGTTCGATTGGTTTGGAGGATCTCTCCGGTTGTCGTTGAGATGTGCCGATAGTGCGCGCCGTTGTTTCAATGTCAGTCCCAGATTCTCTTCTGGCTCTGATAATCCCTCGACAATAGCTCTTAAAGGCGGCCTTGGTATAGTGGGTTCTATCTTCCCAGTCCAGTCCTTGCTCTGTGAGATGTTGTCCAAAATCAACCACTCTTTGTAGAGTCATCTGTACATGCCGGTAAAGCGGTGTTCTTGTTCCTCTCTCGAGGTAAGCGAGATCACCTATATTCTCGATGTACAGGAAGTCCAGCCATGTCTTGTACTGCCCAGCTACGAGCGCCTCACACAAGGTGCTGTGGGACTCCTTTGGGACATCAAAGGATTCATGCAAAAAGGTGGCTAATGGTTGGTCGAATGAAGGAAAGAGGTCCGCGATGGATGTGTTCTCCTCATCGTCTTGGGTAGGATTGTTCTGTTGGCCGGTTTCTACCGTGTCAGTTGTGGGCAAGCGGGAGGTGGTTGCGGCGCTCCCAGGTTGGAGTGTTTGAAATCGTCCTGTTGACCTGCTTCTCGGTCTGCCGGCAGCCGGGGTGATGTTGGGCATTGTTGTTTTGCAATTATCGCGTATGGATTAAGACGATTATCGATGGATAATCGCAGTCGGTGTGTGAACAATCAATATTTCCAAGAGGTTGTTATGGATTTGACAAGTGCCGTGTCTTTCCTGTATGTAATCGGATCAGAGAACTATTGATCGTCGTCCGTAGTCGAGTCGATCGATGATCCGCTGTCGGATTGTGTCTTTCGTCAATGGGATATCTTCTGTGAATACTGTGAGATGCTGTCGCGTAGACGAAAGGTGTAATACAGATACTGTTGGAATAGCTGTAGTCGATGGGTTATGGTGCTTAGCACAATCGAATGATGGGCGTCAACGCGTCCTTGACAAGATGGTGTAATCGTATCAGAGAACTATCGATCGTCGTCCGTAGTCGAGCGTTCGATGATCTGCTGTCGGATTGGTTCTTCGTCGTCGAGTGCTTCTACCGTCGTCTTCTTCTTTTGCAAGCTTCAACAAGCTTGCAACTGTTAATCTGTTAATTTCCTTTTGAAACTGGCTGTTGAGCTGATTCAATCCAAAGGCAAAGAAGGGCAACAGGAGCTTTAGCTGCAGGCCGGTTGAGGTGCCGGTCTGTTTGTGGTCTAATATTTCTCTGATATCCACTACGATTGAACGCTAGTCCAATCAGATCTATTCTAACTACCGGTAGCCGACGCAATCAGTTAGATCTTAGGCTTGTAGTTCTACAGTAGGACGCAAGAACGTCCGGTGCAAGGTTTAAGGTTGAATAATCAAATAATCTAAAAGTATAAGATGAAGAGATGTTTCTTGCTGGAGAGCAAGTGTCTCTTCTAAAGATCGGTGCTGCCGCTAATACAGCACGCAAATTTACGTGTTGCCGCTAATACAGCACGTATTTTATACAGAAAACAAGTAACAAGTTTGTGAGCAGCGCTTCGAACCGCTGCTGTCTTCTCTTGAAACAAAGACGCTTAACAGAATATGGCATATGCTAATATCTGGCATGCGCTCTTGTTTGGGTCACTAAGTATCGAACTTGAGTGACGATCGATTCTTCTCATCCAGTTAAGTATCGATTCTCGATCGTAAGAATGAGTCTAGTAACTCGCGAGGTCTCATTATTTTCGATCTCGTACCTCTACCAACTTAGACACGAAAGGAATTTAATACTTTCGGCAACGGACAATCGAACTACAGGCGAAGCTAGAGAAACGCCGAATCTCTTCTTGCTGTGACTTGTTCAGATTGCAGCGAGACAGACCTTAGTATGTAGATTACAAGTAGTTGATAGCAACTAGTGTGAATTTTGGGATATAAATCAATTGAATGTTAAAAGTATGAGATAAAGTGAAATCTTGCCGAAATGCAAGATATCTCATTTATTGAGATGAATATGTTGCAACTGCTGTTGCGTAGTGATGAGATTACTCGCTGATTATTTCCGTACATGTATTGGTTGTTGACCATATATATCTGTATGCATGTATATATACTGTGTGAGAATCACACGCCAACGGTTTTCTTCTCTTGTTCCATTAGGAAGACTCCATGAATTGTTTATCATTAAGGTCAGGAATTGCTCCCGTACCTCGTGTGATATTTTATGAAATCAGAGTTTGCTCACCGAAGAACAATGGCAATATCGTAAGACAGGGATTGCTCACCGTTTATGCGCGATGGGAATCGATGCGCCGTGGGAATCGATTACTTAGATTGATACGGGACTCATGGATTCGTACGAATAGGAAATCTACCATCTGGTAGCTTTGGTACTTCTGGTCACGAACGGAATTAATAGCAGGCCACGCAGCTCATGGACAATGCATTAGCTACTTGCATGCACGCAACCAGATGCGCAATCAATGCATCTATGGGCTCATCTCCAGGAGCCCTGGTTTTCAACAGGGACATGCTATTGGATATCCCACTCACATCCAATCTCATTGCGCTACAACAAATTCGACAACAAGGTATCAACATGAATCTGCTCCGACAGAATGCCAAACGCATCAAGCATGTTTTCAAGGTTGACGACAAGGTATGGATGAAGGAACCAGATCCAGACAAATTACAACCTCAGAAAAAAGGCCCATAATAAATCGTGCAGGTACATACCAATGGTACAGTGAAACTGAGGCTGTCTCCAAATGTCACAGAAACAGTCAACATCCGAAAGCTGACTCCATACAAAGAACATCCAGCAAACAATGATCCAGCACAAGGTGAACCGGCAAACAATGATCTAGACATGGAAGAAGTCTAGTAACAAAGCGATTCGGAGAGTCCTCAAGTCACTCATTGGGGGACTCTGTAACGTAGATCGATCATATGTAACCAAGTTACGTACTACGATCTAGCGTACTACGATCTAGCGTACAAGTCGTACTATCCAAGAAGATACCATCGAAGGATACGTACGATCGAACTAATGAGACTTGGGCTACTCTAAGAATCATTAAGTAGCAAAGCATTATCTGTATACAATGGTATACCGATACCAGGCAGGCGCACGATTCATATCACAACACTCTATATGAATATCCATGGGCGATCGAAGCCAGCATGGCCCGATTGAAGCCAGCATGGCCCGATCGCTCATTATTTTATCTGTTAAGTTTCCATCCATTTTTGTAAAGTATTAATCCATTCATAATTATCACTCCTACTCAAATTCTACCCCTAGTGTGTTACACTCACGTGTTCAAATTCCTTCAATGCTTGTTCCACCTATCCTTCCATGGACAATTGTACCTCGCGTTTATCATAGTCCCATCGTAGGTGAACCCCTACGCACTGTTTACCCGACCAATCGATCTTGAAGGTGTACTTGGCCCCCATGGCTTTGACCAGGTGATCGGCGTCTTCCTGCTGTGTGTATTTGATCCCAAAGTCATCCACGACTAGGGTGAAACTGGTGTCCCTCTCATCATGGAGGAATAGGCCCTCAGTATGGGGTGCCTTCCGATAACCATATAGTTGTAGGTGTGCAACGAGGTTGTCATGTGCTATTTTGCCACTTTGTTTCAGTCCATACCACGCCTTTTTGATCCAGGCGTATACATGGTCTCCCTGTCTGAGCCCCTCTAGTTTGTATGATGACCTGATACGAGGGGGAATCATGTCCCACCTGAACTTTACGTATTCAGGCTCATCAAGCGTGGAGCATAAGTACATGTTTGAAATGTCACCGGTACAGTACTTAGCCCCTGGGGTGGACACCACACTGTTCCAATGGGTTTATATGGTTTCCATGCTTGCCGTTCGAGTGGACACATCTCCGTGGTACTCCAGTTGGTCTCCCCCTGCTGTGATTCTTGTCCTGTAGTAGGGGTCGGCCTTGTCGGGGCGTATAGCGACTGTGTACCAGGGATATGCGACCTTCTTGTGTATGGGCACATCATGTCTATTGATCCAATCCAACACATCCATCCCTTCTATATTATTGGGCTGGAAGCCTTGGAACAGCCGGCCGAACTCGTCCTCTCCTGACCTAAGCCACAATTCTTGTATTGTAGCTTTGGGGTGCTTGATGAGGTCGCAGTGGGCAGCCCACGTGTTTAAGTCATCATCCCAGATGGATCCTCCGCACGCTAGCTGGGGCCTATATGGAGTGACTTTTACATGTAGGGCCTGTTTTGGTACCAGGAAATGTACTGGGTCACGTGGGTACATCCCCATAAGTGCCTTGGGTTTATCCTTAGGTTTGGAGTAGTATTGGTCCGATTTGTAGTGCCAGGTGATTTCGCTGTGTGTGTAGTCAGCCACGTCGCCATCAGTGAGACTTACTTGGTAGTATTGGTTGGTCTGGTCGTAGCTCACTACTTCTCCTTCGTACCATCCATTGTTGAACTTCTTCCCAATGATAGTGCCTATGGCCCAGGGGTGTCCTCGGCGGGCGCTGCGTTGCTGTGGCGCTGGCACCCCTGGAGGTTCGCGTATGTTCCTGGGCTTAATGATTGATTTTGTATTGGGCCTGTCTGTCACCCTTGGAGGCTCGTGCGTGTACCCCGGTAGATCACCACCAGCAGTTGTTTTTGTATCGGGCTTATCTTGGATTCTTCGCGATCCTACATTTACGGGCTCCTGTGCCCCTATCTGTAGTAGGTCTTGTATATTCCGTAGGGCCTCATTTATTTGTGTTCCTTGCTCCACATACAGGACTGCCGGATGGGCTTATTGGTAACTTCCTTTAGATCTTGTAGAATCATAAGTAGTCGGTCTGTTGAGGAGGTATGTGGCATATCTGCCTTGGGAAAGAAGGCCACGGTGTTGCTTACTCTGGTAGCGCGACTGGACTCCCTGATGCATGTGTAATTTCTGTAGTGTTTCAGGGCCGGCCTGATGTAGAAACCCCACGTACCATGGTTCTGCCATGCCCCTCTCTCCTGAGCTCTGTCATGTATAATGACCCTGCAGCCCATGGGGGCTAATGGGGGCTTGTTGTAATCATATATCCCTCTTCTGAGCTCATATGCCGACAATCTTGGCTGTGTGTGGGATGCTCATAACAAATTGAGGATAATGAGCGCCTGTGGTATTAACAGATCCCAATCATCTACCGGGAAGTCATCGTCCACTCTGTTTAATCCGGCTATGAAGTGATTCTTGAAGATCTGTATAGCTCTTTCAGCATGGTTGAGTTGGTGGTCACCTGGTGATGCTAGTTGGTAGTCAAGGTTGTTCTTTGTGATGTAGGCGATCAGTTTCTTGGAGGTCTCATTGTCCATGCGCACTAGTTTTGCGTGCACGTTGTCTTCTTTCATCCACGCATAACACGCTGTGAACCCATGCAGTATATCCTCGCTTTTACGTGATTGGATGTGCTCCGCGTCAATGTAGTTTGAGTCATAGTCTACATGAGGAATACATACTGGTGTCCACGTCATGACGTGACTGGATATCTGCCCGGTAGGTCCCACGCAATGAGCTCCCTGGGTTCTTTGTTAGACCCTGTACGTACGTGGTTGGCTGGTTGCATCTCAGTCATGGACACCACGTCTACGCAGACGTTATGTGTCTTCTTTCGGCTGACTTGGGACTGCGCGGTGTTGGTCTCCGCGTGCCTCGTTTTCGTTGTTTTTGCTTTTGTCTTTGGGCGCCTCGTACTCTGTATCCCCTGCCGGACCATATAAGGTCCCGGAGGGGGTCACGGGTGCCCTCCAACACTGTGCAATTGGAGGGGCCCTTGACTGTGACGTTGTCTTTGGTGAAGGTAACTTGGCACCCATTGTGGCAAAATTTAGGGACTGACACAAGGGGAAGGTCCACTTCGTCAAATTTGTGACAACCACGTGCCCCTAGTGGGAGCTGTGGTCGGTCTAAAATGTCGGTGGCCGTTGATCACATGGTGCTCCCATTTATTATTTTCCTTCTGAATCCGATTCGTTGAGAGTCTGATTCAAAGGCTTCTGACGAACAGCAACGCTGCGTTAGTGTGTTAGTAGACGAACGATTATACTCTACGCGTGACAATTGTGGTTGGATACTTTCGGCAACGGATAATCTGACTACAGGCGAGACTAGGGAAACGCCAGATCTCCTCTTGCTGTGACTTATTCAGATTGCAGCGAGACAGACCTTAGTATGTAGATTACAAGTAGTTGATAGCAACTAGTGTGAATTTTGGGATATAAATCAGTTGAATGTTAAAAGTATGAGATAAAGTGAAATCTTGCCGAAATGCAAGATATCTCTTTTATTGAGATGAATATGTTGCAACTGCTGTTGCGTAGTGCTGAGATTACTCGCTGATTATTTCCGTACATGTATTAGTCGTTGACCATATATATTTGTATGCATGTATATGTATTGTGTGAAAAATCACATGCCAACGGTTTTCTTCTCTTGTTCCGTTAGGAAGACTTCATGATATGTTTATCATTAAGGTCAGGAATTGCTCACGTAGCTCGTGTGACATTTTATGAAATCAGAGTTTGCTCACCGAAGAACAATGGCAATATCGTAAGACAGGGATTGCTCACCGTTTATGCGCGATGGGAATCGATGCGCCGTGGGAATCGATATGCCGTGGGAATCGATTACTTAGATGGATACGGGACTCATTGATTCATGCGCATAGGAAATCTACCCTTTGGTAGCTTTGGTACTTCTGGTCACGAAAGGAATTTAATACTCCCCATGTCTCCTTGTGAAGGGTCATCACGCTCTACATGATGCTTCCATCATCCTGAAGAAGGTCGCCGGTATTACCACAGAAGTGGAAGATGGGCCTGAGCAGTGGATACACAACTGAGTGACTCCAATGCTTGGTGAGAATGTCTGCACAGTTATCCTTACCTGGGATGTGCATCATGAAAATGAAACCTCTCGCTATCATGCTTCGTACGTAGTGAAACGACAGAATATTATGACGCTTGTGCAACCTTGCGTAAGGGAAGGTTGACGTTTGGATCATCTTTTTGTTGTCACCCCAAGAGTATGAGACATCATGGACTCGTGTTCCTAGGTATCGGAATGAGTGGCGTAAATCGACGATCTGTTCGATGCAAGTTCTTCCTGCAACAAATTTTGCTCCAAAGGTGGCTGTCTCCGTAGTAGACTGCTTCTTGGAGAACCACATCATGGGAGTCTTGTTTGCGAAATGAAGAATGCCGGTTACAGCCTTGCCACTGAGAATATCATGCATGAGGTTGGCATCATAGAAGTGTGTTAACACTACTGTCTTTCCAAGCGGTGCAGGAGCGTCGTCGGGTAGCTCTTCAGAATGCTCCCCATAGACGGTGTTGGACCAGTCGATGGTGTCGGGTTTAGTCAATATAAAATCGGGCGGTTCCACGCGGAATCTGATTTTAAAATGCCTAAACTTGGAGATATATCCATAGATACGTTTTGCACGTTCGAGATGCCCATCTCGTGGCTGAGCTCTGAAACTTGAGAGCGTCATCACGGCTGTTTGTACATCGAAACGGCCAATAGCGATGATCCATTGGAGTGAACCGATCATACTTTGGTATTTCTGTATACCGGTTTCTTCAAGAAAGGCTGAGGAGTCCAATTCAGGATGATCGTTCTCCGCAATGGGTGATTGCAACCTAGTGTTAGGTTTGCATCCGAACATTTGTTCCTAAGACATTTCCATCTTTTCGATGAACTTTATGGGATTCATGCACAGAACACCATGTTCGTCGCGCTCAAATCCACAACCTAAGTGAAAGTTCATAGGTCCGGATCCCTTCAATTTGAAGTTATATGGTGACGATTGCAATATCTTCAAGAAGGAATTGGGATCTGCCATGCAGAGACATAGGTCATCGACATATGTGCATATAAGCTCATATACACGTTCACCATGCTTGTTCGTTCCGGGTTTGAGGAATATTTCCGGTTCTGCGCGGGATCTTTCGAAGCCGAGTTCGATGAGACAAGCCGCGAGTAAGTCTCCAAAGCACTTGCCTGAAGACCTGAGACCATATAGGGCTTTGTAAATGATCAGCAGGTGACCCTCCAGCGATCCGAATTCGGGACCTGCCTTGATGCATACTTTCTTGCAGGTGACTGCTTCTAAGTAGGCGTTCCCTATGTCGGTGCCCCATGCTTCTAGGTCGTTGAGTTCAGCTAGGAATAGGCACATACGTAGGCCGCGAAGAGATACGACGCCTGCGTAAACACTGTGGATAGGGGCCTCAGTGAGATTACCGTTAGCAACGAGGCAAGCCTTGTGTCTTCTGTCGTGTTTGACAGCGTATATCATGTGTACCTTGATCTGTTGGAATCCCGGGGGAATGGAGCTTGTCTTGTACACGCCTTTATCAATGAATGTATTGTACTCATTGAGTTGTGCCATTTCCAGAGTGGTGGCATCTTCCCATTTGGTGTTTCCGTTGGCTTGATCAAAACGGAGGGCTTCTTCGTGGTTACGAGGCACTTTGAATCCATATTGATACTGCGGGGTGGTACGGAAAGAACGTAGTTTGGCTTGGTGCACGAGTCGATCAAGTTTCTTGGTTCGTCGGGCTAGGTTGGTGATTCTCCTGAGACGTTTCCAACCCGGGAGGTCAAGCAAGTTGTTGTCTTTCCCATATTTTGCAACGGTGACAGGGTCATCAGCCGCAATATTGGCCAGAGGTTCATATGTGCGTTCCATATTCTCCCATTCAATCCAGAGGTTATACTTGGAACCTTTGTATTGAGGATGCTTGTTATCCAGTGGACCTTGGTGTCTTAGGATGCGGCGAAACGACCAGAGTTTGCCGTCTTCTTGTGTTGAATCACGATGTATGTAATTCATGACGTCATTGTATGCAATGATATCATCGAGTTCGTCATCGGAGTGTTTGCACTTGAACTTGATGAAGTCTTTGTTGCGTTCAAGACTGTCTTCAACATCGACGATGGTAAGACGTTTCCGAGTGCCATCTGGATTGGTTACAAGGAAGGAACGTCCTTGGAGATCGGCAATCGGGATAGTAGGAATGGTAATGGGTTTACCGTCATCCTCAAATTGTGCGTTACCTTCTTCGTCGGTAACAACTACCTGTGATGGGTCTACGGAAGGAGTAGCGGGGTTGGTGTGTGGAGTTGCGACGTCACTAACATCAAAGTATGCTAATTCTGGTGGGTCAAAATCATCTTCAGTAAGGAGAACGCCGTCGGATGTCTTGCTGAAGATGTGTGTCGTAGGAGGACCATCAAGACTCTCCCCATAGTTGTTAGGGAGTGGAGAAGGTGACCAGCTTGGGCTGTCATCGACCTTCTTATAAAGAAAGCTCGGTAACGAGGGGTGGGCGGGTGGTTGAAGAATTGGTTGAGTGCCAGATGCGGGAGGCGTAGTACCTGGTGGTTCGTTGGGTGCAGATGGGATGGTGTCATCGCCGGTGTCAGAATCAGCGGGTGAAACGCTAGGGGGAACTGAGCTGTTTGGTTTTGTAGACTCGTCAATGAGTTTATTCTGATTGGTATGCTCCCCATGTTTGAATGCTGGAGCTTCTCCAGTGGCGTATATACGGGGTAAGGAATCTTTTGCGTTACGCCATTTGATGAAACCATCATCAGTAAATAGGCCCGCGCGTTTGTTACGGGACTCAGGTGTAAGAGCAGATCGAACACCGGACCGGTCTAGTAACTTGTTGGTAACTGGATCCCAGATTCGAAAGCAGAGTCCATTGCCAACATGTTCGGTGATGCCGACGAAATGACCTAGGCGTTCGGTAGATTTGGTACCAAAAGGAGAGTCATTGGTCTTGAAATACACAGGTTCAAACCAGAAGAAACTGGTGTATGCGCTGATGTCGCCAAGTGTACCCGTGGCAATGAAGATCGGTTGTTTATCGGACAGCGTAGGGTCAGAGACAACATTGAGGAGACCCGCGACGTATGTCATGCACAGTAACCACATGTGTGGTGGTGTGCCTGTACGATCCATGACGCGATTGACAATGCGTTTGAACGTTTGGTATTGGCGTTCGAATTGATTCTGGTGTTGATGATACGGTTCACTTTGCCAGAGTCCAATCCATAACATTTTGAGGTAATCCATGACCTTCTTACTGGATTGATAGTTACCGTGGTCGCAAAGGAGGCGGATGGGCCTGCCCCATTTTCGAACAAAGTTCTGAAAGCAGGATAGGAAATCGCCGGTGGTACGCATTTCTTCAACGTGTATAATATGTGATTTGCGGCCAAAGAAGATCTGAGCAATCTTGGATCCACCATCAATTGCTGGGACATCTGAATAGACAGCATCGGACATAACATCGTCATTGAAGGGGCGAACGTTCATGGCCGGTTGAGGGGAATGAAACCGTTTGAAAATGTTTCCATCAGGGCTAACCGCTAACGAACCGTATTGGGTTGAGTTTTCATATGTAGCCTTGATGCGATCGGTGGAAACCCAACAAAAGAAAGGTTTCAGGGATAAGTAGTCATGGTCGTTGGGGTACCTCTCGCGGGGTGTAGCTGCAATGCGTGTAGTGTCACTGGCTGTACAATCTGTCGGAAACGCAGTGACTGTTCCAGAGACTGCGGGTATCGCGCAGCATGCGAGACGTTCTTGATGAGCGTAGTCGGTGGAAGTAAGCCAAAAGGAGCGATCGTTGGTCCTATGATCATCAATAGGAAGAAAGGGAGATCGGGTGGAATGGCTGGAATACGAACTGAGGGATGTGACCGTGGAGGACCCGGGAGAAACAGAGATATCTAATCCTTCAAGGCAACGTGGGTTCCCATATTCGTCATAATTGGCATAAGGGAGTTGCTGTGGTTGGGGAGGATATTTCTGGAGAAATTGTTCATCCTTCGCACTGATCGTGGTATCGAGAACAGATGGGTCCCAATGCTTATCGGATGTCATGATAACATGTGGGAGCGTGTCAAACTCAACAGTCGTATACTTTCGCATCGCAAGGTATGGTAAACCATGTCGTATGCTAAGAGGCAGTGCATAGCCATCGGAGGTGGTGATGACCTGTCCTCCGCCTGCCTTGATGGACGTGCCGTCGACAGTGGAAAAATATGCTTCCATCTGGCCGGATGACAATATAGAAGGATGTTGTCCTGTATAGGCACATTCATTGAAAATGAGAATGACGGGGCCTCTGTTCGACATGGAATATGCTCCGCATGTAGCAATGGGAATATTTTGTACCTGATGATTGTTAATGCCGGTGACGTTAACATATCGTGGTGGGATATCCTTGGAGATGAGACACGCATCATTACCGATGATGCAGCCATTTGCGCCGCGATCGACCATGGCAAAACCAGGGCTAGTAACCGTAGTTTTGTGTATACGGTATGTGTATGACGTTACGGGACCATCATTAGGAAAGGTGAGATCATCCTCGGGAGTATACCACTGGTGAAAATTGGCGGAATACAATGGTGTTCCCACAGGTATTTGGGTGTCACCGTCCTTTTTGTACTGAATGTCAGGGTTGTCTGAAAGGAATCGAGCGGGATGCGCGGGTGACACGGAAGACTTGAGAGGTCACTGGTCCTTGGATGAATAGGTCGTGGATTTGTATACACCTAAGGATGCATGGAAAACACCTCTACCATCATTTTCTACAGCAGGATGAAGGTCTGCTGCGGAATTGGCATGCTCATCCTTGGTCGAAGTATCGTCTTCTCGAAATGATACCGAGTGTTCATGTTGGTATGCCTTCCGGGTAATGGGTTTGACACTGTTGGGGTCAGGTTGGTCCGTGTTTAGTAAGTCGTGTCGCAATGAGGCAACCACAATTTGCTTGCCTTCCGGAGAAAAACTGAGCCAACTCTTCATGTCCTGGCGTGACAAGGCCTTCCATATGTTTGTAGGCAATCTTGTGGTAGGGTCAGGGGTACGTCCAGCCTTAAACACAGCATAATCCTGATAGTCTCCTTCAAATTCGATGGGGAGAGCATATTCATCATGGTTTTGGCTCGATTCAGAAGAAAAATCATGAACGTGTGCACGTACGGTTGACCGAGGAGCAGACATCGCGGACTGGGAATCAAGTCAAGTTGCTTTGAGTAAAAGCGTGATTTTAAGATCGTGGATAGCAGCGGCTTCGGCAACTGCATCCGTTACGGTGCTATTCGTCCCACCTGGATCCTTGACTTTGGCAAACTGTTTGCTTAGCTGGAAGCTGGAATAGCATGCCTGACACAATGCTGATTTAACAGTATGGTACTCAAGAGGCTTGTTAGGAGGACGGAGCTTATTGAGGTGATTCAATTCATCAAACCAATGTGTGATGAATTTCACTTTGGATTCCTTCCAATTGTTGAGGTTCAACTTGAGCAACGCTTGTAGCTGAGTCGAGTTGTCGTATACCTTTGCTTTTGATTTGCTATGAAGGTTTACGAAAACGAAGTATGCCTTGCGTCCATCACGAGTGGTAGAATGACTGTGTACACATGATGCAGAAAGGTCACTCTTGAAGACTTCCAACATTAGTACCCAGAAGAAGGCACACTGCTTGACGAAGAGGTCACGGGTATAACCCAGAAGCGTAGCTGGAGGCCAAGTTTCATCGAGGAATGTCTCTGTATCGATGTCGTATGCCTCGAGTTTAGCTTTGAAACCGACGAGCCAGTGTTCGAATCTCGAGTCATTCGTGAGGGGTGTAAAGGACTTTTCATCTCGTGCTTTTCGGCACCATGATTCGTACTTTACCTGCTGAGGTGACTTTTTGTTACTTCCCGCCGAAGGAGGTGGTGGGTTCAGAGCAGATTCGTTATGCAAGCGTTGGGCACGTTCTTCGCGGAATGACTGGAATTCCCTGTATGTATATGACTTTACATCTTTCCAGTTCCTCTCGTCTTCTTCTAGGGCGACATCTTCTTCTTGTAGGTCGATAGCGAAATCCACAAGTGCTTCTATGCTCCTTTGGATGGATCGAGGGATATGCGTTGGCAGTCCTCCCTCTGTATAGGTAAGTTCGCGTGCAAAATCCGGTTCGATAAGTGCTTCGAGGAACGACTTCCACTCGCATAATCCACCTTCTTTGAGAGCTAGGCACAACTTGCTAGTAATCTCACTTGTTACGTTGGGTAAGGATATGAGTATCTTTCTCATATCAGCATCGAAGCTGGGAAAGCGTTCGATAGTGGTGACTTCGGCGTCATTCTTCTCTTCGCCTCTGAGTGCATTGCCGGGCATCAACGTTATGTTCGGCATCTGTGGTGGTTCCGAGCCTTGGAAAGAATTGCGCGGTGACTGAGAATGGGAACTGCTTCGTGTACAATGTGCGATGTGCATATGCCAGCGTAGGGATTGTGTTCAATTTCGTTCCTGTTCCTTTTTGTGTGCAAGCCTTCTTAGAGCTTGCGACTGTTAATCTATTATTTTCCTTCTGAATCCGATTCGTTGAGAGTCTGATTCAAAGGCTTCTGACGAACAGCAACGCTGCGTTAGTGTGTTAGTAGACGAACGATTATACTCTACGCGTGACAGTTGTGGTTGGATACTTTCGGCAACGGACAATCGGACTACAGGCGAGACTAGAGAAACGCCGAATCTCTTCTTGCTGTGACTTATTCAGATTGCAGCGAGACAGACCTTAGTATGTAGATTACAAGTAGTTGATAGCAACTAGTGTGAATTTTGGGATATGAATCAGTTGAATGTTAAAAGTATGAGATAAAGTGAAATCTTGCCAAAATGCAAGATATCTCTTTTATTGAGATGAATACGTTGCAACTGCTGTTGCGTAGTGATGAGATTACTCGCTGATTATTTCCGTACATGTATTAGTCGTTGACCATATATATTTGTATGCATGTATATGTATTGTGTGAAAAATCACATGCCAACGGTTTTCTTCTCTTGTTCCGTTAGGAAGACTCCATGAAATGTTTATCATTAAGGTCAGGAATTGCTCCCGTAGCTCGTGTGACATTTTATGAAATCAGAGTTTGCTCACCGAAGAACAATGGCAATATCGTAAGACAGGGATTGCTCACCGTTTATGTGCGATGGGAATCGATGCGCCGTGGGAATCGATATGCCGTGGGAATCGATTACTTAGATGGATACGGGACTCATTGATTCATGCGCATAGGAAATCTACCCTTTGGTAGCTTTGGTACTTCTGGTCACGAAAGGAATTTAATACCATTGGCACAGCCTATGATGAGCGCGTATGGCGTTGTCTGGTGTGCACCGCCCTGCTATGTGACAGGGACAAAGTGATCGGTGGCCGCGGAGTCGAGGGCGCTGTAGCCTGGTGACAGGACAGTTGTCGCCATGGCAAAGGTGACGTGCTTGGTAGTAGTTTTGGACCGGGGTTCATACTAGATGCTCGAAGGAGAACGTAAGATACTTAGTAATGACTTTGACTGGTGACTATTACTATGTTTAGGTATATTATGTTGCTCCTCCCCACGCCGTCAGGTGGGTGAATCGTGGGTCTCCCGGGTGATGGGGTGACTCCACTTCATCCACCGGTCCTTGCGTTGGGTGGAGCCGCCCATTTTGCTGTTGAAGGTAGCCCCTACTTGGTGGTTGGGCTTGAAACGAAAACAGTCTCCCCCATTGCGTGAGAGGTTGACGCCACATGAGTGGCAGTAGTGTTTGTATTGTTTCCACTTGGACGGCGGTTTGGCGCTGGCTTGAGGTGGACGTCACTTCCCTTTGTGGTTGGCTTGTTGATTGGGAGGTGGTGTGGCCGGTAGGAGATTGATCTGGTGTTGGTACTTGGTGAGGAGTTGGAAGTATTCCTTGGGACCCAATGGGTTGGGTGTATACGTCCCATAAACGATGCTCATGCTTTCGTCATATTCCTGCGATATTTTTAAAAATTCCGAAACATTTTGTTGCGCGCACAATAAATAATTCTCTACCTATTTTTGCACGCAACAATTTCAAGTAGGTCTATTTTTGCCACCGTTTTTTTCAGCCCTCGTACCATGCTTGCTTCAGAATCTTTCTATTCTACAATTTTGTTTCATGTTTACCCCAATAATATTTATTCGCCATTCAATTTTTGTTTTTTCCACGCGAAACTCCTCATGTTTTGTAATAATATCCTCTATGTACACTGATATTGTTGTAGCGTTGATACAAATTTCTTAACAAATATACAAGCTTCTTGATAACCAGCAATGTATTCTGTTATGTTGCTTTCACAATACTCACACTACATTTATCGAATATCAAAAGCCAACAACCATATTTTTGTACTCATAAGAAAGTATTTTATCCGCATTTGCAATAATCTCCGACATTTCACAATATTCACGCTACGCATATCAAATACAGAAATACAACAAACGTATTTTGTAACGAATATGAAAGTATTTTATCAGCTTTTGCAAATACCTCGTTTATTGTATTATATTCGAACAGAAGACCCAGAACAATAATGTGCAAACCGTAAAATAATAATGAACTAGCCGTGCTACTCTAATGATGTTGTTATCACCAATTACTCTGGTTCATTTTTCATGTATTTGAGGTATAATTTGTATTCCTCGGTATCCTCGCCGAGAATCTGAAGCAAGCTACGTTTTCTCTTCCGTCTTTTTCCCTTTTTACTTTCTTCATCCTCCTCCTCATCTTGTTGTTTACGATTGCCATTTTGTTTTTGGTACATTTTTAGAAAAAGTGTGTCGTAACAACAAACAAATCGCAATCGGTCTTACGAACGATTGATTTAGTGAGTAAGACCTTTGTTACAGTTCATTCGGCCTTGTCGATGCCGATCGGCAGGTTAATTAATCGTCGTCAAATTACCCGTCGTCATCGTGTAATTTCAAGCATACAAAACACATGTAATTCTTAAGACACAAAACACACGCAAGCCATCTTCGATCGGTCTTTTACCGTATAATTCACCGTGATATTCTCATTGGAATATCAGAGTATTTGTACCTTATTATGTAGATTTAGTACTAGGTTGTACATAGATTTTAGGGCATGATAGTGTTTTAGAGTTGTTAATTCTTCGAAGAGTGAGCTGATGGGGAGAATTTCGCTAAGAGACAATCCACATGGATAATCACCGACGATTATTCACTAATCAGGTTAAATAACCTTACGAATAAGGTTATTTGCCTTCGTGACTCTTCGTACGTACGAATATGCGTTTACACGGTGTATTCTTTTCAATCCCCTTCAGTCGTAAATCCTCCAACCGTTAAGCGGCTGGATTCTATGACTTAACCTATTCATCGTGAGTCATTGTCGTGTTTTGAATACCAAACTGTATCCAGTCTACCATCAGAGGCCCTATCAAAAGAAAATGGGGAGGCATTTTGCCATTCATTCTGGCTTGTATCATGGCATTTTGCCCTGATCCTTGCCGGTTTGATATATTGTATTCATGGATCAAATTATCCATCTTTCGAAATGCTCATTGCAGATCGATTCGATTCCATGATCGAACTTAGAAAATCAACTTGTCGCTTCGGTCGAACGATCGATCGAACATTCCATCGAACGATTGATTTTTATTTTTCTTACCACATGCAACGAGAACAATGTTCTCTGAAAACAGCGCCACTCATTAGCTTTGTAAACAAATCAGCAATATTTGTTGAACCTGGCTCCTTTGCAACTCTGATAATTCCTGCTGCAATAGATTCGCGTGCTTTGTGGTATGCAATGCTGTTGTGCTTCTTCTTACATGGGCTTTCAGGTCGAGTAACATTCGTGACAACAGAATCATTATCACAATACACATTTGTGCTCCCATCAACTGGAACACCCATCATTCTCAACTTGTACCTTAGACCTTCAACCAATTCGATTGCAATTTTCAAAGCAATGATTTCAGATCCAAAAGTTGATGTCTCGACTGTTGTTTGTCTTTTGGAAAACCAAATGATCGGTGCATTATTAATGAAGATAATAACGCCGGTATGACACCTTCCCGTTGCCTTGCATCCAGCATGGTCAGCATCAACAAAACAACTCATCGTCACATGTTTTCCCAAAGCTTCAGGCATATCTGCTGGTATGACTTCAGCAGCACCAGGATAAAATTCAGACCAGTCACATTTGTGAAATTTACTCTCATCAACGCTTGGTACAGTATCATCAAAAACCAATTTCGACCTGTTGTACTTTTTCAGATATGCAAATATATGGAATAACTGATTCAAATGCCCGATCCTTGCTTGTGCCAGATACCTTGACATCAGCGAGACTGGCATTACAATGTCCAGCCTTCCTAATTCACAAATCCACCTGAGAACTCCAATTAAACCTTGGTAGTAATTTTGCAATTCAGGGGTCAATTCTTCTGATATATCAATTTCCGGTCAATAATCATGTGACAGTGGACTGGACGCTGATTTTGGTAGATACTTGTAACCATATTTTTCAGTTCCTAACTCTTGTTCGACTGCTGCAACAGCTTTCGCCGTATACTTAGTGCTTGATAATGACCATCTTGGCTTTGAATCACCTTCAAAGTAGAATTTTCCAATATCTGCTCCCAGATACAGGGTTGGTTCTTCAATAGTATCATCCTTCAGTTTGAACTTGCGCTCAATGTTTTCAAGCTGGAACTTTGGATCTTCACCAGAACATAAGATGTCCTCTACATAGGCAATGAGAATTGCCCAGTACCTGGATCCATCTTTCCTGGTTTCAATTCGTAAGTGTACATCCGGATCTGCTTTGCAAGGGGAATATCCAAGATCTCTCAAATGCTGTGTGAGATATGACCTGAAAGATGCACCTGCCACCGGCAGTCCATACAATGCGCGCACTATCTTGCAAGGCCTTCCTGCAAGATGTGGTGGAAAACCATCTTCAGCTCTCGCTTTTAGAAAGTATTTCTCTTTAATCGGGGCTGTCAAATATGCATTTTGAATATCTGCTGAGAGAACCTTCAAATCATTCAGCGCTGCCAGCAGGAAGAATATTCTTACTGAGTCTCGACTGGGGACAGATGAATAAGTATTTTCTTTTGTCACTGCAGGAACTTTATGACCATCCCCTACCAATCTAGCCTTCCTTGTTAGGGATCCAAGCTTGATGTCAAAGATCATGTGGGTTGTTATTTGCTTATGGCCAACTGGGATAACATCATCATCAGAAAATTCAAACGCTGCCATGTTATTTGTCATTTCCTTATGAATTGCTCGTTCCCAGTGGTCAGTCCCTGTTTTCTTATCAATAGCCAGCGCTTGTTTGATTGAATGTGGCAATTCAACTCCATATTTGTGAGTCTTCAACCAATACTTTGCTGGTTTGGCCGCTTTAAGGATCCGATCCTTTCTTCTCAAAATTTTGTGCACCCACCATCGGAATGCTGGTGACTTTTCAAGATTATTGTTGACAGCATAAACAGCTAATTGCACTGGAAATTATTCTTTCACATCCCTTAACTTACACCACGATTCAGTGCCATCTTTCCAACTGGCAAGAATCCTCCAACCCCTAGTTGTCGGCTTATGGGTTTTCCTGCCATTTTTTGCTATGGTCGTGGCTTCATCATCAGTTAGTGCAGTGTTATCTTTTTCATGGTCAATGAGCTCATCCAGTAGAGTGAACATCCGTCCGTCATCATCAACAGAACTATACAGACTCTCTGCAACAATATTTGCCGTGTATTCCTCCATGGTACCATCAGGTAGTTGCAATTTATACAGCCTTGTGTCTAGTATGGGATTCTCATTTCTGAGTCCTATTGGTCTGTTTTGCAAGTCACGAACCCTATCCTTGACAACGCACCTGAGTCTTTCGTCGCCTCTTTCAATGATAACCTCATTCCCCAGATATTAATCTGGTTCATCAATATCCTTTACTGATGCTTCTGGTTCAGCCATTTCAAGTTTCAAATCAGGTGATTCCACTGGTTGGTTCTCAAATAGCTCCATTTGAGGCTCCAGGTAGTTTTCCTGGAAGAATGACGCGCTATCCTTCACTTCATCTCCTATCTTGGATTCAATTGATTTGTCGATTGCTTCCATTCTTCTGAGGATATCTCTATCCCGCCATTCAAATTCTTTGACAGGTCGTATTGAATTTGTAGATATTGGTATTGCTGATTCAGTCAGGAGCCAGAAACAATCCCCCCCACCTACCTTATTGCCACAGGGACCCAACCATCTTCCCAGCCTTTCAATGCCTCGAGTAGAAGAATCACCTTTATCATAGTAAAACACAAAATCATACCATTCTGATGAAGTATATAGTGTAATATCTGGCCTATAGCCATGGACCAATTCAAATGGAGTTCGCCCCATTGAAGACGGGTTGCTCGATGCTGTTCGCTGCCTGATATTAGCACATAGTTCACCACAAAATGACCATAATCTCCTCGGTGACCTCTTCTTTGCAGACTTGGTTGTGATTGCACCCCCGAGATGACCAATTGCTTGTTCTGCTCAATTTTGAAATGGGCAATGTGGTTGGATGAATGTCTGATGAATATGGTTGCGCTTTACAATTGAATTCCAGTGGGTCTTGTAGGTTCGTGGAGATCCTTGTTCGGGAGCACCATCAGAAATCAAATGCTCTGGGATTCCAATTTCATGAATGAATGTCTTCAATCCTTGATGCGCTTGTGATTTGTCCTGTATTGGTATAAATACTTCAAACCCATTTCCATTTGTGAAGATCTGTGCACATTTTTCCTGTCTCATAATACTGGTCGTTCTAGCATGCCACGTATCAGTGTACCAGGTTCCTTGTGCAACTCTCTTGTTCCTGAAGCGCTGTGTAGGCAGCCTCTTCATCAATGGTAATTGCAAATTCCTGAGGGCCTTCTGCGTCGTGACTTTCAACGTCTGCTCAGCTTTCTTGAAACTAATATTCCAAGTTTTGGCTAGGCGTTCACAGTCAACTTTGTTTGGACCTTCAATTGTTATCACTGATGGCCCCCATTGATTTCTTCTATCAAGAGACCTTCTCTCAAGTGTATTGTCAATTTCTTGCAAGCTAGGGGCCTGTTTTGATTCTTCTTCAGGAGCTTCCATAAAGTCAAATTCTGTATCATCAAACAAAAATTGGTCTACCCTTCGCGCGCTTGAAATATTCCTTACAGAAGAAATTCGATGAGCAATATTTCCATCTGTTGCAATCTGGCATTCAGTTAGCATTCTCCTTGTAGATACCTGATGGACTCTCATCAGTTTGCATTGCTGCATCACGCTTGGATGTCTTTTGTCTAAGCTGGTCTTGGGGAGCATACCTGTAACATTACTAGCAGGTTCTGTTACGACCGAACTTGTATCCATGGCTTGATCCTCTTCGGTCGACATAGCTTGAAGGCTAAACTGGTCCCCTGAAATTGGATCTCCATTGTCAATGGCTAGCTTGGCCATCCTGAACTTCAGTGAATGTGGATCCCAAGGGGTATCATTTGTTGCAATCAAATGTTGACATTCATCAAGCTCCATTCTTGTTGGCTTTCTTGTGGGGAAATATGAGATCACATTTCTCATACTCAGTTTGATAAAAACTTTCTTCGGATCATCATCCTCCATTGGTGTTTGAATTGTGATTCCATGCTTGGATCTTGGGTCGAATTGACGAGGTGTTTCTTCAACAGAATTGAAATTACAGTCCCTCACTTGATTTGGGCATATCAAGCTGTTCTTCAATTTGTCCCCAAAATACAGTGCTTGATGGAACACTACGATATATACTTGGCCTGATGTTGGATTTGTCCATGCCGTAGCACAGCTTCCAATCGGGATTTTCTTGATGGGCCTGTATTCTTCAGAAAAAGGTGCAACATCAACATGTGTTGTGATCTGATCAGGATTCAGCAATACCATATTGCTTCCTGCCGCGGTAGTGTCCGCATGTGAATCTAGCTCACAGTATCCTTCTTCATTTTCGCCATCATCAAAATCTACAGGAACATTCATCTTGTATAATGACCGGCTCACCATTGTTAACAATTTGTGTTCTAGTGATAGTGTCCGGTTATTATGTCATTGCTTAGATTTTGAGCCAAAACTGTCACCCGCGCCTTCATTCTCAGTTTCTTTCTTTTTAGTCTCAGCAGCCTTGAGATTTCTTTTCTTCTTTGCTTGTCTCATCTGGTAAAGCTCCTGTCGCTGTTCTTTTGACATTGTTTTGTAGACGCTTGTTGGGTAGGGCTTGCACTCAACTTTTCCTGTAAACGATCCAGTTGTCTTTTGCTTTTTATTGCTTGATGTGCCCACAGAATACACACTTCTGGAGCCCCTTTTATGCTTCCCATTTGCAAGCTTTTTCAATCCAAGGCGATTGGTGAATAGGATAAGACATTCATTGAAATTGTCCCAGTAGTCTTTGCTCTCATCAATTGCATCGGCCTTGGCAGCGTCAAGTCTCTCAACACTGATTGAATTGATAAAATCCCAAACAAATCTCCTTTCATTGTGGTTCTTTTCAAATCTCAGGATCGTTCCATGAAAAGCGGTCCAGTTTCGCTTGTGCTTGTTCCAATCATAATTCTTAGCATCGCCAGTGTAATGTGATTCTTTCATTTCCTGATAGGTCTTGTTCAGAACCATAGTGATATTGGTATCAGTGTAAGCATGTTGCATCAGTGAGATGAAAGCATTTCTGGCATTTCCTGAGTTCAGAGCAGTGTATTGGAAATGTGCCACATATTCCCAACCAGGACCTTTCCTTGTTGCATCACATAACAATCTCCAGACAACGTTGTTGTCCTCATCATACTGGTGGCCTGACAAAACACCGCATCTTTCATTGTAGTCACTCCAAGTTGGATAGGTATCTGTTGGATTTTGCCCGACTGTCTCAGACCTGGCTTTGTCAGTAACATCTTCCTTTTCTTGGGGTCTTATGACATACAAGATTGGGAAACCTTCAGAGTTGAGTCTGTATCTCAAGTTTTGACGGAAGCCTTCCTCCCATTCCCTGAACTTTGTAAGATCCTTCAATTCAGGTGGGGTTGCTTTTTCCTGTGATTTCACACTCGCCTCCATCATCTTGATTCTGAATTGCTGCAATTCCAGGTTGTTTGGGTTTGCTTTCCAGTCGATGGCCCTTGGCTCAACTCCAATCAGTGGTTGATATCGAGCCCAACTTGCCCATGTGAGAAGCCTCGATGACAGCCTGTTACCATAGTGGATACTTTTTGGGTTAGGACATTCTGGACTGATAGATTTCAATCCATGCATGAACGATTTGATGCTTTCCTTGTTGAGGTCTGTAATTTCACGAATATTAGACATCCCTCCCCTCATAATCTCTTCAGCTGATTCATAGTTGATACCAAAATCCATCAAGCTGCTTCTGAAGGCAAGCTGTTCCGGATTCAGAAATCTTCCATTGTTGAATCCCCTGATTTTTATTTTTGGTTGGGATGACCTCCTTCCGTACCCTTCAGCCCTTAGGTCGACGTCTAGTTGGTTCTCATCTTCATCGCTGCTATCACTATCACTCTGATTAACGTCATCTGGATTTCTGTGTTGCTTCACCGCATCCTGTATGGCTCTGATCCTTCTCTTTACCTCCTTGCCGATGACTCTTTTCCAAGTTGAGTTCATTTCTGGATCAGTCATAGCCTTTTCCATTACACGCATGATTGTTTTCTCATTCAATCTGTCATCATCCATACTTTCGTCATCACTCTTACCATCCATGGTGATTCCTGGTAGATCTTGATCCACTTCCATTTTTGTTTCCTCCTCGCTACTGCTGGAGTCATATTCGTCACTGTCCTTTGGCTTTGCTTTTGATCTCGTTTGTCTTCTTGCTGTAGCCATGTTGTAGACAAGATTTCAAATGATCGTTTTGAAATAATTTGGAGGATAATATTTGATGTAAGTTTGGATGGTCGTTTCGATGACGCAATCGATTATTTAATCGAAGGTGGTATGTGGTGGGAGAGTGTAATCGAATCGAGGGATTAGATGTGAGATATGGATATCAATCGTTGGTGACTGTTGAGTGTGATTTGCTTATCTGTTTTGTATTTATCCGGATCGAATTTTTGTTCCGGTTTGTCTACTTTCTGACTATTTGGATCGAGTTTTCGTTCCGGTTAGTTTTGTGTGAGCTTTTGCTTTTACTGCAAATCAAGATTGTGAGCTTTCCTATCCTTTCTCGGGATTTTGCTCATTCTGTATTTCTGTGGTGGAAGGTTGAAAGATTGTTTCCTGAGAATTTAGTGTTCTCTTTTCCTTTTTTGGATCTTTGTGATCTTTCGTTCTTCGAGATTTGGTGTTCTCGATTCTAGAGCAGATGTTCTTTCGCAATCTGTTCTTCGCAGAATACTTCAGGCTCCATCTTCTGGCTCACGTCGTTCTAGTTTTCAGTGAAAGATCAGTGTTCTCAAATTGGATACTGATTCCTTTCAACTGATGCCAACCTAGGCGACTCTTTTGTCTGAATCGTCCAGCCTTTTCCCTTGCTTGTTTGCTGGATCTCAAAACCCGGTGGAGCCACCACCTTGGTTCGGTTCTTTGGTCTCTTCTTTCAGGGAGACCGCCCTGGTGTTGGTCTATTCCAGGGCTCCACAAGCAACTGCCCCTTTTACATCCTTGAGGATTGATGCCGGTAGCTGATCAGGCTATTCGGATTCGTCTTCGAGCTCAACTGCGTTTCGTTGGTGGGAAACGCGGTCCTCAGCATTGTAGGATGCTGGCCACAGCTCGTAGAGAGTGCTGTGGGTCTGATAAACTAGAAAAAGTGTGTCGTAACAACAAACAAATCGCAATCGGTCTTACGAACGATTGATTTAGTGAGTAAGACCTTTGTTACAGTTCATTCGGCCTTGTCGATGCCGATCGACAGGTTAATTAATCGTCGTCAAATTACCCGTTGTCATCGTGTAATTTCAAGCATACAAAACACATGTAATTCTTAAGACACAAAACACACGCAAGCCATCTTCGATCGGTCTTTTACCGTATAATTCACCGTGATATTCTCATTGGAATATCAGAGTATTTGTACCTTATTATGTAGAATTAGTACTAGGTTGTACATAGATTTTAGGGCATGATAGTGTTTTAGAGTTGTTAATTCTTCGAAGAGTGAGCTGATGGGGAGAATTTCGCTAAGAGGCAATCCACATGGATAATCACCGACGATTATTCACTAATCAGGTTAAATAACCTTACGAATAAGGTTATTTGCCTTCGTGACTCTTCGTACGTACGAATATGCGTTTACACGGTGTATTCTTTTCATTTTAAGTAGTTCTGTCATTAATTCTTTCGACTGTTGTTCCTCCCTTCGTTCTTCTAATTCGCTTACTAGGTATTCGTAAAGATCTTGTCCCTCGCTACTCCATCCCTCCTTATTTCCTGACTTACCGTCAGTGAATTTTTTTCTCAACCTCGTGCCCTTTGTTGTGTTTAGCCACAAGTCGTAGTCGTTGTAAAGGAAAAGCAATGCAAAAGCTTCATCGCTTGGGGTGAAAATGTTACTGACTGTCATTCTGACTGATTTTCTTTTGAAGTCTGTCTGTTTTGGTGACACCGCTCCAAGAATTCTTTTCATGAAGTATTTGAATTCTGGTGAATTTTTCCGCCGATAGTCTTCGTGCAATTGGTACCTATTTTCTGAGTTCACGTCTTGGGTGTCCGTGATTAGATCCGTTCCTGGGTAACTATCTGGTATCTGGTTGTTCCTTTTATTGTCTACATGTCAGTGTTAATATGACCAAAATGTTAGAAAGGATTATGAAAGAGTGCATGCCGGCAATCATTTTATTGTTGGTTGCTTACTTTTGTAGTTTTTCCTGGCAAGAGTTTGAGCATTGTGCCTACACGCAGTGACTGCTCGGCAATAAATTCCACTCCACTTTTGTTCCTTTATAGCGATTGTATTTGGTATTTCATTGCTATTCGTTAGTTTTGCAATGTTGAATATCGTTGCCTTCACAAATGTATTCTCTGGCGGGAATTTAAATTTCCTAAACGCTGTTTCTTTGACGTGTTTGACAATGTTGTTTTCCAAGTTATCGTTATCGGATTCTTTTGTTGTCTGTAGAATATTTCTGTTGCTACTGTTGGTGGTTCTATATGTTTGGCTATCGTTTGTGTTTGTTCTGTCACTTCCCGATACACTGCTGTGCGGGCTGTTTGTGTTATTGGTAACAATGGTTTTACCTGTCACCGGACTGCTGCAACTACTCAGTTCTACCATTATTTTCTTGTTAAATCGTGCACCTCAACTTACCGTTTTTTCCTTTGATTGATTTGGCGCGCTATTTTTATGATAATAATGTTGTTTGAAGGAAGCATTTGGCATGTTTTTTTCATTCATACTGTACGCGCTGTAAGTGCTTGATTTACTGCCTCCCGGGAAGTGCTGTATTACTATTAATTGTACTACCTGTGAGTGTTGTTTTACTGGCGCCTGCCTATCTTTTGTTTGCACGTGCCGTGATATTCTGCAATGTGGTGTCCTGAAAATTTTGACGCGGACCACAATCCGTAGGTTCCACTGAGGGTAATCAAACGTAGCCCAAGCATTGATTCTCGTACCTATTGTCTTTTCATTTTCTGCAACGGTGTCGCAGGAAAAGCCCTTTTTGTTGTTTTGTTATTTTCTATGGAGTACATTTTTCGAATGCACCGACGTCTTTTTGTACTAGTCCATCAAAAACAGACTAACTTTAAGTAGTGTAACTTTCCTTGTAAGGATATGATTGGTTCTTGATATAGATGTTAACGTGTCCAGTGGATCGATTCCTCCGTAGAGATGTGGTGTACAAAGGGTAGTCTCCGTATTTTTTGGTTATTATTTTTTGATTTTTGTATGAACAAGTAACCAAAATAGTGGTTCTCAGTTACTTTTTGAGTGCAAAAGTGTGTTATTTTCTGAAATGTTTGGATGAATATTGCTCATACTATGGATTGGGGAGACTATGAAACAATATTGACAAGTCTCAGGCTGATACTTTAGTCATTATGAATTTTAGAATAATTTTTGTCCCTGGCCATGCATGTACCAAAATAGTGATTCCTACTCAGTTTTTGAGTGCAAATGTGTGGCATTGACTGCAATTTCAGGATGAATAGTGCTATCACTCACTACATTCGTGATAGCCTCAGTAGCCAGCCTACTTGTAGTACTGTATGTGCAATGCTTGTAGTTCATGGGTGTGTTGGTGGGTTAAGCAATGCTAGAGGGGGAGCCGGGAACTCCAGCCTGTTGGTTGTTTTGCAGGCTGTAGTCCGGTCCCTTAGTTTGCTGTGCCCACACACACCGGCGCACAGCCTGGCTTAACAGCTTGGGCAGTTAAGCCTTTGGCTGTTAAGCCTTTTCTGCCATTGGGCCACAAGCCACAGGGTGGGAGCTGGATGGAGACTGGACCTGGAGGAGACAGGAGGCCAGACTGCGAGGGTGGGAGATTCCCCAAGAGGAATCAGAGAGAGCTGCCAGGGGGAGTTGGGGCTGCCGCCGGCACCCACTCTTCTGGCAGGAAGGAGTATGTTCCATTGTTGAACATTAAAGAGGCAAGATTCTGGAAGATGGGGAGGGACTGCTGGTGCAAGTACCTCATCATGCAGTCACTGTGCCATCTTGCAAGGAGCTTGATGACATTAGAATCACATTTGCCCTGGAGCAGGGCCATAGCCCCTCCTGCTCGAAGGGACCGAGCAGAGATTGCTGCAGGGGAGATGCCGGTGGTCTGCTAGAGGGTCTGGGCATAGACTCTCATGGAAGATGTGACAGTTGCTGCGCGCACGAGGGTGAGAACCCCATGGTCAAAGTAACTGGCAAGTTTGAGGTCTGGGCTGAAGGGATGGGTGCTAGTACAGCAGCCCCTGAGGTGGAGCACTTGGCGCGCGCATGCTGCTACAGGGCAGCATAGGTTGTCACCACTCCTGGCATGAGCAACTACCTCACCTTTGTCCCCATTCTTCTGCGTGGTGAATGTCAGGGTGACGGAGGTGGCAGCAAGGAGCTCATGTTCAGGGCCATCATGGGGTACAAATTTGGAGCCAAGATAGAAGGAGACCTCCTTGAGGTGGAAGGCTTGGTCGTCCCTGGTAGTACCAGTGTACTCACCAGGGCGCAGACAGAAAAAGAAGGCGATGCAGATCATGTTTGCAATGGCCTGTCGGGTAGGGGATGGGGAGTCATAGTATGCAAAGCGAAGGGCATGCATGACAAGGGTGATGGGGACTGGTTTGACCCGGCACGGGGCTGGGTCTAGCTTGGCATAGGCCTTGAACTGGGCAGTTAGCCTGAAGTCAAGACTGCCGGTAGAGTTGGTTCTTGGGTCTTTGGACCCCAAGCGGGCCAGCGTCTGGCCCACTGACCGGAGGGTGTCCGATACTGTGCGAGATCTGATGGGCTTGCGGCTATGGGATAGTCGTCCGTCATGGAGGCGCTGGGCAAAGACTTGGAGGATGGGGATCGGATCTGTAACAGAGAGGAGGGTTGGTTCAAAGCCTTGAGACACACAGAATTGAACCCATTGATTCCAATGGGCATCCTTGCGCTTGGCATAGAGCTCAGTGACTGAAGCGCGCATGGTCTTCTGGATAGAGCCAAGGTCAGAGCAGAATGCATGGGAGGCTTCAGGGGACATAAGATCCAGGGCAAGTCCTGAGGGTAGGTGGTGTTGAAATGATTGAGAAGGGCAGTGTCAGAGAGGTCAGAGCGAGAGAGCAAATCAGCTAGGTGATTCACAGGTCCAGGTATGTAATCCCTGAGGGGGACATATTGATGGATATGCTGGTGCATGGACTGAATTCGCAGGAGGTAAGCGGCAGGGCCGGTGGTGGTGGTGGCGCCTTTCCATTGCCAATAGACCGCTGCTGTGTTGTCATAGCAGTTGTGAGTGGTTCTGGATTGGACACAGGCAGCTTGGGCAAGGATGTCATTGTGGGCAATGGAACCAGCGAGCTCAAGGTCACTGTTGGTGATGGTGCCCTTGGGGTTGTCAAAGGTGACTAGTTGGGAGGAGCCCCACTTGGGGAATGCATGCCTCCACATGATGGGCTGCACCTCGCCAGTGGGAAGAGGGACAAAATGGATGCCCCCCATGCCCATACCGGAGGCATCACAAGCGCCCATGGTGGCCGGGAAAGGATCTGGCACCAGTTCTGCAATGGAAGTAGGCCTGTTGGATAGGTCATTGGCCAGCCATTGGAAGTCGCGAAGGAAGCTATGGACGCGCTTGGTGAGCTGGAGGCGCTGCCTGCCCGGTTCCTGGTGGCGGAAGGCTTCTTGGAGGATGGAGAAGAGGCCAATGGCGCCAGGGATGGCAAGGGCCATCGACCGGAGTTCCCCAAGGACTTGGTGCCATTGTTTGATAGGGACATGGCGCTGGGTGGGGGAGATTGAGTGAAGAATCTCCTGTAGGCGGTCCACTCGATGGGGAGGCAGGCTGATGGTTTTGTTGATGGAATCAATGAGCCAGCCCAGGATGACTTTCTTGGTGGTCCACCTGGCGTCCCCTTGGCGCATTTTCTTGAGGGAGGCTGGTTCCTGTCTGAAGGGGGTGTCAGAGGCATCCAGGGGCCAGAAGACTTTGTCCAGGGACTGGAAGAGCACCCGCTTGATGGCGCGGCGGGTCCATTGGTTGCCTTGCGCAAGGCCGCAGAAGTCATCCACATAGACATCCCAGTAGCGAACAGGCTTTTTGCTGGGGGTGGTGCTTTGGATGGCCGCCGGAGCGTCTGGTGGGGTTGTTGTGGGGGGGACTGTGGAAGCTGGGGATGCGTCTGGTATTGCTTCAGATGGAGTATCCAGGCGGTGCGGCGTGCGCCGGGCTGCTGCCAACCCTGTGGAGAGAGTGGAGCTGGCTAGGTCTGCAATGGTTTCAGTGAACGCACAGAAGTTGGGGGGGCTGGATTTCCACCCCATTGGGTTGGTGAGGGGGATTCCAATGAGGGGTGGCTCGCCCTTCCTGGAAGGGAACAGCACTCCGAGCTTCATGGTGTCTTCGGGTTTCAACTGGACCCGGTAGAATCCATCAGCTAGGTCTATCTTGGACATATACACTGGACCGAACCTGTCGTTGGCGCGGTGAAGCTTGGAGAGGAGCCGGGGAAGGGTGTGGCCAAATTGCATGGCTTCTGCCGGGGCTAGAGGGATGGTGTCTTGGTTAACTTCAGAGTGGGTGTAATCTGAGATCATTCGGGGGCGCTGGCCGCGCTGGGGGACTAGCCCCAGTGGACTCAGCCGGAGGTTTGGAAGGTTTTGGATGAGGCTGGCGGGGAGGACCGTCCATTGCTGCTTGTCCATCATGTCGGCATACTCGTCGCGAAGGAAGTCAATGCCCAGGTGGGAGGATTGGTGTGGACCTCTGTTGATGGCTGTTGCAATCCTGGATGGGTCCCAAGGGGGTCCCGACATGGATGCTGGGGTGCCTTCCTTCCCAAAGTGGTCTAGGATGCCACTGGCTGGATGGGGGAGAGAACCCACCTGTGGGTGGATATCACCTTGTCCACGAATGGTCCGGATGAAGTCCTCCCAGCTAGTGCTGTTGTTGTAGACAGTGATAGCCCGGGTGATATGCAAGTCCAGCCTGTCGATGGGGTAGGGGGACGTAGTGACAAGGGAGGACCCAGTCGGCAATGGGGGCGTGGCGAGGGGATTGGACGCAGGATTGGATGGGGGCTCGGACCGGAATGACGCGGGCGAGGGTTGTGCAGTGACTAGGAGCTCGGGCGTAGGCATAGCAGTGGGGGTGACTAGGAGCTCGGGCCTAGGCAATGGGTTGGCATTGGCTAGGAGCTCGGGCCTAGGCAATAGGTTCGCAGTGACTAGGAGATCGGACCCAGGCAATGTGGACGAGGAGGTGGCTGAAGGACTTGGTGGGATAGTGGGTGCTTCCCCCAACGGGATGGGGTGGGCTTCCTTAGAACCTGTAGAAATTTTGGGAGGCACATACATGTTGAGAGGGGTACATGCGCGCGCGTGCTGTTTGTGCTTACCTAATTCATGTGTGATTCGTAAGTGAGGATTAGATTCGTGATTAGGTGATGGATTGTTACTTAGTATGATCCCCCCAAGGCCAATGTGGGGTGGGGAGGGCGCCGCGCCCAAGTGAGGGCGCGTGCCAACCGGTCAGGCATATGCCTCTTGGCACCATTGCCAGAGTAGATCTTGCTCGGTGGGAGTGATGGCCACGTGGTCATATATGTGCTTGCAGCTGCTGAAGCAGGCACCCTTGATGTGCCACGAGTGGCATCTCTCTTGGCCATCTGGTCTGGAGAGGGGGCCTTTCCCTTTGTCTCTCATAACTTGGATGGCTTCCCTCATTTTTGCTGACTCCAGTTTCTTGACAATGGGATGATTGCTGTCTTGGAGGCGGGAGTCCCGGTGTGGATTGGTGAGTCGTGTTTGTTGAGTCCCTACGGTTGGGTTGCGGACTCCCAGGCTGCTAGAGGGAGTGGTGCTGTAGTTGTTGTGGCTACTCCCCTTGGCGCCAGCCTTGGTGGGGGATGGAGGAGGATCCGGTCGTCGCAGTAGTCTCAGGGCAGCCACATTGGAGACATTGGGGAGCCAGTTGAGGTTCTGGCTCATCCTGAAGGTGTGGAAGTCCACCCCAAAGTCCGGGGAGGGAAGGATGGAGGCTGCTTCCCACTGCTCCTCAAGCCATCCCCTGACTCGGATTTGGAAGTAGTAGACTAGAATGGCAGGGGTGAGGAATTCTCCCACCTCATCTGCAATTGCTCTTCGGAGGGGCATCTGCTGGATCTTGAGCCTGCGGAGGCCTTGTTGGTAGCTGGTGACGACATCATGGTTGAGTCCTAGGATGGTGGCTAGGACGGCCAGGTAGCTCTCCAGCTGGGTGGTGGCTTCAGTCCAGTCGACAGGGATGTAGGCCTTTGTCTTCTGGAGCTCCAGGGAGTCCCTTGTTGTTACTCTAAAAATCGACCGGTAAGGTATTGGATAATTGAAATTTAAAGAGATGTGAGCTCAGAGAGAGGCTCTTATTTTTACTACGTATTTTCACTGTGTATCGGGGCTCTCTGCTGTATTTTATGTGGTAGAGATCTTCCCCGGTTATTTGTTACTGCTTGGTTTACCGTCGTACCGATTCTTCTGTTGCTGTTGCTGTATTAGCGTCGTGTCGGTCTTACTGTATCGGTCATTTGATGGTATTGGTCATTTATGTTGTTAAGTAATCTGTTTGATGGGGCGTATGCTTGTTCGTGGTATATATGCTAGATATGAGGCCCATCTGGAATCGGTACTGATTTTCTTGATTGCAATAAGTAATTTCCTCACGGGATATCAAGTATATTCTTTTGAATGTACGTATGGATTCCAAGTGTTTACTTACTGTTCAGGTCTTTGGATATTTCTTGTTTCTAACCGATTATCCCTTTTTGTTTGTAGCCTTAGGTGATATCGTTTTTACCACTTAAGGATTCCAAGTAGTGGAGGTTCGTTTGATTCTACCGCTTAATCATTGGAGTACTCGTATCTCGTATTCCGCACCTCGGTCGTCGTTTCGTTTTGTCAGCTTTTCCAATCGAATTTGATGCCAACAAAGTCCGTATTTTTCGCCGACAACACACCCCTTGATCCAATACTCTACCCGTGTTGTATTGGATTACTGTCGGGGAATATTTAACCTTGGATCAATTTTGCTGATTTGGATCGAATCGGAATCAGATCGAATCAATCGTAGCAATCGTCGAAGCGCATACTGTTGACTGGTTTAACCTGCGTAGTGTCCCATGATATATCTTGCATGCCGAGCGTGCAAGATCCATCCCAATGGTTTGGTTAGATCATCAGCCGGGTTGATAACTCCAGGAATATGAATCATCTTGATTTCACCATTTTCTTTCCAAGCTTGAATTGCAAAGAACCTGATTTCAATATGCCTAGTTCTTTCAGTTGGCTTCTGGGCATTTATGATTTCAATTGCCGATGCATTGTCTTCATAGATAGGGGTTGGACCAGCTTGAGCAAATCCTAATTCTTTGAGTACGGATCTGAGGTATCTGGCTGTTTTGGCCGCTGTGACTGCAGCAATGAATTCTGCTTCTGTAGAACTCTGTGCAGTGAGTGATTGCGCTTTGGATCTGTAAACAATTGCTCCACCCGCATAAGTGAACACATATCCTGTGGTGGACCTGCGATGTTTTGGATCATTTCCATATGCTGCATCAACAAAACACATCAACTTGCTATGCTTGATATCCGCAGGGTATTCTGGGAGTGATCCATCTTGGACTACATCATTATATGGTTCTCCTGATGGAAGAGATGGTTCTGCATTCGGTCTATAGAATCTAATACCCCAGGACCTGGTTGTTCTGAGATATCGAGCGATGTTCTTCAGACTGGAATAGTGGAATGCAGTGGGATTGGAGCTGTATTTTGACATCAGGGTCACTGCATAGCCAATGTCTGGCCGGCAGCTCACATATGCAAACATCATTTCACCTAAGAGTGTTCTGTAGGAGAACCCAGATGTGGATTGTAATGCAGCGTGTTCCTTGGTGCCTTCTAATGGTCCATTCGTATGTGATTGCAGTTGGCTCAGTACTTCAGTAGATAACGGCGCTGATGGTTTGGAGTGGGGTTTCATCTTAGAATCAGTCTCCCAACCATGGGATGTCATGATCCGGTCGATGTAATTGGCACAGGACAGTTCAATGTAATCAGCTGTCTGTTTGACGTCAATTCCGTTGAAGTCCTCGAGCAATCCCAATTTTGTAAAGGGGATCACGTCTTCCTTTGGTAGTTTGAGCCTTGCACCTATAATGTCATAGATCTTGTCAGATATGGATTCTGATGTACAAGCTAGTGCAAAATCATCAACTTGTCTCAACATGTAGACCGTTTCACCCTCGAAGACAGTTGTATAGATCGTCCTGTCATGTGTGGTGGTTTTGAAGTTGAGATCAGGGCCTTTCAATATTTTGTTGATGTGTGTTTCCCAAAGTCTTCCAGATTCTGGATGGCCTTGAAGTGCTCGAAGGACTGGGAGCACCAATCGTCTGTCTATGTCCTTGTCATGCTTGTGTCTGTACCATTCTGCATATGCATCGTCAATAGTCATGTATGTAGGAATATTGGGCCCTGGAGAATGGGCATATGCGTCAGCCGCGTCCCCCCCATAAACTTTGAGATTGAGGCTAGCTGCAATGGCAAAGAACAATCTTTGGATGGGGTGTTCAACACACGATGAGTATGACATTGCTATGGCATGCAGGGTTGGCGCTGCATATTTGCTTCCATTGCAACATTGTCTGGCTCTTCTGACACCATTTCGTTTCACACTGTATTGCCAGTGAGGTCTGAGAATGATAGCGTCGGGGTCCTTAGGGTATTGAATTGGTGATCCAAACATTTCCAAATCTTCAAACTGATCAAGCTGTTTTCGCTCCCCAGCTTGCCATTCAGGCCATGTAGATAAAGGCTTGAGATTCCTTCGAGTGAAGTGCCCTAGTGCTTGTTCTTCAGGTGTAGTTGCCTTGGAGTTGATGGCCTTGATGAAAAGTTCAATTTCTTCAGTGGACAGTGAATCTGCATCTAGTGGTAGTGCTTGATTTCCTGGTTTATGAAGCTTGGTGATAGCTCTGAGGGATGCAATATCAATAGTCGGAATGACAACCTCCATATCGTCTTCAATTGGCGCCAAGTGTTTTTGGATGGAGGCATGGAGTGCTTCAGTGCTATCGACCTGGTTGATTCTCGATTGTATCAGCTGCTTGTATTTGGTACCAATGCGCTTGATGGTTAGAATGGAGGAAATCCGGTCCAAGAATGGTGGATCTTCTTCAGCAGTGGGTTCCTTCCAGGAGGTATTGGGAGCAAATAAACCATATTCATTTGAGTGTTTCCTGACCTCCTTCATAGACAATTTTTCTTCAAGTGCGAAGGTGATTGGTGTATCTATTGAAGAATCCCGCACCCCTCGATCGTGGCAGGCCTGTAAAGCTGTAGTAACATCAGCAGCAGTAAAGACACGATTGTGATTGATAGATACAATATAAGCGCCGCGGAGCCTGGAGAGAGTCTTCTTGTGGGAGGAGAAAAGCTTGGAGGCAGGACTTTTGGGAAGGATGTCAGTGATGTAGGCTCTGCCAATCAGTGAGTCATTGGCATAGCGAAGGCCAAACTTGAGATCAGCACAAGATGGAGAGACAGTGAGTCGAAGATTGGTGAGGTCTGCAAAGGGGGAAATTGAGAATTGGAAATCACTGGATGAGGCCTCACGGGTTTCTGCAGGAAGTGGAGTGTTGTCATCAGTCCGGAGCAGGTGCTTGACATTGGTTGGAAGATCTGCAAGAGGTAAGTCATTCATCCCTTCATCGAACCTGACATGAGTGGCGATCTTGACTCTGTGTGTCTCAGTATCATACCACAGAATGTTTCTTGTAGTGTATGGGACGAAACCCAGGAAGATGCCTTTGCGTGCATTGGGTTTGAGTTTAATAGATCTTTTGCCTGGCGGTCGAACCCAAACTCTACAACCAAAGGTTCGGAAATCAGCAAGGTTTTCCTTACGGCCAGTTGCCAATTCCAATGGTGAATGTGGTTGGTTGCCTTCAGGGAATGCATTGGACAACCGAAGTGTATGGTAAAAAGCAAAGGGCCAGAACTTGATGGGCAAATTAGCACCAGACAGCATTGTCCTCATGGAGTTAGCAAGAGTTCGGTGTGCTCTTTCAACTGTACCATTCTGGTGGGAAGCGTCCGCGCCAGTGGGGAAAATTGAATATCCAAACGCAGAGAATAGGTTTCTGATGTCAGGATTGTGATAGAGTTCTCCACCTTGATCAACTGAAACATACTTGTCGGCACAAGTTGGGTTGTGCTGGGCGAAGAAATGCTCTAACCAGTGTAGTGGCGCTGCTTTAGAGATTCGCGTGTCTCCATATTTCATACCAGTATAGTGGTCTGTGATGAGAATCCAAGCAGTTTCTCCATGAATGCCTTCATAATCGCGCTTGCGTTTGCTGTTGGAGGATTTGGTACCTGAGAATGCAAAATCAATAGATAAACCCTGAAACGGTTGTGTGGCCTTGCGTGTGGAATGCGAGCCAGCAGGTGCTTTGGTTTGCTTACATTGTATGCAAGTTGGACATTGGTCAAGAACACTGGTTTGCCGTTTGAACTTTGGGACTCCAATGATGTGCTTATGAGCTTGATACAGAAAATCATCGCATGGGTGTCCCAACCTTTGGTGCCACAGGAGTTTCGATGTCTTGGTTTTGATGGCTTGGATTGGGATATTTTTTTCCACAATCTTGGTGAAAAACAGTTTGGCATCAAACCTTGGCATGTCACTGGTATCAGACTGAGCTTTCGCTGCTTCAGTGCATGTCTGCAGATTGACAAGGTTTGTGTATATATCATACCTGTAGTTGCTAATTGCTTCTTTGGAGGCCAGTTCACAAGCTTCCTTGAACTGCATGTCAGTCGCTAAGGCATAGGCGGACGATGTTGCACAATTGGCATATGGAGAGGCAATATCAACGTCTGGGATCAGTACTGGGTGTGTATAGCATTGACCATCAATGATGCTCCCATGGAGGACAATGCTGCAGGCAGTGTTCTGCTTGTGATGACAAATAATGGTGAGGTTGCCATTTTGTGGGGCAGATGAGTCAAGGTTCTCAGTGAATGATTTATGGATGGACTGTCCACTGAACTGACATCGCATACGGGATGTCATTCCACAGAGATCGTTCTCACTCAGTAATGTTGTTGACAGGGAGGGAGAATAGTAGAAGAAAACTTTGATATATCCAATGTGATTCGGTGCTGGGATATGCAAATATCCTGAGCCTTCAGGGATGCAGGTAGCTGCTGTGCCTCCTATTGCTGCTGTAAGCCTGACAGGACATTTTCTTATCTTGGTGTAAGGTTTGTAACCGTGCAGGATGTGTTTGAGGTTGGTGCAGGAAACCTTTGCACCGGTGTCAATCTGAGCCCGGACACCCTGTTGGAAGTAGGCTGTAGCTGCAATAGGGTCCGGTGGGACGAGGGATTGCACATTGTATGTATCAACTGGCGTAGGGTTGTCCCTATCGAAATTGGGATCCTCATTGGTCTTCAGGTGTGATTCCAATGTAGGGGATGTAGCCCTGAGTGATTCCATGTCACAGTAGACATCAATGGGGATTGATGACTGGAAGCTGTCCTTGGGAAGGAGGTTGACGGCACCAATTATGACAGATTCGTAGGAGCTGGCACTGCTGGAGTCCAAGGAGGGGCATAAGCTGCTCTCTTGAGGCGCTGTGGCGTTGTCAAATCCTTGAGGATCATCTTGAGGTGATGTCATAGTATGGCTCCAAGAAAGACTTTCTATTCTTGGCCATTGCAAAAATTTTGTCCTTCTACTGCAGCATCAGGTGAAACCTCATCTTGATCTTCATTACCAATGTTGATCTGTGAGATTTGTTGGGTGGAATCCAAGAGTTGTTGGGTCTGCTTATTGGATTTGTTCAGAAAAACAGCCGCAGCAATCCTATGTTTCTTCAGGGACTCAATATCTTGCAATGCAGGACAATTATCAAAGTTGTGACCGGACATGTGGCAAACGATACATTTTCTGGATGTGTCAAAAAGACTAGGTTGCTTATCGAATGCCGTGATGGCATTGCAGTATGCTTGGTGGAGGAAGGGATCGTCAGATTCTTCGTCCATCTCCGGGTAGCCAAGTGATTCAATCAGGCTGATTGAGTGAGAGGTCAAGGTAGAAGGTGTCCTAACAGTGCTGTTGCTAGCGCGTTTTTGAAATCTCTCATTGCGCCGGTGACCTGGTCTGGTACCTGAGACAGGCAATTGCTTGGGCTGGATTGGTTTGGAGGTGTCCCTCTTGTACTTTTGTTCAGCCTTGATCTCTTGTTCATAGGTTTGAAGGGTTTGTAGAAGCCTACCTGCCTTGTATTTGTCTCTTTTGAATTGATCATCAGAGTCGCGTTCATCTTCTGTCTTTTTGAAGAGCTCTTCTGAGAGGGTGGTTCCTGCAATCAGGTTGCTAACTTCTTCTGTTGAACTGATAGTGCTGGGTTGGTTTTGGAGGAACACTCTAAGTCTCAGATAATCCTTGTACCGGAAGTAGTATTCTTCAAGAGATTCATTTGGATCTTGGTTGGGAGGGTTTCTGACCATTCTGCTGGCATTGGATGGCCTTTTTGAGTTGGGATGCGTTTGAGCAATAACTGTGTATAGCGCTTCATATCCCTGTCCGCCTTCAAAGCTCTGAATAGTGGCCTTCATACTTGCACATGAGTCAGGGATGATTTTATCAGTTCTTAGTGCAGTGTAAATGAGATTTCCCCATTCATTGATAGCCAATTCATATCTTGAAGGTAGGTCGTTTGGAAGGTCATCACCAATTGTGAATCCTCTGAGGTGGTCAGCTTCACGTCTGAACAGATAGTATGGGTGCACATAAATATGATGTTGCTGGGAATGAGCTGTGATTTCTCGGTACCATTTCCTAACCTGGGGGTCCGTTGCGTCCTTTAGTTGTGGGAATCCTGAGAGGAACAGTTTGTCTCTAGCAGCTTCCTTGGACTTGTCTGAGGCTCTGGTCAAATCAAAACAGTCACCACTTCTAGTGATCAGGCGCTGGTCATTTCTCCCACTGCCTAGGTTGTGTAGGTAGTAGTTTTGCCTGACAATGGTTTCACTTCCCGATGAGTCGGTGTAGGTGATTGGGAAGTCTTTCATGTCATCTCTGGTGAGGAATTCATCTTTCCTGTAGTAACGGTCCTTCACTGGTGGTGGTAAGGTGGCCGGATTCCATGGGAGGTCAAGTGTCGCTTGATGGTTGGCACCAGCATTGTTGTTGTTGTTGTTGTTGTTATTGGTGTTGCTGTTGTCGACCAGTTGCTGGAGTAGAGTGGTCAATTGCTGCATGTCCGTGCCTGTTGTCGCTGGTGCTGGTGCTGGTGCTGGGAGTGTAGGCGTTTCATCATTCAGTTCAGGGAAATTGTAGATATTGGCGTCATAAACCTCATCAAAGTGTAATGGATCCCAATCTGGTTTAAAGCCCCAGTGAGTTACTCTGATTTCTATGAGGAACGTGTCCTGTCCATTTGAGATAGCTTGTTCTCCTGCCCTATCCATTGCATTCTTGTTCCTGAGTCGTCTTGCTGATTGAGTCGTATCTACATGCCAGAAGGTGGCATCAGCAAAGAGAGTGGATATGTGTCCCTTGTTAATTTCTGTTTGCTCTCGGGCGGGGATGATATCCATGATTGCGTTGACAATGATTTCCTTGAGCATGGTTGCCGGGTCTGGAGCCAATGTCTTGGGTCCTTCGGCATCCTCGTCTGTGATGAATAGGCCATCGGTGTCCTCTAGATAGTGAGAGAATGATTTGTTGAGTTCGACGTGTTTGTCTGCATTCCCCTTGGTATGGAAGGATCCAAATTGGATTCTAATGTCCCGGATCTGATTCCAGTCAAATGGAGGTGCTGGCGGCATGATGAATTATCGAATCGGTGTTTCGTCGTTGTCGTCGTCGTCGTTAATCGTAGGTGGCAATTAATAGAGGTGTCGGCGTTGTCGAAACGACGATGTGATAATGGCGTTTTCGAGCGATCGTGGAAACGTAAATATCGTTCGATTCGAATGTCGACCTTTCGTTGACGTTAGAACGACGATGAGTTCGTTCGATCGTACTTGTTGTCAATGAAAACGAATTTACAAATTAACCTTGAGAACGAGCGTCGATGATGCGATGTAATTAAGTACTTGTATCGCTTGTTGGGGAGCAATCGTCGAATTGTCGATTCGATCGATTGTCGGAACGATCCTCGGAGGTGCAGAAATGACCGAAGGAATGTTCCGAAGTAATAAGGATCGTTCGATCGATCGTAGTCGTCGAAACGAAATGGATTAACGGCGATGTCGGTGTTTTCGAACGGTTATGTGTATTACAGAAGGAGATTCTTGGTAGAACGTTCTGTATATACACCCCTTGATACGTACGCTTCTTGGTCGTGTATAACAGAAGAAGATTTTTGGTAGAAGGATCTGTAGATACACCCCTTGATACGCGAGTAAGGAGGAGAAAGAAAGAGAAGAAGAGAGGCGGGGAGGTCTATTGATACAGCCCGTCGCCGAGTCCCGTACCAAGTATACTCTGGCTGTAACCGACAGTGGAGGTGCTGTACGGGGCGGAGATAGGTAGCTTAAGGTATACACTTGTTAGTGTAAGTTATAAGGGCTCTATAACCTGTTGTTACTCTAAAAATCGACCGGTAAGGTATTGGATAATTGAAATTTAAAGAGATGTGAGCTCAGAGAGAGGCTCTTATTTTTACTACGTATTTTCACTGTGTATCGGGGCTCTCTGCTGTATTTTATGTGGTAGAGATCTTCCCCGGTTATTTGTTACTGCTTGGTTTACCGTCGTACCGATTCTTCTGTTGCTGTTGCTGTATTAGCGTCGTGTCGGTCTTACTGTATCGGTCATTTGATGGTATTGGTCATTTATGTTGTTAAGTAATCTGTTTGATGGGGCGTATGCTTGTTCGTGGTATATATGCTAGATATGAGGCCCATCTGGAATCGGTACTGATTTTCTTGATTGCAATAAGTAATTTCCTCACGGGATATCAAGTATATTCTTTTGAATGTACATATGGATTCCAAGTGTTTACTTACTGTTCAGGTCTTTGGATATTTCTTGTTTCTAACCGATTATCCCTTTTTGTTTGTAGCCTTAGGTGATATCGTTTTTACCACTTAAGGATTCCAAGTAGTGGAGGTTCGTTTGATTCTACCGCTTAATCATTGGAGTACTCGTATCTCGTATTCCGCACCTCGGTCGTCGTTTCGTTTTGTCAGCTTTTCCAATCGAATTTGATGCCAACAAAGTCCGTATTTTTCGCCGACAACATCCCTCAAGGTGAGGGAGTTGCCTTCAGTGGAGATCATAGTGTCATATGCTGCCACAGTGGCGGCGGCCTCCTGCTCCCTTTTCAGGGTGGCGGCAGACCCACCCGGGGGTGTGAAAGCCATGGGGAGTATTCCATCTGCCACATCAAAGGGGTCAGTACCATGGAAGTTGCCATCCTGGAACCTCCTGAGAGCGGCTGTGGTAATCAAGGGGGCTTGGATCCCCAACTCAGAAGCCCTGGCTGCCACTTGGCTTTGGAAAATCATGTGGGTCCTCTTGTGCTTGCTCTTTTGAGCCCAGGCCTGGTAGATAGGGGGGAGGTTCGCTTCTTCCTGTTTACCACAGAGCAGAAGCAAGCGCTGGGTGTACAAGGGGCCCCAAGTGGTCTTCACTGTCTGCGACCGCTTGTGGTCCATATTCTCACTTAGCTTTAGTTGGTGGTCTGTGAGGGCCGTGACTGCTGCTGTGAGCTTTGGGTCTCCTGGTGGATCCCCAGTTCGCTCCAGTTCTGGCAGGTCCCGGTACATCACCTTGAGCTTCATGTAGCTGATAAGGCCGGTCTCATTTCTAAAGAATGGACCTGGCTGCTGGAGAGTGGGGCTGCCACCGGGTTCCGTAGCTGTAGTCCCGGCTGACCTGAGAGTGTTAAACAGGGGGGTGCCGGACTCCATTAGCCCCGCCATGTTGAGCCAAGGATGGAGGATCTGTATGGCTTGTTTTGGAGAGAGCCCCTTTCCCAAGAGAAAGTGCACCAACTCAAAGGGAATGAAGAAGGCCTTGTGGGCCTGCATCAACTCAGAGTGGGCGGTCCCCTCTGGTATTGCTGGGATGGACAGTCTTGCGGGGTGCGCTTCCAACTCCGCCAGATGATGATCCAGGGTTAGCACCCGCGTGGCTGTTGTGGGGGACAGCATGGCTGCATCTACTAGCACCAGTTCCCCAGCTTCCCCTTCATTGTCGTCCAAGTACCCAAAGGCCTTGTTTTTGTTGGGGCTGTGTTGAGCCAAGGGCCCCAGGTACTTTCGAAGGCCATGCACCAATCGGAGGCAGGGCAGGCCTTGGGAGTCAGCTACAAAGATCCCCAGCGCGCCCACAGCCTCAGCCTCAAAGAGGTTGAGTAGATGTTCCAAGAGGACCTGGGGGGGGGGGGGAGGCCAGAGTGAAGTAGCTAAAGATGGTGGCATAAGCTTTGTTCCGCTCTGCCGTGCTCCCAAAGGGGCTTGGCGTAGTCCGGAAGTACTCGGAGTAGGTCAACATCTCCTAGAGGGTCACCGGTCGGTAGGTGCGTCGTTAGAGTAGATGTTGGTGACGTGTCACAAGGCATCAACTGGAGGTGCAGACCGGTAACTAAATCCGTGGACGCTTCGAGGTGCGTGTCGGAGTAGACCGTATTGAAGAGGTGCGGTCACAAGGATCCCTGGAGGTGCAGACCGGTAACCAATCCGATTCGCGGATGGATACTCGGATTGAAGGGGAGGTGCGGTATCGATCGGAGTCAACTGGATCTGTGACCAAATCAAGTCGCCTGGACTCTTGGAGGTGCGGACTATCGGAGAGTCGATATCTTAGCGAAGACGATTGGAGCTATTAGGGCGGCAACAACTGGAGGTGCGCGTTTGCCGAGTAGATTGACGGGTGACCAATCGATTCGCGGACGCTTGGAGGTGCTGTATCTACCAAGGCCGGGCCTGCTGTAATGACAATAGGGAGCCGGTGATGACAAGGAGCTGTTGGTGAGTGTGTTAGTAAGAGACTGACCGCTGTAGGAGTACGCTAGGCCAGGCTAGGGGACCAACCGGTAGACTGCTGTACGGGTACACTAGGCAAGGCTAGGGGACTTGTCGTACGGGTACAATAGGGATGACTATTGGACCTGGACGCGTTTGCACCTTTTTACTTATTCTATTACTAATCGTTTTAGGAACAGAAAGAGTGAGCTGTATGCTTGGATTTCCTGGAGGGATCCTTTACCGGCTTGTTAGTGCTAGCCTGTAATTTGGTTGATACGAAGCTCGTTCTTGACTTTGTACGCGTCTTTCGGTCGCAAGCAATCAATTCCTTCGGGCCTTTCAGTGATACAGTGACACAGTGATACACCTTATCCGGTGATACAGGGAATCGATTGTGTTTCCTTGGTACCGATGGGCTTGCTAGGGGAATCCGTGGCACGCTTGTTGTGGCTATCGGGGTCCTCTAAGCGTGTGCTTAGAAGCTGGTTTTAGCTAGTGATACAGGGAATCGATCGTGCGAGTATGGAATCGATCGTGCGTAATCGTAATTCTTCTGGTAGCGCGTGTTGTAGGCTTGCGCTTTGCTGGAAGAAACCTTTGCTGGCTTGTTGAGGCTAGAAGCTGGTTTCAGTGATAGTGAATCTACCAGATTTCTACTTCCCCCGGTCTGGCTCTCTACCGGTTGTAGGGAGTGCCACGTGGCACTACCATTACTTTCATTCGGCTCGCTACATCAATTCATACTATGGATGGGGTACACTACAAAACATACTGGACAAGAAGCAGGCTGATACTTTAGTCAGTATGAATTTTAGAATAATTTTTGTCCTTGGACATGTTGTTACTCTAAAAATCGACCGAAAGGTATAGGATAATTGAAATTTAAAGAGATGTGAGCTCAGAGAGAGACTCTTAATTTTACTATGTATTTTCACTGTATCAGGGCTCTCTGCTGTATTTTACTTGGTAGAGATCTTCCCCGGTCTTTTCACTATGGGTTCCATCGTACCGATACTGCTGTTGCTGTTGCTGTATTAGCGTCGTGTCGGTCTTACTGTATCGGTCATTTGGTGGTATTGGTCTTTTACGAGGTTAAGTATTTCTTGTCCGGTGGGGCGTATGCTTGTTCGTTGAGTGGGTAGATAAATGAGGCCCATCCGGAACCGGTATTGATTTTCTTGATTGCAATAAGTAATTTCCTCACGGGATATTAAGTATATTCTTTTGAATGTACTTATGGGTTCCAAGTGTTTACTTACTGTTCAGGTCTTTGGATATTTCTTGTTTCTAACCGATTATCCTTATTTGTTTGTAGCCTTAGGTGATATCGTTTTTACCACTTAAGGATTCCAAGTAGTGGAGGTGCGTTTGGTTCTAGCGATCAGCTGAATATTCGTATCTCGTACCCCGCACCTCGGTCGTCGTTTCGTCGGCTTTTTCGATCGAATTTGATGCCGACAAAGTCCGTATTTTTCGCCGACAACACACCCCTTGATCCAATACTCTCATCTTGTTGTATTGGATTACTGTCGGAGTACATCATCTTGAATTGATCGACATGCATGTACCAAAATAGTGAGTCCTAGTCAGTTTTAGAGTGCAAATGTGTGACATTGGCTGCAATTTCAGGATGAATATTGCTCATACTATGGATGGGGTAGACTATGAAACAAACTGGACAAAAAACAGGCTGATACTTTAGTCAGTATGAATTTTAGAATAATGTTTGTCCCTGGACATGCATGTACCAAAATAGTGAGTCCTAGTCAGTTTTAGAGTGCAAATGTGTGACATTGGCTGCAATTTCAGGATGAATATTGCTCATACTATGGATGGGGTAGACTATGAAACAAACTGGACAAAAAACAGGCTGATACTTTAGTCAGAATGAATTTTAGAATAATGTTTGTCCCTGGACATGCATGTACCAAAATAGTGAGTCCTAGGTAGTTTAGAGTGCAAATGAGTGGCATTGACTGCAATTTCAGGATGAATATTGTTCATACTATGGATGGGGTAGACTATGAAACAAACTGGACAAGAAACAGGCTGATACTTTAGTCAGTATGAATTTTAGAATAATTTTAGTCATTACCCAATGAGTTCTACTTAAGTACGTATGAAGAAAAAAATTCGAAGCCCTAACCCTAATCCTAATCCTAACCCTAACCCTAAGTATGTACGAAGAAAAAGAAAAAAATTCGAAGTACGTGCGAAGAAAAAAATACTATCTAGTACGAAAATCGTGTAGAAATCTACCCTCGTAGAAACCTACACAAATTCAATACCAGAAATTTCCCAGTACAAAAAATGTGTAGAAATCTACTTAAGTTGAAGTATGTTTTTTTTTTCTCGTACGTACGAGATTTTTTTTCTTTGTACGTACGAGATTTTCTTGTACGAAAAGTGTGTAAGAATCTACAGGCGTAGAAACGTACGCGGATTCACTACTAGGAATTATCTAGTACAAAAAACGTGTAGAATTCTACACGATGTACTAGAAGTATCCTCTTCTTCGATCGAAAATCGTACGGTACGAACCTCGCGAAAAAAAAAAAATCTCTCTCACACAAACACACAGTAATTTTCTTTTCTACCTCCGGACAAAAAAAACACTTTTTCTACCTCGCAACAAAAAAAAACAATCACTTCATGATCTGTTCTACCTCGCAACAAAAAAAACTACTACATAATCTGCCTTCTTACATCCGACTTATTTGAGTAGAGTGTTGGTTCTTGCAATCAACACTCCGTCCGGGAACGTGGGATCCGACCCTCTTTGAGCACAACGATCCGTTCTCAGATATTTTAGTCCGAAATAACAGCCTTGTACTGCATGACAATAGAAAGCAATCGACGAGAGGGAAATTGCTGGATAGATATTGTTTGAATTGGCCCCCAAACATATACGTCTTGAAATCAATGAACCTGCATCCCTTGCCTCTATATCAACTGGAACAAGATACTGTTTTTCGTGACATGGAGTAAGAAGTAATCTACGGCAGCAACTACAATTTCATCGGGTCGATTGTCAGAACGTCGGGACGTCGGGACGTCGGAACAAGCAAAGGTAAGAATGAGAGAGATAGACAATGATTATACTGCCTCCGGCATTGCTGATACTCAATGTATTTCCTCCCTTCTGTGTTTGTTCTCATTTTCATAGGACCGGATTAGAACAACAAATCGGAACCAACGGATCGGAATCAACGGATCGGAATCAACGGATTGGAATCAACGGATCGGAATCAACAACAATCGTCGGAAGGTCGAGGGGGGGGAAACAACGGATCCGTCGGCAAATCTTTAGTCTTCCCTGTAGGTGCGGGGAATTTTCCTGGTTGGTGATAATTACGAATCGGTCGGCATGTACATTATCATATTATTCTGTTGTTATTAGTATTTACTCTATGTAGTACATCAATAGATACTCACTGTTGTTACTCTAAAAATCGACCGAAAGGATAGGATAATTAAAATTTAAAGAGATGTGAGCATATCATGAGATTGCTCTGTTACTGTGTATTTTACTGTATTCGACCGGTATCCCTGTGTTAGTGCTGTATGTAGGGATGTCTAAACCGGTCGTCGTAGATCATGTGTAATTCGTCATAAGACAGAGAACACATGATGTGACGTAGATATCTTGATACTTGAAGTCATTTTATCTCTGTAGGAGTATAAGTAACTTTTCAAGTGTAGAATGGATACAATAATTGCTGTAGAATGTACGTGAGTAGGGTACACGTATTTTTGACCGACAACACACCCCTTGATTCAACACTTAGTGAAGGAGTGTTGAATTACAAGTCGGTTCTCCATCTTGTAGAACTCTAAAAACTTAAGCTTAGATATCGAATCGGAAGATTGTAATCGTAGAATTGGAGTAGCATTGAAGGAGAGGTGCTTGAGCATGCCGTGGTAGCGAAATTGATCATATTGCCTCGGAATCGATTGGATGGGTAACGAGTCATCAACTCGCAAGAGACAGTAGGAATCGATATGATTGGAGAATCCAACCGTATAAGTGGAGAGATTGAAAGTAATCGTAGTGCTGATTAGATTGGAGTTTGAGATCGTCTGCGGAGAGAGTTGACTGATCGTGGAAGAGTTACCAATCATAATTCATAATCGAGGGATTGTAGAATAGAATAGACGTCGATGGAGAGAATGGATTGGACAATGCTTGGTATCACGGAGGGGATGACCAAGGGTCGTCGGTGAGGAGGAACTGAATTGTTGTTCACAATTGAAACATAGAATCAAATGTTGGTGCTGATCTTTAGGAAGAAATGGAACATCGACAATTGATTCAAATGTGGAGTAGAAAAAAGGGTCACCAGTCGACAGAGGGATCGACCTTAATCAATGAGAATCGAATCGGAATTGTAGACGTCGAATAGAATTGAGCGTCGATGAAGGGGAAAATTGATTAGGGACAAGACAGATCAAGTTGTTGAGGATCAATTGCTTCAAGCCATAGAATAGGATGTTTGTAGGGATGAAACGAGAGGGATTATCAAACTCGTCAGCGAAGCGGAGGGATCGACCATAGTGCAATTTAATCGCCGAAACGACTAAAGCCGGTTAGGGATGAGGCGAATCGATTGAACTTGAGAGGAAGGATCGATTGCGGATCTTAACCGATGGGAGTCATGTTTGCAAAGATGAGATTGGCTTATCGATCGCAAAGAGACGTGTTGTAGAAACAAATGGAATCGGAGGGATTCATTTCTGACTTGGTAGGAAGAAGATCTATCGATTCCAGAATCAAATATCAAACGCCGATCAAGGGATTGAGTCGTATAAAACGAATCGTGGAAATTGATTGATCTTAGAACAGGAGCGTAGGAAAGAATTCAATCGGAGATCGCGGGAATTGATATAGTGAAATCCAAAATCGGAGGGAAGAAGAGATGTGCTTGGATGAAGCGTATTGGATATCACGGATGGGATAAAGAGTCGTTCGAGAGGAGGAATCAATATCGTGGCAATGGAATTGAGTGTTGAATACGATTGAGAGATCGTAGGAGTCAATATGATTCAAATTGTTGAGAATCGATTGATAAGGGATTGCTCCATGCCGTAGGATAGGATTGTCGTAGGGATATGATCGTAGAATTTGATTGAGAAGTAGGAAAGAATTCAATCGGAGGTTAGATCTACCGTAGAAAACGAACCATAGGAATCGATTATTGGTTGAGCTTGAGTACGGATCGAGTCGAAGACGATGGTCGAGAGACGTGTCATTGGAGAAGAGGAAGACGGACCAACGGCAAGCCGTAGGTGCCGAATCAAACGTCAACGGAGAGGAGATTGGCTCATAGCCGTAGACGCAGGATCGAATTTATCGCCGATCGAATGGTGGAATGGAGAATCAGAATCGTCAAATAAGGTCAAATGGTATTGTTGTAGGGAGACGATGCTGGATATCAAGTAAATTGCTGGAATTTGAATCGACGCATAGAAACTCGATAAGTAGATTCATTTCAACTTGGTAGGAAGCAGATCTATCGATGCGATCGGTCAGTAGCAATTGCAACTGCTTGGAAGAAACATTATTCCAGAGTTGGGACGGAATTATTGGATGCTGTAGAAGAGGATTGATCTGAAGGAATGCAAGGAGAATATCAAGTCAGGGATTGAAGAACGGGGTCCAAAGCCGACTGGTAGATTCCTTTTGTATTAGATCTCATCTAGCTCGCATGTTAATTAAGCTTTGAATCATCTCTGTGTCTTAAGTAAGTTCCGTGAATTCGTTGGAACCGGCAACACACCCCTTGATTCGGCACGGAGTGGAGGAGTGGTGAATTATCAGGCGGTTCAATGATGTGTTTTCAGTGGGATCTCAATACTGGAAATCGCGTGTAGCCTTGGAGCACGGTACATAAATGCCCAGAGACGTATAAGTAAATTTCTTTAAGTGTATCAAGAAAAAAATTCTGGAATTTGGGTACGTGCACGTCCAAATAGAGCGCCATGCAGTCATCCAATATACCATGGATTCGGATGCACACCCCTCGATGCAGGTACACACCCCTTGATTCACACTTAAAGAAGAAAATTCCATGGTTCAATAGAATTCCATGGTTGTAAATGATACAAAACCGTTGGGCATGATATTAATGACCGAGGGGAGGTGTGAAAGATTCGAAAGAATGATCGCCAAAGAGGAGGAGATAATCGTCGGCGTCAAAGGCGTTCGTGGAGTAAACTTCCGGGAAATGTGTTTCGCGAATCGGCTTTCGATGTGGCGGCGATGAGGATTAAAACGTCGATGAGGTGGACAAATGCTGAGATCCATCAGTGCCAATCGTAGTATAATAGTCAGACGTTGGTAATGCTTGGTATCAGGGATGGGATAGCAAAGAATTGTCCGAGTGCAAATATGGATTAGATCGTTCATCAAATGGGTTGTTGTCCTTGAATCGGAATTCGACGCCGTCAATAGCGGTCTTGCTTGTGGATTACCAAAGAACTGTGTGTGGAAACAGTGAAGCAGGAGGGGAAGAAAAGAAGGAACGACGACCAAGGGAGCATTCGAGAACGGTGACAGAAAGAATTAACCGAAGGAATATCGACTAACAGTGATCCTGTTGGAGGAGAAGAAACGATAGTAGATCGAGTGCTCAGAGCCACGATTAGCGATAGAGGGATCATAAAATGAATCGTAAGAATCGCGTGAATGTAGGTCGGACCGGGGAATCAAATCAATCGGTCGTCAAACAGGCGGGCGAATCATTCATTTGAGCATCGATTTTGTAATCAAAGCGATGACGATTGATTGGCAAATACGATTGCTAGATCGTAGGAAGCGATATGATCGTAGAAGCAGATTGTAGAATCAGTGCGTAGAAGGATCGTGGAATTGAATCGTAGGATCAAATCGTTTCAGTCGGGTGTTGATGGAGAGGAGCTCCATAATCAAAATGGATGCGGAATGTAAGCGAGGCTTTGATTTAACCTTGGAATAGAATCAAATGGATCAAATGGAGACGGGACAAATCAATTTGGGGAGAATCTCTGTTGATTGTGGAGTCGATTGAGTATAGTAAATAGAAAACAATGGCTCAAATTGTGGAGGACAAAACCGAGTATGGATCTGCGTCCGTGAAGAAGGGATTGAGGTATCATATTCATATGAAGTGCAATAGAGAGTCGGTTTGGTTGTATCAAATGTTGATGGCCGTGGTGATTAGACTGGAGTCTGGGATCGTCGACAGTTGGTAGATCATTGCTCATAGTTGGATTTTGATTCGGAGGGGTGATAGAAGAGCAGAAGAGACGACGATCATAGATAAATCCAACGTGAGGGCAAAAAGAGATGTGGAGGTGTCATGCTGGTCAAATCCCATGGTTGTGGATTATACGGAGAAGCCTTAGGGCGAAGGACATACACCCCTTGATCCACAAGCAGGGGAGAAGTGTGGGAGTGCACGGAGACAGTAGACGGCACGTAGTATCCAAAGTTAATGGAGATAAGATGGATGGAGATATGTGGACACGTAGATGCGTAGATCCGGAGTAGCGTTGTATCAAACACCGATTGGAGAATCGAGGCGACGTGCAAGGCGGATGTTTTACCAGACAAAAGTCTTGCGAACGTAGACGAGGGACAATCGAAATCGACGTGCTTATAGCGTCGCATCAAGCGTAGCTTCAAGAAGGGAATGATCAATGGATCGTAGGTTGGGCATGTATCCGACTGAGGTCTTGGAAGATTCTAAGTTGTTTGCTGTTACACCTGTGTAGTGGGAAATGCTAGTGTTGGTGGTGGAATCAGCGATGTTAGTTGAATGGTTGATACGGGATAGTAAACCGGTGTCGTTTGTTGATCAAAGCCCGCCCCATGATTGGAACAGAAGACGTGCAAGTGGTCGAGATAGCTGTCGCAAAAACAAGAAATTCCCCTGCGAGGAGCCCGGAGGGGTAACAGGGAAGTGGATGACGGAGTGTGGTATACACCCCCTGAGCCAGAATGGATGACGTCTGTCAGAATGGAGGAGAGAATGCCAAGTATGAGAGCAAAGATGTGTTGCATCGATGTGCACGGGTACAAAGTGGAAAAGGCACGGCCAAACTGCAGCGAGGCATGCTTGAATAGTGATTTGCATAGGACAAGCCATGGGAACAGAAGCTGTTCGATCGTAGATAGGTGGATCATAGGAGTTGCCCAAGCACAATATCAATTCGTAGAAGATGTTTTGGTATCGCGATGTGTAGAGTCATAGCTTTGTACCAGATGTATGTCGTCAGGATCGTTGAAGCTATGGCCAATGAGCGCAAGAACGGGTTCTCTCATTATCTGGCTTGATGTGGATGGGGTCAAGCGTAAGACGTAACGTTCCATCCGCGATATTGAGCATCAATGGAGGGGAGATCAAAGCTCAGGTTAGAAATTAATAGGGTGCCAAATACGAGCGATAGATCGTAGTGATCGATATGGTCGTATTATCAGGTTGGAAACACGTTGAGTATTGATCAATCGTAGATCGCCAGCAGGGTGGAGACGCTGAAAAGAGATTGATTATACGTAGGATAAAGTCGAACGTCGAGGATTGATTGCTCCAAGCCATAGGATAGAATTGTACGTTGAGAATGAGGAGATCAATGCTCATTGTTGAGAATCGACTGTAGTTGCCACCGTTGGTAGTTGGTTGTCGGAGGTTGTTTTCTTTAGTGAATTTGATCGACAGGAGGAAGAGAGATGGTCAAAGGCAACTAACAATGGAGGGGAAGTTGCGGTCGTTGGAAATTGTCAGTCAAAAGTATCGTAGAACCAGTTCATCGACAGGAGGTTAGCATACAAGTGATACATCGTTCTCTTCAGGGCATTGCGATGTCGTTTGGTGATGCAGAAGACAGTTTGATTTGGATTTGAGGATACTGCGCAACAAAAATGAGATGGATATGCGCTGTGTTTTGCAAATGTGGGAATGGCGCTTGCAAGGATAGTGTACGCAGGAATTGCCTTGAACAATGGGAGTTGCAGGGAAGGCTTGGGAGGGACAGGATCCGTTTTTGGTAAGCGATAGAAAACCACAGTTTCACTTTGAGGATTAAATGTCCATCGAAAGTTGGTTGGTTCACTAGGTGGAGCAGAATGATGACCAAATCTAGGCTGTGCAGATGTCGATTCATATGGTGCGGTCACAATGGTAGACTTTTCCCTGTGATCAGGAGGACTTGAGGAAGTGACACATAGAAAGGAGTCAGAGCAGATGTGGCGGAACAAGACCAATTCACTGTGGGGAGAATAAGTCCAGGTCCAGGTGTAACGGGGAGCTTTGACGGAGGGAGTATCGGAAATTTGACCAACCGGCTGAAGGGGACCCAAGTTGGCAGTCACTGGAGGAATGCTTGCTGTGGTATTGGAAGGAGTAGCCACAACATCTGAGTGAATCATCTTGTTAGTAAGCAAGCCAGTAGTAGCCGAAGAAGAGGTCACACAGGATGAAGGAACTTGGATAGCCGGATGGGCCTCGGATTTGACGGGTGTGATAGGGACGGTCAAGATGGCAGGGTTTGGAGGAACGCTTGGACCAGAGGAATGTGGAGTGGGAACTACGGCATATGTGTTGGCATCGGTGGGGATGTCATTGTTGTATGTATAGATGCCGTTGAAATAATTGGCGGGATCGTCGGTTTTCCAGTTGTGTCGAAATCTCCATTTGGAGATATTGAATTCAACAACGGCAATCGCGTTGTGTCTGCCGGCTGCTTGTGCTCGTTGGACAGCTTCTCTTCCGGCAGAATCAAAATCATGTGGATTTCGAATTCCCTGGTTTTGGAATCCTGGCTTGACAAATGTTACTGGGCATGAATTAATGAGCTGAGCGATGTGGCCTTTTGCTATGTCATCTATGTTGTTTATATCCAGGGCGATGACATTGCAGAAGGCTTCCTTGAGTGCAGCAACGGGGGCCGAAACAAGGATTCTGGGGCCGGCATCAGCATCAGATGTGAAGAGAGTAGACATTTCAGGGGCCAAAATTGGTACAGTCTCTGCGTAGGTGTTGTTGAGGGAGATGGCCTTCTTGGGGTTGTTGTCGCTTTGGAATGTGAATGCAATCCCATAAACATTGGACCAATCGTATGCTTCTGGTGGGGGAACCATGGTGGGTGTCGAATCGGTGTTTTGTTGTGCTGTTGTCGGGGAAACAATCGATGGTAAGCAGAACAGAAAATTCCGGTAGGAGGATTGGTAGTACGCCGTGGAGATCAGGGAAAATAGATTGTAGAAATCAATTGCCGTTAGAATAGTCGGGTAAGGAGTGCGTGTGGGCAATCTTCGTAGATCGGGGATGAACACAAAGTTGCCGTAGCTGTTGGGATTTCCGGATGACTCGGAGGGAGGAGGCAAATTGGAAGGCGAGGACCGGAGAGAACGTAGTGACCGAAGGAAAGTTCCGAAGAAGGAATTAACCAAAGAAATATCGACCGTCGGAGAAGACAGTCAAAGATTCAAAGTACGAACTGATGGATTATTGCGGAGCGATCCTCGGAGGTGCAGAAATAACCGAAGGATTGGATTAATCAGCGTCGTTGAAATAAGTAATTGTCGAAATCACTAATCGTCGAAATAGCTAATCGGTGAATTAACTTCGGAATGGCTGTTGGAGAAAGAATTATTTGATCTGCGATCTTCGGTGCGACGGTCGTCGTCTATTGAATTGTTTTGTCGTCCTCCGTTGATGGTGGAATAGCGTTTTCAGGAAGGGAGACCAGGGAAAAGACCGAGTAAAGGTGCGGCGGAGGTAGCAGGGATGACAGAAGGAATGTTCCAAAGAATTAACCGAAGAAAATGAAGGGGCAAACGTCAGAACGGTCCTCGGAGGTGCAGGAATAACCGAAAAGACTGGCGGAATGTTCGCCGGGGAAATAGCCGTATTGTCCGGAGAAGCCAAAAGGAAGAATCGGTGTTGGGGCGAAAGAAATAACCGGAGGGACCGAAGGAAAGTTCAGCGGGGAAACAGCAAAATGAGAGTCGGCTATTGTTGATGTGAAGAATGGTCGTTGGAGAAACAAACGGTGGTGTTCTTTCATTAGCCGTTCGTTGGAGAAATGGATTGAAGTATCGGGTAGTATCAATTTGAAGTGGTGCGTCGGAATGATCGGCGAAGGAAGAATAAACGATCGAAATGTTGAAGTATCAAGTAATCGTCGGAACGGTCCCCGGAGGTGCAGGAATAACCGAAAAGACCGTCGGAATGTTCCGAACGAGGAACAAACGGCGGTGTCGAATGTAGTGAATAAAGCAACTATCGTAGGATGAGTTGCAGTCTGTTGTGGTTTGAAGTGGTGCTTAGCACAAACAAAGGGCGTCAATGGTCCTTTGACACATTGGGTGCCGGCTGGATGATGGACGTGGAAGAAGATATGGGGTATTGCAATCGGCGTGTCCGGTGCAATGGGCTTTCATTAAAGACGTCGGTGGTCTTTAGTTTGTAATTGTAGCTGTAATCCAGGGAGCTGGTTGTGGGTTACAAGGCTTGTGATAGCGAGTACACCCCCTGATCCACAAGCAGGGAACAGAAGGGAGAGGTACGTCCAAGGTGCGGCCCGGAGGCGGCGGCGAAGCTTGGAGTGGAGGCCTAAGAGTAGCACACGGATGGGCGTCACTACAAGTGTCCTCTGGTGGTAACCGAACAGTTGAGGTGCTGAACGGGCGGGGATAGATGTAGCTTAAGGTATACACGATCCTACGGATGGGCAGCAATCGTTTGAGTTATAAGGGCTCTATAACCTGTTGTCACTCTAAAAATCGACCGAAAGGATAGGATAATTAAAATTTAAAGAGATGCGAGCATATCATGAGATTGCTCTGTTACTGTGTATTTTACTGTATTCGACCGGTATCCCTGTGTTAGTGCTGTATGTAGGGATGTCTAAACCGGTCGTCGTAGATCATGTGTAATTCGTCATAAGACAGAGAACACATGATGTGACGTAGATATCTTGATACTTGAAGTCATTTTATCTCTGTAGGAGTATAAGTAACTTTTCAAGTGTAGAATGGATACAATAATTGCTGTAGAATGTACGTGAGTAGGGTACGCGTATTTTTGACCGACAACACTCACCCATTTTGTTCAATTATCATGTATTTGAATAGGATCGTCGGCAACGAGAACGGCAACGAATCGATCAGTGGGATTCATCTGGCGCGGCAACAAATCATCGGCATCGAATTCCTCCTCCTCCTCCACTGGCGCAACCCCTAGTAGGAGGCAGCAACGGCAACGAATCATCGGCATCGAATTGCTCCTCCTCCTCCACTGGCGCTCCACCGACGTTGCTAGGCAACAACGGCAACGAATTGTCGGCAACAAATTGTCGGCATCAAATTGTCAGCATCGAATCGCTCCTCCTCCTCCACCGGCGCTCCACCAACGTTGGCAACTCTATCAGCATCGGCAATGGCAATTGATTGGTCTTCTTGCTGCTGACTTCTTGCTGCTCCAAAACGCCTCTGCTCGCTGCTGGCTTCCTGCTGCTCCAAAACGCCGCTGCTGGCTTTGTGCTGACTTCCTGCTGCTCAAAAATGCCGCTCCAAAACGCCGATGCTGGCTGTTGGCTTCCTGCTGCTCCTCCAAAACGCCACTCCGCTAGTCGCTGTTGCTGTTGCTCGCACTAGTTGCTGTTGCTGTTGCTCTCGCTATTCGCTGTTATTGTTGCTCTTGCTAGACCCTATCGCCACTGGTCGCTGCTGGCTTCCTGCTACTTCAGCTCACTGCTGACTTCCTGCTGGCTTCCTGCTGGTCCATAACGCCGCTGGAAACGCCGCTGCTTGCTGCTGGCTTCCTGCTGATATTTTGAAACGCAATTGCACCATTTTGAAGAAAACTGGAATTGTATGACTGTACCCTTGAAAATACGGAAAAAGGCCATTCCGTGCAACGCCGTTGCAGAAAATGGAAAAACGCAAAATACACATGAAAAGGGGGGTGCATCAAAAACCATAAATACACAACTTTACAAAGAACAATTTACAAGTACTCCTCCAAAACAAAAACAAAAAATTCTGCAACGGCGTTGTAGAATAGTGGAATAATGAATAATACGTAAATCAATTTAAGTACAAATATCACTGATAATAAACTTGTTCGTTCAAGTCATGTGCTGTCTTCACCATCTCGTACTATTGATTCTAAATTCTTCTTTTCCAATGCAGCCATTGTCTCACGGAAATTAAACAACCATAGCTCACGATTTCCCAGCACAAAATATTGGTCAGGACTACCATGGTTTCTAACAACGGCAGCTTCGGACTCAATGGCGTTGCAGTCGAACAAATACAATTTTGTTTCGCAACTCACCTTGCTTTACCAACGCATGATGGTGTTTTTTTCCTTTATCCCTCTTGCTCGGTATGGGGTCTGCAGAAACAAAGCAACGAGCGGCGGCATAATAACCATCGTGCACTAATTCGAAACCACTAACGGAGCTACCCACCGGGAAAGGACCTTCGAGGTAAAGCAGGCACAGAATCTGACATGGATAAACTTGCAGTCCACGCCCATCAAGGAGGGCGAGTTGAAAATTAGCCCAGTCATACCATACATTGGACAATTGTCCAGAATCAGACTTAAACGATGGATGGGCACGAAATAGTAATTTCATCTCACGATATTTGTCATACCTCTTGTGCTCCGTGGTACCAAAAAGCATGCTGGTGCCCACAGCTGGAAGGACCACGTCGCAACAAAATTTGAGAACATCCGATGGAAACCAGGGTACACTTGCGTTTTTTTTCATCCCACTTTATGTAAGGGAGACCATTCATCACACCAATCCAAAATGAAGACCCAGCTGACCAACCACCCTCCTTCGGATGATTTGGTCCGGTTATGGGTCTATGTTCGAACAAATCAAATTCACGGTCAAGTCGATCAATAGTCCGATACTCCATCACTTTGTTGCAAGTTTGCTTGATTAGTGTGGACTTGTTTTGTTGAGTTCTCTTAGCAGGAGCCTTCACTTCAGTTTTATGATTGCTCTCACTCGCAGCAGAGTCCCATCCAGTTGGAGGACCAAATAATCTCATGTACTGTGATAAATGAAAATACATGTGATTCTTCACCAGATTGTTACCCTCTCACTTACTTCGTTGCAGATTGTTATTTATACAGTTGATGAAAAGAACAACCATTTTGTCAAGATTCAAAACACCTTTCTTGTCTTGTTTGAAAACCTCGTCAAACGTTCCAGCGTATTTTAGGAACTCTTCCATACCCAACAACAACTCAATGGCGTAAATACGTTGGTCAATCTCCTCTTCACACTTTCTGCTCTTGTTCTCAAGATTGGATGGTGTCTTTTGAGACAACAACAATTGACGACCTCCAGCAGACAGAAGTGACAGCATCTGAATATAAAGCATTCCAATGTACTGGTTACCCTCCTTCTTTGCTGTATGTATTGATTCTGAAAAATTGGTTCGTGGGAAGTCACGATCGGATTGCCTCTGAACAGCACCACTGTAGTAACTGGCTAACCTTTCCATCTCACCAAGAAGCCGCTGGTTATTGCCTAAAAAGTCCTCACGGAACGTCTCTGCTGCACGCTTTGCACAACCAAGTTTAACAACCGGAATTAGAGTTGTTAAGTGAAGATCAGAATAAATGAGAGAATACGACTATTGGATTACTAAACCAATCGTGAATACGTTATACGTTTTACGTATACGCAATACGTAAATCCACGGCCTTTACGTATTACGTATTACGTATTACATTTTACATATTACGTAAAACGTTTTTACGTAAAACGTGAAATGTGTACGTATTACGTTTTACGTATTAAGTTTTACGTATTACGTAAAACACTTTCAGCTTCTATCACAAGATGAGCGCAATAAGTAAATAATACATAAGCGCTGGTGAGTATCAAAAAGATACTTAAAGCAATGAACAGAGGTACGTAATAGGAGGACCGAGCTCACGTACCGCCACATGAAAGAAAAACAAATTAGTAAAAGGGAGAGCAATATGGTCCAGAAACAATTCGATCATAATCTTATTGATAACTCTTTCCAACACCGTAAAAAGAGCAAAGTAAAGTAAAATAACTAACAGTAATCAAATTAACCAACATTGCCGTACAGCTTTGGTCTTATTAGTTATCAATAAGATTAGCACACCCCAATGCCAGAGGGAACACAAACCGAAGGAATCCCCAGCCCCACAACGAGAGGAGTTACCCCTGACACCAGCATCGACAATTCCAGAAACATAGGCTCCACCGCGATCAGGGATCTGAGAGACCAACTGGTAGAGCTCGAACATTACCACAGGGATATCCTCGAGTACACCGAAGAACAAAACACACAATTGCAAACTCAGAACAGGTTGCTATACGACTATACCGAGGACAGTGAGGATAGTGATACTGACGACGAGATGTCCAAGAAGAAAGACCATCATGCATTGCTCAAGGACCACTTGGACGAGGCACAGACAAAGCCGATAGCATTACCATTCAGCATAGAAGTATATGAGTTCAAAAAGGCACTAGCTAACGCGTTAGCCGAAGTACCCTCCATCAAATATATCCAGGGAGGGGGTTACGCATTCCTACTGGAGACAGAAGCACAATACCACGCGAGGGACCCCCAAGCACCTTTCCCCGAGGCTCCACAGGAACCACAAGAGCTCGATAGTACCATCGAACTCATCTCCGACGCATACAAACTATGGAAACGAAGTCGGGCCCTATATGTAGAATGGAACAAGTACGACAGGGAGGCCCTACTGGTTACAGACAGAAAATTTCCCAACATGCTTGGAGACCTGAAGGACCCAGGTTCAGACGCCTTCCCCCGAGGGACTACTGTGCACGAGGCCTTCCAAACCATGGAGGAAGACCTATGTACAACCGATGCACAGCACCAGCTCACACGCGAACTCACTAAGAAAATGAGTGCATTGACTTACACACCGAGCCCGATCGGGCCCAAGGAGTACTTTCGCCAACTCACAAAATATCAATATAAAATCAACCTGCTCCCAGAGACCGCGAACGTCACTGAAGCACAAATGATCAATTACTCGCGCGAGGCCTTTGCCCGCAGCAAACACGACCCCATCACACTACACCGTGTAGACGAGGACTGGAAGAAATACCGGGCCACACTCATTAAGAGCAGATTCACCCAATACAAAAAATTCTGGGGACAACGCCTGAAGGAGCTATACAGTAGTTACCACAACAATACATCTACTGCAAACCTAGCCGATATAGAGGCCGATCAACACTTCACCGATCTCGAAAACAAGCAACGTGATCTGGCCAACGTATGTCACGAAATCTACTCACAAGTCACTGAGACGGCCACAGCAGCATCGACAATGACAATGACCAACCAATGGGAAACGGCAATGGCCGTCCTCCAAGCCGACGTGAATTGGCTCAAGGCGGCCGACGCAAGTCGTACCACCAGCAGGCCCGACACACGCCAACCATCGCTCCAGGGGTGGAAACAATACAAGTATTATTGTCACTCGTGTGGGGTGAATCTCACCCACGACGGCCGGAGTTGTTACAGGCGACGCAACAAGGCTGGACACCAGGAGGGAGCCACTTTCGACAATCAGATGGGTGGAGCCACCAGGAACACCGAACGATGGCTGCAGTGGAATGGGCCCGACCCCAACAATAACGGCCGGACCACAATAGTTGATTCACCCTTACACTCTTGACGGTGTGGGAGGGAACACAAAAGTAGCATACATAAACAACCTAGTAATCATGATTCACAGTTACTCAGTATCCTACGTGATCCCTCGAGCGAAACGCTACCACGGCCACCATGCACCATTACCTTCACACATGACGTCGCGTTCCACACCCGGTCCTCACCAGGATATGGAGCACTAGATTCGGCGGCGACGGACCATTTCGTCCCTACAACGTACCAGGGTGGGACACACCAAGACACACCGGGGGCACTGACCGTAGGATGTGCAAATGGGAGCAAGATGTTATCAATGGCAACAGACCAATTAGACCTACCCCGACTTCCCCCATCGGCCCGCGGGTGCCACAAGTTTGCTGAAGTCGAGCTTCCATTGGTATCAGTGCCCAAACTATGCAGTTCCGGATGCCATGTAGAATTCTCTAAGGACAACGTGACTGTTATCGGCCCCACCCAACACGTCATCCTTACCGGTCACCGAGACCCCCTAAGGAATCTATACATGGTTCCCCTCCATCAGCCCGACCCACCAAAGGGGACAGCTAAATCTCCAAGGGTGACAGACCCCCCCCCCCCCCCCCCCCCCCCCCCCCCCCCCCCGCAAAACGAAAACGAAAGCAGCGCAACCAGCGCCGATCAAAACAATATCGAAAACGAATATTCAATACACACGGGGGCAGGGGCATACCAGATTCAAGCCATCTCCAAGCTGATCTGATTCTACCACGCAGCAGCAGGATACCCCACCAAAGAGACATGGATCCGCGCCATCGAGCGCGGCTCATTTGCCACGTGGCCAGGCCTCACAGTACAACGAGTCAACCGATACCTCCCACTCACCAAAGAAACGACGATGGGACACCTACAAATGGTCCGACAAGGCATCCAAAGCACGCGCAAGAAACCAAAGAACAAACCAACCACAGATACAAAGCCGGCCCGATGCGACCGAAAGAAGATACATAACGTCAGCGTAGATATAGTATCAGCGAATGAGATGCAACCAACCAATCACGCAGGGCCGCGCACCAAAGAAGAACCAAAGGAACTCATTGCGTGGGACCTGCCGGGGAGATACCCAGTCACGTCTCGTCATGGACACCAGTATGTATTCCTCATGTACGACTACGATTCCAATTACATTGACGTGGAGCCCATCCAGTCACGCAAGAGCGAAGACCTCCTACAAGGGTTCACGGCATGTTATGCACGGATGAAAGAGGACAACGTGAACGCAAAAATAGTACGTATGGACAACGAGACCTCCAAAAAACTAATAGCGTACATCACAAAGAACAACCTTGATTACCAACTCGCGTCACCTGGGGACCATCGTCTCAACCATGCAGAAAGGGCAATTCAGACCTTCAAGAACCACTTTATTGCGGGATTGAACGGGGTGGATGACCAGTTCCCAGTAGATGATTGGGACCTACTGATCCCACAGGCCCTCATTACACTCAATCTACTATGCGCATCGCGCACACAGCCGAGACTATCAGCATATGAGCTCAGGCGCGGAGTCTACGACTACAACAAACACCCACTCGCCCCTATGGGCTGTCGAGTGATTATTCACGACAGGACTCAAGAACGAGGCGCATGGCAAGACCATGGCACAAGGGGTTACTACATCGGACCGGCCCTTAAACACTACAGGAATTACACCTGTGTCGGGGAGGCCAGTCGCGCTAACCGAATCAGCAACACAGTGGCATTTTTTCCCAAGACCGATATGCCCCATACCTCATCTACCGACCGGCTTCTCATGATCCTCCAAGACCTAAAGGAAGTTACCGGTAAGCCCCATCCACCAATCCCGTATATGGAACAAGGGACCCAAGTAAATGAGGCCCTACGGAGTATACATGAACTACTACGGATGGGTACACGACAGAAGCAAAATGGGCCCGAAGCCGCACTTAGAGAAACCGCCATAGAATCACGCGAACCTCCAAGGGTGGAAACACGCGAACCCCCAAGGGTGTCCAACCGGCCCAACACAAAATCAATCAATACGCCAGCGAATGCGCGCGAACCTCCAAGGGTGCTACCCACACAACAGCGCAGCACCCGCCGGGGACACCCCTGGGCTGTGGGCACCATCATTAGGAAGAAGTTCAACTCCGGGTGGTACGAGGGTGAGGTCGTAAGCTATGATCAAACCAACCAATACTACAGGGTAAGATTCACTGACGGGGACACGGCCGACTACACGCATGGTGAGGTATCCCGATACTATAAATCCGACCAATACTACTCCAAACCCAAGGTTAAACCCAAGGCGCTAATGGGAGTTTACCCGCGCGACCCGGTTCGGCTCCCTGTACCAAAACAGGCCCTACAGACCAACCATTTAACGCATATGCCCCAGTTAGCATGTGGGGGATCCATATGGGACGAGGACTTGAACAAGTGGGCAGCCTACCGCGACCTAATCAAACACCCCAAAGCACAGGTACAAGAATTATGGCTCAAGTCAGGCGAAGACGAGTTCGGTCGCATGTTTCAAGGGTTCCGACCCAACGAGGTGGAGGGGATGGATGTACTGGATTGGATCGACAGACGTGCAGTGCCAATACATAAGAAGGTCACTTATCCCCGATACACAGTTGCCATACGCCCCGAAAAAGCTGACCCCTATAGGACGCGGATCACAGCAGGAGGCAATCAGCTGGAGTACCACGGTGATGTCTCCACCCGTACAGCAAGTATGGAAACCATAAAAACACATTGGAACAGTGTAGTATCCACTCCAGGGGCTAAATACTGTACCGGTGACATCTCTAACATGTACTTATGCTCATCGCTCGACGAGCCCGAATTCGTAAAATTTCGGTGGGACATGATCCCCCCCCCCGAATACGGGCCGCTTACAGCCTAGAGAGGCTCAAGCAGGGTGACTACGTATATGCCAGGATCAAAAAGGCGTGGTACGGTCTCAAACAGAGCGGGAAAATCGCACATGATGACTTAGTAGCGCACCTACAAACGTATGGTTACCGAAAGGCTCCCCATACTGAGGGACTATTCCTCCATGATGAGCGGGACATAAGTTTCACCCTAGTCGTGGATGACTTTGGGATAAAACACGTCAGGCAGGTCGACGTGGATCATCTAGTTGCTGCGGTCGGGGCCAAATACACCTTCAAGGTTGACTGGACTGGCAAACAATACGTGGGGGTCCACCTACGTTGGGACTACGACAAACGCGAGGTCCAGTTGTCCATGGATGGTTACGTGAAACAAGCTCTAAAGGAGTTTGAGCACGTGTACCCCACGCGTACGTATGCCAGTCCATCACGAGCAGACGTGCCCGCGTACGGCGCAAAAATACAATATGCAAAATGTGAAGATACTACCACGCTAACCGACGAAGAGATCAAATTCATACAACAAGTTACTGGGAAATTTTCTATTCTATGCGCGGGCGATCGACAACACCATGTTGCATGCCCTCAACGATATTGCGTCAGCCTCAAACAACCAAACCGCGTTAGCCGCCACAAGGTATTTTCTCAACTACGCGGCGTGCAATCCGGACGCCGCCATCGTATACCGAGCCAGTGACATGATTCTCCGAAGTTGACAGCGACGCAGCAAATCTGGTGTGTCCAGGAGCAAAGAGTCGTGCCGGGGGGTACCACTACCTTGGAGACACAAAGGACATTACATTCAATGGCCTGGTCCTAGTGTTAGCTAAAATCATAAAAAACGTGATGGCTTTAGCGGCGGAAGCCGAAGTCGCGTCGTTATTCCTCAACGCCCGGGAAGCACTACCCATCCGACAATGTCTGATGGAGCTCGGCCATCCACAACCGGCCACCCCACTGAAAACAGACAATAATACGGCAGAAGGCATATTAAATGGCACGATCAAACAAAAGAGGTCCAAAGCCATTGATATGCGATTCTATTGGTTAAAAGACAGGGCACGACAAGGGCAATTCAATATTTTCTGGGAACCAGGAAAACATAATCTGGCTGATTACCCCACTAAACACCACCCTGGTAGCCAACATAAGAAAGTGCAACCGATATATCTATATGAACCGAATAGTCCAAGGACCATCCAAGGGTGTATTGGATTACTAAACCAATCGTGAATACGTTTTACGTCTTCCGTATACGCAATACGTAAATCCACGGCCTTTACGTATTACGTATTACGTTTTACATATTACGTAAAACGTTTTTACGTAAAACGTGAAATGTGTACGTATTACGTTTTACGTATTAAGTTTTACGTATTACGTAAAACACTTTCAGCTTCTATCACAAGATGAGCGCAATAAGTAAATAATACATAAGCGCTGGTGAGTATCAAAAAGATACTTAAAGCAATGAACAGAGGTACGTAATAGGAGGACCGAGCTCACGTACCTCCACATGAAAGAAAAACAAATTAGTAAAAGGGAGAGCAATATGGTCCAGAAACAATTCGATCATAATCTTATTGATAACTCTTTCCAACACCGTAAAAAGAGCAAAGTAAAGTAAAATAACTAACAGTAACCAAATTAACCAACATTGCCGTACAGCTTTGGTCTTATTAACGACATAAGGCGTAACAAGAAACGCAATACGTATTACGTATTACGGTTTACGTATACGTAATACGTATTACGTATTCCGTATACGTATACGTAATACGGATATCCTACCACGACTAATCTGGATACACTTTAATACGTAATACGTAATACGTATTACATGTACGTAATATGTAATACGTATCACGAATACATAATTACGTAATACGTATTATGAATACGTAATACGTATAACCACAACTAACCAAAGATACACGGGTTACGACATGTGTATGTTGGATGTGGCAAATTGAGTATGATAAGAAACAGATCTAACAATCAGCGACAAGTACCAATAAATAATGTAATCGCGGACAGCCGGCTAAGGCTAAATACTGTACCGATCTACTAAGTGATACGGGATTACCATGACTAAGTGCCAAGGCACTATCATGATTAATCCATCACAAATGAATGAGACTTGATATGCCTGATTGGTTACGCACGCTTCACTATTGATCCAGAGAATATCCGGATCGCTTAATTAAGCGATCAATCGCTTAATAAGCGAACAACAAGGGATTGCATGTGTTAACAAAAGGGCTAACACGAGAATACGCGGAATACTCCAATAGAGGTCCGGATTCTTAGATTAACCTAATTAGATCATAATTCAAATTACCAGTTATTGATTAACAGTCGCAGCCTCATACATAAGCTAGATATCATACATACATACGAATTCGAACTAATTGAATCCGACAAAGTCTACAGAAAATCTACACAAAATATCCTACCGGTAATAATTAATTATCCGAACGCGTTTATATTTTCTCTTGTCACTAACGCGTTTACACGTGTAGTCCGCTAGATATTCTTACTAGCAGTATTCAGTGATTTCAAGTATTAGTATTTAGATTTGTGAGCAATTACGTGTAAGATGACCTCTGAGATCGAACCTCTATCGGTGCTCTATTACTGTTAGCGATTCAGCGAGTCGGCTCGCTTATTTTGCCTGTTAGTCATACGTGTGTGTTATCTCATTCGTGTGTATTCCCGAATGTTCGTACGTCTGTACGTTTGCTACCGGCGCTTTTCTAGAGTCCCCGTGTCTTCGTACTCGTACTGTTAAGTACTTGTAGAAGATACCTTAAGGGCCGTTCTCTTATTTGCACCGCCACATACATCTCCTACATAAGGAGAATAGCTTTACCCCACCCATAAGTTTAGTGAGTAGATCTGCAATATTAGTTTCACCGTAACAACTGTAATTCCGGATTATGAGTTCATTAATCTATTTTCTGTTTTCCGAATACTTAATCGGATTTCACATGCAATCCAGTGTTAAGCAATCCTCCATCATGAGACTGCACGTGCATTCCCGTGTTGTAGATTAACTAATATTTCATCGGTAAATTCGTCGGAGAAACATGTCTCATTTGTTTGTTTCTAACATAATTGGGCTTCGTGTATCCATTTCGTATGTCATTGATATTTTCCATATTTCATTGATATACACATGCATATCATTGACATACTTAGTATCGGATCCTATGCCTCTGAATTTTCGCGTACCACTTTCTGGTGATACTTTGCTATGTCCGATTCTTCTATCAATGATCAATTCCTTTGGTCGTGAGTCATTCTTTTGTTTTCTGTGATCGACTTCCTACGGTGCCTATATTGCCTTGTTGGTCTTCATATGCCCGAGTGTCGATCCATCAGTAATTTTAACTTCGCCTCACTCCTCATTGCATTCATTGTATTCGTAAGAACGTATTCATTGTATTTCTCGTAGCTTCGTAATTAGTTGGTATTTCGCCGCGCATCTCATTCATATATGTGCGCACGTCGATCTGTTTTCTTATTGGTTTCATATATAACCGCACGTAACGGTAATTTCTTGTTTTCACTTAACAACACGATTTGCCGGTTGTTCTCCCCTAAATCCATGATCTTGCTTGGTTTAGATTCCTATTGAATTTTAGAGGGAAGCATACAACATGGTTTTTAGACATGGATTTTTAGTGTGGTTGTTTTATTACTGAATTGTGGTACTTAACTTTGTTTTTACATTGTCATGAATTCATTTAGGAGATTCCTGAATGCATTACTGTTTAGCGGCTTAGTCAGAATGTCAGCATAGTTGTCTTGCGAGTTAATATGACTGATAGATACGACTTTTCCAGCTTGGTGTTGTCTGACGAAATGGTAGGCTAGTGCGATTGATTTCTTGTTGAGTGAACTTGCAGGGTTGGTGGAATTGATTACTACACTTTTGTTATCCACATAGATCTCTGCTGGCTTGGTGATTACAACTCCCATTGATCTAAGATGGTATCTGAGCATGATGGCCAATGCAATTGCGTCTTTCAGGGCAGTAAATTCAGCTCCAAAAGTACTTGTGTGAACTAATGTTTGTCTCTTAGACTTCCAGTAGACCATGGTCGCTGTCGCAAAATATATTCAAGTCCATTTCAGGGATTAATGGCACCGGGAACATTGGATCCAGTTCTTCCTTGTAATATTTGTAGTGATGTGTAAATTCTTCATATTTGAGTTTAACATCACCATTTGTACTGATCCTTGGGGGTCTTGGATCCACTAGAATTCCTTTCTTCTTGTACTTCTTCAGATATCCCAGGATATGTCTAGCCATCTGCAAATGACCTTCTCGCGGTCCCGCTGCAAATCTTGAAAGAGATGACACTGCAAACGCAATATCGATTCTTCCAGATAGCACCAACCACTGTCCTAGACCAATAATATGTTGAAATTCCTTGTGTTCAGATACTGACAGTAATGGTGAATCATCCAGTTCCGGGTGGCAATCAGTTTTCATTGGTAGATTTTCTTTCTTGAGTGTCACTGAATATTTCTCTTGGTATTTTCGAATCACTTCACTGATATATTTGGTAGAGTTCATTAGCAACCGTCCGTCTTTGATTCTTGTCAGACTTGTACCAAGGTAATACTGAGGTTCTGATTCAACATTTCTCAATGCAAATTCTTGTTCAATTCTGGCTATCCAATCTTGAGGTTTCTTTCCTATTACCATAAGATCATCAACATGAGTACCAATGTATGTGTAACCTTCTTCTTCCTTTTGCAGCCATAAATCTGGGTCCGCTCTTGACGGTCGAAAACCCAAGTTCATGAGTGTATGAGCGAGGAAATCCATAAAAGCTCTACCACTACCTGCCAGTCCGTACAGTGCTCTTTGTATTTCTACCTTGCATCCTTTCTTTTCACCAAACTCGTCTCCAGCCCACACCCATACTTTTTCTTGAACCGGTGCAGTTGGAAATGCATTTCCCACATCTGCTGTCATCAAATCCAGTTGTTGGTGTTGGGCGATTAGAAATAGTAAGTACACAGATAAACTATTGATTTGACTGGAGTATGTGTTGTATTCACTCGAGTCAACTCTGTGTCCTCCTGCTACTAAACGACTCTTGTACCTGCCATCCTCACTCTTGATATCCCATATCATCTGCAATCTTGCTTGTTGCCAACCTTCTTCTTTTGGAAATTCTTTTTCTGCTGAGTGATATTTGAAGCATTTTAGTCGTTCCAAATTATCCATCTCTTTCTGAATTGAGTCTTTCCATTTTGTATTGCCAGCTTCCGCATCGAATTGCATACATTCTTCATAGGTATTTGGAATCTTCTGTCCAAACTTCTCTCGATTCTTTTTCTTTGCCATTCTTTGACTCCTGGATGGTTTCTTCTTGACTGCGCGTTGAATACTCTTGTGTATTAAAGACTTCATAAATCGTATTCTTCTGACGATACCAGATTGTTGTTTTATTACTTGTTCTGCCCATACATTCAACGGCCTGTTGTTTCCTCTCCTGCTTTCAACAATGTACTCCTTAATATACTTTGCGCATGCCAGTGGTTGATCTTTCTTCAATTGTGGGAATGGAGTATTTAAAACTGTATTTCCTTGCAGCTCATCGACGTATTGTGCTTTGAATACCAGAATTCCATTTTCCCAGAAATGATCCAAAATCTTCCTGAAGTCCATATCCAAATTCATTTCAGTGCTTTCCAAAATATCCTGGTGGGTTTCAGCGTTGTTGCATCCATCTATTTCACTTGGTAACGCTTCTTCTTCCATATCCAAAGTGTTTGCTGGATCCTCGTCATCGTCATCTGCATCAAGCTCCCCTGAAGCCGTATTGTCATTTTCATCTCTTCCTTCCATCGGGTTGGTGCTAGTTGAATTTTCCATTCCTTCAGAGCTCGCGACAAATTTCTCCCCTGAAGATAACAATGGGACTTCATCAGTGCTCTTGATATCTTCCATGTTCTGTTGGTGCTCTGACAAAGAAATAGTAAACTTCTCTGCTTCCGGGTTGTCATTCACATATTCATCTTTGGTGCCAATTTCCTTGCGTCTTGTTCTAACTACCGATCTCATTAACACTTGTCTTTTCTGTTTTTGTGTATCTGGTTCAGTCAGAATATAATAGGTCATTGCATCGCCCGTTGATTCCGCAAAACCCAGAAATCTCCCTTTCAACATGTTGTTTTTGGGGCTCTTAAATCTTGGCTCAAAATACCACACTGGTTCATAGAAATGAAATCTCAGATGGGAGATATCAGGTGTCCAGCCTTGGTGCAATTCGAGAGGTACTTTCCAATTCAGCGATTTTCGCGCTGCCAAATTGTTAACTGACACACACCATTTTGCACACCAATGCGCTAAACTGATTGGCGCCTGAAACATCCGTAGACTGTTTTGTACCATCTTGGACAATCTTCCCCATTCAGCTTCACACAAGTTCTGATGGCTGTGATGTGGTTCACTTGTTCTTGTTTTTATCATATTTTCTCGAAGAATTTGAGTCCACTTTACACCTGTTTCAGACCTTGCATTATCACTGAGAATAGTATCCGGTGCTCCATGTTCGCGAAGATAATCCTGTAGGGCATTTGTACATTGTGATTCTGTTTTCAGAGGGTGAAAAGACCAAAGCTTTGTCTTGGTGCCACTAAAAAATTGTCCCCCGTTGTGTCCTTGAGATGTCTTCTTCGAAAAATATGTGTAATCAGTGCTCACTGTTTCATTTTGTCTTCTGTAATGGAATGCCTTGAATCTTTTCCTGTAATGTTTCCTGGGAACTTCTCGATTTTCTTCTTCTATTTCTTCATAGTGTTGAGTAGTATTTTCCAGAGTTTTCAAAACAGTCAATTCTGGTAACATAGCAAAACGCTTTCGTAGTTCCAGCATTGGAAGTTTTGCAAATTTGAACGTTTCTCTTGCTCTCTTCCTTCTCAACATTGGGTATTTGCGCATGTCAGGTGGTGCTGGGCTGTTCAACTCGAATCTTTCCAATGTATCGACTTCTCCTTCTGTTGGTTTGGTAATTTGAAAATATACTTTTTCGTCATCATACGAAAATGGTAGAAATGTTGTTCCGATTGTAATCCCACATTTGCTCAACTGTGGTTGCACTCCATTTACCAGGACTCCATGATCACCCATGTCGATTGTTGTCAATAGCGATTCACCATCCGTTTGATCTTTATCTTTGGTGACAAAGGTTGCATAATGGACCATTAAAAGTACTGGATCTTCTCTTCCTGGAATAAAAGCCTTCGTTACAGCACTGCAAACCGGATGCTCCACATAGGCATTTGTATCATTACTCATGTACGGCCTCATTGCAGATGTCATTCCAGTTTCTCCTCCAATTCGGAGCCATGCTTGTTCTGTAACCGTTGGTCTTCTTCCTCCACCACTGTCAATCACTGCAATGTTGTCATTTTGTTGAACCTCTCTATATCGATGTATATTGGTAATTGTTGGATTTCTTGATGCTCTTCACGGTCTTCTTTCTTGATAAATTTTCCTGTTTCCTGTTCTTCGATCCCGTCGTTCCTCATTCGATTCACTTTCATCGTCCGAGTCGGGCGCCGTTCTTGCAACAAGATCCGGTACGTCTTCTCCATTACAATCCTCATTTTCCTCATTTTCACTTTCATCGGGTTTTATTTCCATCTTGTTTCTTCGTGTTGTGTAAAAATAAGAGGATGCATTTCTTCTTGGTGTAGAATTCGCTGCATTCTGCATTGCCTGATCCGCACTATCGTTCGCTGCATTCTGCATTGCCTGATGCGCACTATCGTCCCCCCCAGAATGGAGATGAAATCGTACTGTTTTGAGAGCAGTGGAGCCTGGAGGGAATAATTCAGTTTCATCAATTGTTCCAATGCTATCCTGGTCACTATCAACATCCGGAGTTTGGGACTTAGTGTTTTCTGCTGATGTGGGCGGCGATGCCGGTGCGTTCGTTCCGGTGGTGGGTGCCATTACACGACGGACTCGACGTTGACGAATTGATTTGGGAATAAAATGATTCAGTCCATCATCTTGTGGAGGCCCAACAATAACCCCTTCTGGAGTGGTAGGTGGAGTATCACTGTGTTGGATGGCTTGGTTGTATTTGAGTACCCAATCGCGATACGGTTGAGAAAGCTCTTGCCATGTTTCAGGAGGGATTCGGATGATACCCTTGAGGTTAGGGTGAATAGTCCCTGTAAGAGTGCCTGTGCCATAAGAACCCGTACGTTGTCGTTTGTTAGGACCATCAGGGGTGCGGCGGACGCGTTTGTGGCCTCCTCTGTTGCTATCGTATGCGGTGCGGGCAAGTTCTTCATCATGGATGCGAAGCTTAATAATCATCTCTTCTAGGGTCCTGTCAGTTTTGTGTTCCAGTAATTCTTCTTTGAATCTCTCCAGATTTGGGTCATGAATATTTCGAGCAAAGATACTTTTTGCATCCCATTCAGTCATATGGTATGGTGGAATTTTTCGGAGTTTATGGTAGGTCAATTCAAACGTGTTAATATACTCAGAAATATTGCCATTGGGGTGCAACAGGTTGTATCGTAGACGAAGCTTCAGTGTCTCGGCATAAGATTCTCGCCGGTTGTCAGAATCATACCAGCCCAATAGTTCTTGCCATGCCGCATGACCATCAAATGTATCTTCATGCTTGATGATTTTTGAATGGGCACTACCGCCACTGCACGCCGACAACAATGTTCCCCAAAGTGCCTTGTTTTTGCTCGGTGCATTCCGGGCCGCCTCTGCATCATTCATAATCTCCTCATGTCCTGTGGCCGCAAAGGTAGCTGTTGCATCGGATTTCCACTTTGTCCAGTTTTCCTGTTGGCCATCAAAGTCATGGATTGGTTTTGCCTTGAGTAGCTGCTGGCCCGTTGCCTTTTCTTTGGCTGACCGCACTTCTTGTCTAAGCGCTTCCATCTCATCGTCCTTGTTGCGTGATTCTTGAATTGTTTGTCTCAGAGTGTTCATTTCTGCTTCATATCTTCTTTCTTTTTCTCGTCATCGTGCTCTTGCAGCTCTCATCTCTTCCTTGAGTGCATTGATTTCTTCCATTTGACGTTTAGCTTCTGCTGCTTGTCTTCGGAGATTAACCAGTTCTGCATTTCTGCGTCTGCCAGGTCTTGAGCCACTATCATCCTCATCACTTTCTGATGATGAAGAAGATGATGAAGATGAAGACGACGATGATGATGATGATAATTCCTGATTGTAGTTGGCCCGTCTTGAACGTCGTTGTCGTTGGCGTCGGGTCGAGGAGCTGTTTGTTGTCGATGGAATCTGGTTATCCTCGTCCTCGGATGTATCCTGTGATACATCTTCATTTTGTCTCCACCAATCGTTGTTTCTCATAATATAGAAGGCCGGGTAAGTGACTGCACCCAGGGTTTGAAAGAATCTGTTTGTAAAGGTTTGCATTTTGTCGTGTATTTTTTGTCGTGTATTTTTCTTTTCGGTTGTTACGTATTTTTATTTTTGTTTCTTATTATGTATTTTTTATTTGTATTTTGGTGTTCTTCTTCTTTGTTGTTCTAGCCAAATATCAGTAGTATTCGATAGCTCACGTCCGAGATAATTGCTTATTTTGGTGGTTTTGTACCAGTGTGTTAGGTTTGAGTCAGTGGTACCAATCGGATAGAATTTTCTGAAGTTCGCGATCGATAAATTCTAAGATTGATTTTGTTAGTAGGAAATTTCTAGTAGAAACTTCGAGAGAATTTTCTCGTATAAAGCTCGTAGAAGTACTCCGGAATGGATTGTAACTCGTAGGTATGTTTGTTATATAGACTTCGTATGGATCTTGCGACTGTTAATCAACAACTGTAATTCCGGATTATGAGTTAATTAATCTATTTTCTGTTTTCCGAATACTTAATCGGATTTCACATGCAATCCAGTGTTAAGCAATCCTCCATCATGAGACTGCACGTGCATTCCCGTGTTGTAGATTAACTAATATTTCATCGGTAAATTCGTCGGAGAAACATGTCTCATTTGTTTGTTTCTAACATAATTGGGCTTCGTGTATCCATTTCGTATGTCATTGATATTTTCCATATTTCATTGATATACACATGCATATCATTGACATACTTAGTATCGGATCCTATGCCTCTGAATTTTCGCGTACCACTTTCTGGTGATACTTTGCTATGTCCGATTCTTCTATCAATGATCAATTCCTTTGGTCGTGAGTCATTCTTTTGTTTTCTGTGATCGACTTCCTACGGTGCCTATATTGCCTTGTTGGTCTTCATATGCCCGAGTGTCGATCCATCAGTAATTTTAACTTCGCCTCACTCCTCATTGCATTCATTGTATTCGTAAGAACGTATTCATTGTATTTCTCGTAGCTTCGTAATTAGTTGGTATTTCGCCGCGCATCTCATTCATATATGTGCGCACGTCGATCTGTTTTCTTATTGGTTTCATATATAACCGCACGTAACGGTAATTTCTTGTTTTCACTTAACAACACGATTTGCCGGTTGTTACACCGGGTTCCTTTCCAATCTGGATAATCTTTCCTGCAATGCATTCGCGTGCCTTATGGTAAGCAATGCTGTTATGCTTCTTCTTACAAGGGCTTTCCGGGTGTGTTACATTCTTAACGACCGAGTCATTGTCACAATACATGTTGGTTGGTCCTTCTATAGGTATGCCCATCATTCTGAGCTTATACCGTAGGCCTTCTACCATTTCGATTGCGATCTTGAGTGCCACAATCTCTGAGCCAAACGTGGATGTTTCAACAGTTGTTTGTCTCTTAGAGAACCATAGGATTGGTGCCGAAAATAATACTGTTAACAAAGATGATGATTCCCGTATGAGACCTCCTAGTAGCCTTGCAGCCAGCATGGTCGGCGTCCACGAAACATGTGGTAGTTACGGAGTTTCCTCGTGGCTCAGGCATATCCAGAGGAATTAGTTCCCCCGCTTCTGGATAGAATTCGGCCCAGTCACATTCATGGAAAACTGATTCATCAAGTTCTGGGATGGAACAGTCAAACACCAACTTTGATTTGCTGTAATTCTTTAAGTATGCAAACAAATGAAACAATTGGTTTAGATGTCCTTCTCGGGCCTGTGCAAGATACCGGGACATAAGTGAAACAGGCATTACAATATCTAGCCTTCCGAGTTCACATATCCAACGGAGTATACCTATTAAACCCTGGTAATAGTTCTGTTTCTCCGGACCAAGTTCCGGTGAGGCATCGATTTCGGGCCTATACCCAGTTGCCAATGGTGATTTTGCGGATTTTGGGAGTATCTTGAAGGCATATTGCCCCCTACTCAATTCCTCTTCAACAGACTTAACGGCTTTGGAGGTATATTTTGTTGAAGACATGGACCAGTACTCGGCCCCATCAACAGATGTGTTACCAATATCCGCCCCTAGGTAGAAAGTGGGTGGTTCAACAGTCCCATCCTTCAGTTTGAACTGTCTTTCGATTGCATCCATTTGGAACTTTGGATCCATCCCACATACAAGGATGTCATCCACATATGCCACGCAATATTCGTAATATGCTGAGCCATCTTTCTTTACAGCCGGCCGCATATATACATCTGGATCCGCCTTGCAAGACTTATATCCAAGTCCCCTTAAGTGCTCAGACAGATGAGAGCGAAATGATGCGCCCGCTACTGGTAATCCATACAGAGCTCTCACAATTTTGCAGGGCCTTCCACATAACTCCGGTGCAAATCCTTGTTCCAGTGTAGCCATTGTGTAGTACTTTTCCTTAATTGGTGCGGTTAAGTATGCATTTTGGATGTCAGCACTTAAGACCTCAAGGTCATTAAGTGCAGAGACTAGGAAGAACATCCGAACCGAATCCCTGCTGGGCACGCTTGAGTATGTATACTCCCGTGATATTTCGGGCACTTTATGCCCATCCCCAACGAGTCGGGCCTTCCGAGTTAAGTCTGTCTTCACGTCAAATACCATGTGCATAGTGATTTTTGTATGTGCCACCGGTACTTTGTCCTCATCATTGAACTCAAAAGCTATGAAATTGTTCTTCATTTCTTTTGCAATAGCCCGGGCCCAATAGTCACTGCCGGATTCCTCATCTATCCTTCTTGCTTCAGCAATTGTTTTCGGTAGTCTAACCCCATACTTATGGGATTTGGTCCAATATTTGGTCTTGGCGCTGGAGATAATCCGGTCTTTCTTCCGAATTACCCGATAGGCCGACCACTTGAAGGCTGGCTCATCTATTATGCCTTGATCCTTGGCAAACAGAGCCGTTTCGACGGGGAAACTTTCCTTCATGTCACTTAACTTTGCCCAAGAGGAAGTTCCATCTTTCCAACTGACCAGGATTCTCCACCCTTTGGTTGTCGGCTTAGTCCGAGTTTGTCCGGACTTAGTAGTGATAGTTGCCTGTTGTACTGTCAGAGCCTCTTTATCCTTTTCATAGTCAAGTAGCTCGTTCAGGAGACAATACATGCGCCCCTCATCGTCCACGGAGGAATAGAGATTCTCCGCGAGCACATTTGCTGTGTAGATCTCAATGGATCCGTCCGGCATAGAAACCTCGTAGGACCTTGTATCTAGGAGTGGATTGTTATTCTTTTCTCCGACTAGGATTCCGCTTGCGTCCCTGTACCAGTTATTAACCGTACCGCGAATCCGTTGGTCCCCTATCTGCAGTAGCACTTGGCTTCCTAGGTACTCATCAAGATTGTCGGTTAAGTCATCAATGTCCGGGGAAGACGCCTCTGGCTCAGCCATAAGTACCTCGTCCTCACCCTCATATTTGCCATCAAATAGGCCCAAGGGTGGTTCCCCTAACTCGTTTTCCAGGTAAGTATCCGAGGGCTTTGCCTCATCGCCGATCTTTTCATTAAGTAGCTTGTTGTGTTCCTCTAACTGCAGGATAGTGTCTGGGTGTTTCCATTCCACTTCAGATATAGGCCGTGTGCCGTTTGTTATGTGTACCTTTCCGGTCTTATACAATACATAGTGACAATCGCCACCTCCATAAGTATCTCCGCATGGTCCCAGCCATCATCCGTATTTCTCCGACTTATCCTGTAGATCGTACCACCGGATGAAATCGTACCAATCGTGTATCATGTATGGGGTTATATCCGGAGTATATCCATGGACGAACTCAAACCCCGTTCTTCCCATCGCAGATGGGTCCCCAGATGCGGTGTTACTTAACCTTCCGGCCGCCAACATTCCACAAAAGGCCCAGCACCTCCTCGGGCTTCCTTTCTTAGAAGTCATTAATCGGATTGATCTCCTTAGGTCCCCTGCACTGTGTTCTGCCGTATTCTGCCACCAACAGTGGGGCTGTATGTAGGTTTGGCGTATGCGATACTCCGATTGAAGTTTAGTCCATCCGGTGCTGTGTGTCTCATGATTTCCTTGGGCCTTTGCCCCATCGGTGACAAGATGTTCCGGTATTCCTACCTCATTTATGAAGCAAGATAGTTCGTCGTGGCATCGTTTCTCCCCTCTTACTGGATAGAATGCCACATATCCCTTCCCATTGGTAAAGATCTGTGCGTCAGTATCATTTCGAATGATACTCGGTACTTTGAACTTCATGGTATCAGCGAACCACCGACCCTTAAGTACTTTTCTGTTTCTCCACTTTTGGGTCTTTAGCCTTCGGGTGATTGGTTGTGTAAGGTTTCTTATGCCTTCCTGGGTAGTGACCTTAATCGTTTCTTCGGCCCTCTTAACACTGATGTTCCACATCTTTGCAATGGCCTCTGAGTCATATCTGTCCACTTTCTCCGGAATCCTTATCGGAGGTCCCCATTGTCCGCGGCGGATAAATGATCTCTTCTCTAGGGAAGTTTCCTTATCTATCACGTCTTGTTGGCGGCGGAGTAATTTCCTTTCTTTTGTCCGAGCTTTTGCTTCCTTTTGGATGGCAAGCTCTTCTTCTGTTAGGGAAATCGAAGTTTTGGTTGAAGTAGCTGAAATTCGGAGTACCTCCGAGCTTTCTCTGTCCCCGGTACTCTTAACAAAAGCTGAGTGTAACCGGGCGCCAATCTCTTGTTGAGTATACCCCGGCCGTTGAGTACGGGTTGTACAGATTTTCTGTAGGTATCTGAGACGATTATCCTTGTGTTTTACATTGATGAGTATAGGGTTGTCTGTGGATTGTATCCAAGATTCAGTTGTCCCAGTCGGTCCTCCTCCAGAGAGGGCGGCCACTACTCGTGGGAACGACGCGGTTGCTGCTTCTTCATCTTCTCTGAAGTGGGGGGCGTATGGGTCCCAGGTATGAGTGTCGGTTGCAAGGACTTGGTCACATGTATCGAGTTCCCGGCGTGTCGGCTTCCGCGTGTCAAAGTATGACAGAACACCATCAACTAACAATGGTATTGCCAATTCGAAACCGTCGGCCCGAAAGATAAGACTGTGACTGGAAGAACTGCAGTATCTTCGTGGTATGTCTTCAACCACATTCAAATTGCATTCTCTGATTTGGTTCGGGCATATCAGACTGTGCTGCAATGATTCTCCAAAATAGAGGGCCTGTCCGAATACCAATATGTATGTGATACCGTCCGTTGGGTCTGTCCAAGCAGTAGCACAACGGGCAATAGGAACATCTTTCATTGGTGAGTATACGTCTGAAAATGGAGCAACATCAGCAAATGTCATGATAGAATCCAGTGAATCGAGTAATACCATGTTAGATCCAGCTGCAGTCGTGTCTGCATGGCTGTCCAGCTCACATCGTCCTGGCTTAACACTGGATGACTGGGTCATCTCTTTGAGATGGACTATCGGCCGGCCTACCCAAGGTTCTATCTTAAGGCCCCGGCCGGCGAATCAATTTCCATTCCCGTTTCCAATGTGGCTGTGACAGCCAAACTGGTTTCCAGCGGAACTGGGGTTATTGGGAGGGTTTGCAGCTGTGGCTGCTGCCACTTTCGATTGTTGGTTGCCCCCGCTATTGCTTGCATTCCTTGCTTGTTTTAGCGCTCGGACCCTTTGTTGCTGCTCTTGGGACATGCTTAACCATACTTCTCGTGGGTAGAACTTGCATTCAACGGGCCCTTTATAGGTCCCTGGTTGTGCCTTTGAGCCACCACTATTGTTGTTGTTGTTGTTGTTGTTGTTGTTGCCTTGTGGCTTGTTGCAAGAGAAGTTGCCACGTTTGTTGTCACCTTTCCTCTTTTTGTTGTTAGTGAAGGCTGACACGTTCCTACCCCTCTTTTGTGGTTGATTCTGGAGTTTCTTTACTCCGAGCATTCGAGTAAGATACGCCGAAGCCTTCTCAAAATTTGCGTAATAGTCCGATTCTTCTGTTATTACATTTGGGATGGATTGTTCGAGTCGTACATCCTGTAGGGATCGTACAAAGTCGTACACAAACTGGTCCTCAGGTGGGAATGCGCCGTATCTTATCAAGGTTTGCTTTGCATCATGCCATAGCCTTTTGTGCCTGTCAAAATTGTAGTGTTTGGAATCCCCTGTGTACACCGATTCCCGGATAAACTGCCTTTTTGCTTCGACAATTAGTTTTACGTTGGTTGCCTCATATGCTTGAGAGTAGAGGGCGAAGTATGCCTTTCGGCCGTCACCCCCTACCCCGTTTTTGGTCCCGAAGCTTTGTATATAGGACCAACCGGGTCTGGATCCCACCAGCTTAAACAATATCCCCCAGAGAGTATTGTTGTCTTTAGACCAATGAGAGTTGGCGTGAATCGTGCATCTTATTGCATACTCAGTCCAGTCAGGATACGCGTCGTCTGGGCCCGATCCGACCGTTCCACACCTGTCGGTTTCTCCGACTGCGGATTGTTGTCTTATCGTGTAAAGTAGGGATGTCTTGGTGGCACCCCTCTCATGCCGTAGGTATTCACGTAGGTTCTCATCAAATTCCCTGAACTTTGACATCGTAGTCAGTTTGTCGGGTAGTGTTAGATCCTTAACGGCCGTATTTTCATCGTCCTCCTTTGTAGATCTCAAACGTTCCCTTGTATCCATCTCGGCCGTTGGGTCCTTGATCCAGTCCACTTCGGTGGCCGTTGCGCCTATCATAGGCTGGAATTTGATCCAAGCCACGAACAGCTTCAGTCGATCGCCAAATGCCCTTCCAATAAAGACTTCCTGTGGATCCGGGCATAGATGGTGTTTTGCCTTGGTTAGCGACCCTAGAGTGGACTTGATCCCTTCTGAATCAAGGTCTGCGATGGCCTTCATGTTAGAATATCCATGTCTGAATATTTCGTTTGCCGTGGGCCTGTTGACCCCAAAGGACTCGAGGATCTTCCTGAAACAAACCTCGGCTGAGGTCAGCGACCGTTCTCCTTCGTAGCCAGGGATGCCATCTGTTGTCGGTCAAAAATACACGTAACCTACTTACGTACATTCTACAGCAGTTATATCCATTCTACACTTGAAAAGTTACTTATACTCCTCCAGAGATAAAAATGACTTCAAGTATCCAGACATTTAGGTCATATCATGTGTTCTCTGTCTTATGACGAATTACACATGATTGACGACCGGTTTAGACATCCCTACATACATACAACACTAACACAGGGATACCGGTCGAATACAGTAAAATACACAGTAACAGAGCAATCTCACGATATGCTCACTTCTCTTTAAATTTTAACATCATATACCTTTGGTCGATTTTTAGAGTAACAACAGGTTATAGAGCCCTTATACCTCACACTCGTGTCCCGCAAGAGCACTTGTGTATACCTTAAGCTACGCTCCTATCTCCGGCCGTTCAGCACCTCCACTGTCGGTTAAATCCAGAGGAAATTCTGTGCTTAGCTCCCTGTGCGGCACATTCTCGGCCTCCCCCCATATCATTCTTTCTTTCTCTCCACCTCCCTGCTCGTGAATCAAGGGGTGTGATCCAGATCCATCTACAAGAATCTTCTCTTTGTAATTCACGACCAAGCACCGGTTAATACAAGGCCCGTTCCGGACATCTGTGACCGGCCCGCACGGTTACTTATCATCGACGACGATCAATTGTTTCCCCGGCGAACGTTCCGGACACCGCCGTCATTAATGAAAGCCAATTGCATCGGACACGCTGATTGCAATACCCCATATTCCTCTTCCGCGTCCATCATCCCCATAAAGGAAATGACGCCCATTTGATTGTGCTAATCACAACATCACACCTTTTCTTCCATCACCTTTGACGCCGACAATTATCTTCTCCCTCCATCGGAACATCAATACTAGCTGCTTTAATCACTACTGCGAACTATTCGATATCTCGATATTTCAATTTCAATACCTCCATCGATTGCTCCGCGCAACGCCAAGCAATTCCAATCTCCCTCAATTGTTTCTTCGGAACATTTCCTCGGTCATCCCTTTGACACGCGCACCTCCACTCAGTCATTTTGTTGTTCCGGACAAAAGGAGGAACATTCCTTCAGTCGTCCCTTTGACACGGCCGCACCTTCGTTCGGTCAATACAGATCCTTCTAACAAGAACATTCTTCTGTAATACGCCTACACGTCCAAGGAAGACGATCGAACGGAAGTGCACGTCCAACCAAACAGCAATCACTATCCCGTTTACCTTCACGGCCTACAACAAAGATTCACTTCCATTAATTCCCCGACAATCGTTCCTTCGGTCCTTTCCTTGGTTCATTATCTCCTCCGATTCTCCATCGGCTCTTCCTCCGTATCTTCGACTGTCTTCTCTGACAGTTGATATTTCTTTGGTTCATTCCTCGGCAATCCCGCACTCGGTCTTTTCCTGGCGTCCCTTCCTGCAAACGCTATTCTGGCCATCTGTGAACGACGAACATTCCGACGGTCTTTTTGGCTAATTCATCGCCTCTGATCTACTCCAATTTCTTCTCCACCATCAACGGATTAACTACAACGACGCAATGCCGACTCCATTTGACTGGACTCCAATCTTTGGGATTGAATTTCGGTTTACCAGCGCTCGCAACCCTACTGCGGCCGCGTCCCTCAACAAAGCGTACTCTGAAATCATTGACAAAGATGAACTCTCAGAACTCTTTTTGACCCGTGCCGCCAAAGAAGATAAAGGACCACTAGAAATAGCGCCGGATCCGCAACCCCACATTTTAAATTGCATCGCCAAAACAATTGCTATCAATCTAATAGACCCAGATGAAGTCACAAAAGGACACATTGCCAATCTTCTCAGCAAATGTGTTATCAAACATGTTACAAACAATGATGGGCCTACCAAGCGAATGCAATACACGACAGAATTTGATGCAGCGGCCAAGCATGCGATCCACACCAACACGGATGAAAAACCTACTGTCTTAATTGAACTTCCTATCACCCATTGGCGATTCAGGCCAAATTGGAACGCGAGCCTCTTCAATAAAATATATGAAGACCAATCAGTGATCATTCCTTCATCTCCTGCGACGATTCCTTCTGATACAAGCAAAGACAACGTCCTTCCAAGCTCGTTTTGCACCCTCTTCATGCAAGCCTACACCGGATATCCACCTTCTGGTACCACCGGCCTGGTTAATACCAAAACGATCGATTCCAATAATGTGAAGACCTCCTTGAACTCCACTGCACCTCGTGCTTCCCTTTACACTTGGACCTGGACTTTTTCTCCCAACAGTGACTCCGTCTCCTTTCACCGAGTTCAATTCAACACCATCTCCTTCCGACGTGTCGCGTCATCAAGACGTTCTTCTGTCAAACGCCAGGAAAAGTCCACTGTAACCGCACTACCCGTAATGCCACCTACATTACCCAGTTCAGACCATCACTCTGCCCCACCTTGGGGACCAACTAACCTCGGATGGACCTTCAATCCTCAGACCGAAATTGCAACATTCTGCCGTGTACCAAAATCTGTTCCCTCACCACAGCCTCCGATGTGCAATCGACTACGACCACCTGAGGCCCATGCTGAGAGCACTGACCTTCCAAACGCCGCTCCTGCATACAATCGATCATTGCAATCACCATGCTGCAACCAGATTTGCTCCACGCCACATCTTCAGCCTGTCCTTCGACTCTCCAGACGACACCGTGATGCCCTGAAGATAATGCTGTATCACTTGTATGCCAATATCCTGTCCATGAATTGGTTTTACGACACTTTTGACTGAACATTGCGATCTAATCCATGATTTGTGTTCGATCATGCCCAACGGTTTTGTATCATTTACAACCATGGAATTCTATGGAACCATGGAATTTTCTTCTTTAAGTGTGAATCAAGGGGTGTGTACCTGAATCGAGGGGTGTGCCTCCGAATCCATGGTAAATTGGATGACTGCATGGCGCTCAATTTGGACGTGCACGTGCCCACATTCCAGCATTTTTTTTTTGATACACTTAGAGACATTTACTTATACGTCTCCGGGCATTTATGTACCGTGCTCCAAGGCTACACGCGATTTCCGGTATGGAGATCCCACTGAAAACATACGATCTAGATCAGATCTCACACAAAAGGAGTCTACCGATGGGCCTTTGGTATGATATTTGATCCTTGACTTGATATCTGGCGACTACATCTGATTTCACAAACGCGATGTCCCGTATTGAGACCCCACTGAACACACATCACTGAACCGCCTGATAATTCACCACTCCTCCACTCAGTGCCGAATCAAGGGGTGTGTTGCCGGTTCCGCCGAATTCACGGAACTTACTTAAGCCAAAGCGATGATTCAAAGCTTAATTAACATATGAGCTAGATGAGATCTAATACAGAAGGAACCTACTAGTCGGTTTTGGACCCCGTTCTTCAATCCTTGCCTTGATATTCTCCTTACATTCCTCCAGACCAATCCTCTCCTACGGCATCAAATAAATGGATGGTGTGATCATAACTCTGTTCTTCGATCATCCCTTTGAATCATTCAAGCAGTTGCAATCGCTTCTGAAACATCCAAACAAATCCAATGCTTACGATTTGATTCTACGATCAAATTGCTTTCTACGATCTCTCAATCGTATTCCACACTCAACCGATTCCTACGATTCAATCCCTTGGTCGGCGTTTGATATTTGATTCTGGAATCGATAGATCTTCTTCCTACCAAGTCAGAAATGAATCCCCTCCGATTCCATTCGTTTCTTCGACACGTATCTTTGAGATTCTACGATAAGCCAATCTCATCTTTGCAAATATGACTCCCATCTATTTGTTGAGATCCACAATTGATCCTTCCTCTCCAGTTCAATCAATCCACCCCATCAGGAATCAATTCATTTGACTCTATTCGACGATTGAATTGAACCTAAAACTTCCCTTGCATTCCTTCAATGCTACTCCGATTCCATTCGTTTCTACGTCAAGTCTCTTTGAAATCCTACGACGCTCCGATCTACAATCAAACGATGTCTACAATTCTACGGTTTGATCTACGATCTCACGACTTTCACGTCACTCTCAAGTGTCTCGTTATATTGATCTCTGTTTCTTCTTGGATCTACATCCAATCCATCGTCTTTGTGTTGATGATCACTCTAGGTGATATCGTCTTCATGCTACGATTTGACTCATAATGTCTTCATACTACGATTCGACCAGTCACTCACTCATCTCCAACTGCATCATCAATCGTCATCTATACATTGATGTTTTGTTATACGCTCCATACAACGTATGGTCGTTCTTTCGTTTCCGCCTTTCTTTGGTTATTTCGCTACCGACCATTGCTCCCCCAACAAACACTTCAAGATTAACACCCCAGCAGGTACTTCTCTCCGCGGACTACCGACCCTTCTACCAGAATCTCTTTCACCACCATGGAATTCGATTGAACCATGGCGTTCAGTCCCATACGTGTCGAATCGAGGGGTGTGCATCTGAATCAAGGGGTGTGCACTGGATCACCTCATGTCGCTTAATTTGGACACATCTCCCTTACAGAGTTTTCCTCATCAGCCTCAACACATTTACCTACCATCGCGCAAACGAGATACAGATTCCGCTGCCAACAAATCAACGAACCGGCAGGTAATCCAACACTCCTTCACCAAGTGTTGCATCAAGGGGTGTGTTGCCGGTTAACAAGAGCGAAACACAAATGAGAGTTCCAATATCCAGACAAAGATATGATTCAAAGCTTAATTATCATACGAGCTAGATGAGATCTGAAACAGAAGGAGTCTACTAATCGGCTTTGGACCCCGATCTCTAATCCTTGCCTTGATATTCTCCTTGCATTCCTTCAGACGATGACGCGGCGATCTCTTCCTTGACAAATCAATCAACTTCGATTTGATGTCATCGACAGACCTTCCTCCCAATTCTCTTGTTCGAATTCTCTACGGCCCCACGTCTAATTGATATACAAGTGTTCGATATGTATATCCATCACTCATCGATTACAGATTGCTCAAATCCTACCATTTGAATCTACGATATTGATATACTATCATTTTGATCCCTACTACATTCTCAACGAACGATCGATCAATCACAGCGTTCAATTCTTTGATTCCCTAATCAATCCACCTCATCAGTAATCAACTCGTTTGATTCTATCCCGCGATCTCCGATTCAATTCTTTCCCACTCTGGGTATGGCATGATTGTCTGATCCAATGCTGTTCTACAATCGATCAATTTCTACGGGTCGTTTCCTACAATACGATCAATCCATTGCTCTCCCCTAAGATGAGCATTCTTCCACTCTCCATTAAGGCTCCACACAAGGTTTTTTCTCTGTCTCGATCCAATCGATTTCTGATATTCTCCTTGCATTCCTCCGGATCAATCCAATTCTAGGACTAACTACGATCACGTTTCCATGCGTCGATTCTGATTCTCCAATCTCCTCTCGAACGATACGAGTCCATTGATCTCAACGATTTTTTTGTCCATCCCCAGTAGATACTCCAGATCGATTATCGCTGTTCCCTTTCTTCCTGAGATCAGCACCAATATTTACGTCTACGGTACAATTGGGAACGCCAAGCCAGTTCCTCCTCTCGGACGACTCTATATCCCATCCGTGATATCCAATACGCTCAACCAATACACACGGCTTCGACTCCGTGCTATCATCCTTTGACGATTTTGATTCCCCGATCTACTCTTCTTCTCAATTCCGAGGTCAATCCCTCTGTCAAATGTCGATCCCTTCTTCTCCACATACGATTCTATCCTACGGCTTGGAGCAGCAATCAATCCTCAACGTTTGATATTTGATTCCGGCATCGATAGATCTTCTCCCTACCAAGTCAGAAATGAATCCCCTCCGATCCCATTCGTTTCTACGATTCGTCTCACAATCAATTTCTATGAATGATCCCGAATATCCCATCACTCAATCACTTGACCAATGATCAATACTCGGTTTTGTCCTCAACAATTTGAGCCATTGTTCTCCTAAAATACTCAGGCGTTATGGAGTGCAACCCATCCACATCCGTTCTGTTTTACCTCTGACAATTTGATCCAACGATATGATTTGACTCTATCCAATGTGTGGCATTGATGGGTTATTTTACGTCTTAATCTCCAGTCTTCTTCCTGTGATGAACGGTTCCTTCCGTTCGATTCCGCTCCATTGATATTCTACGACTATCTACAATCAAGTTTCAAAGCGACTCACCCATGAATCTCCCCTCCATTGAGATCCTCAATAAAGCCTTTTGCTCCAGTGCAATCGATCTATCTCTACGTGTGATCCCAATGTTCCACTTTGTCCCTACGATTTATGATCCACTCTTCTTGTTTGTTATCCCATCCGCGATATCCCGCAAGCATTCTTCTTCTCTCCAATTTTGGATTCTGAAATGATCGATTATTTCGACTCTCTACACTTGGCATCAATAGATCTCTCCTCATTGGTCTTCCCTCCGTTGAGATTCTCAATGATCAACAACTCCTCTCTTTGATATCATTCCACGAGTGAATCTAAGACCATCCATTTCTCCCTAAGAACTACGATTTGATTCTACGATCATATCAATTCCTACGATCTAGCAATCGTAGTTGACGATCAATTGTCATCACTTTGACTACAAACATGATGCTCAAATGAATATCTATGTCTCGATACTACTCCGGTTACGAATACCGCTCTGATCTCGATCTTCTATCCCATCGACCCTACGATTGATCCCCCCAATACAAATCACTCCAGCATCATTCTTCCTTTCCCTCAGTTTCCTTGCATCCCTTCAATGCAACTTCTACCAACTGTGGAATTGACGTTCGATTCTACAATCCCTCAATTACGATTGGTAACTCTTCCACGATCAATCAACTCTCTCCGCAGACGATCTCAAACTCCAATCTAATCAGCGCTACGATTACTTTCAATCTCTTCTCATTGACTGCACACTACGATCCTTTGAGCCTTCCACTCCGCTCCATAATCAATCAATCGTCTTCAATGCAGCTCACTCAAATTCTACGGTCTCTTTGAGATTCTACGACAAGTCAATCGATTCCCTTATCCATCAATTCTCAACCAACCTCTACAATTTGGTCCAACCCTTTGATAAAATCAATCCTCAACTTCTACAATTTGAGAACCCTACGATCCGGGATACGATCATATCGCTTTCTACGGTCTCGTCTCTATTTGATCCACGTGATTCTATTCCAAGGTCGGATCAAAACCTACCATCCATCCTCGATTACGATTGGTAACTCTTCCACGATCAATCAACTCTCCCCGTCGATTCGAATTCTCCAATCCCGAACAATACGTTTCACAATTCACCAATCGCCCACTTATGCTTGATTCCTTCCCTTGGTCTCTTTGTGTTTCTTCTACGAGTTGATCCTGTTTCTCCAATCACTATTCGATCTCTACTGATCAAGTTTCTATGAGCCGATTCCGATTCCCCAATCTCCTTTCCATGATACGCAGCAATATTCCGTCTTGTCTCCAATTTGATTCAACTGGTACTATGGTCGATCCCTATGTCGACTGTTGCTCCTTTTTTCTACTCCACATTCGAATCAATTATCAATGTTCCATTTCTTTCTAAGACAACCTTCGATTTTGGATTCCACTATGAATCGATTCGGATTCTCGAATCTACGTCTATCTAGGATCAAGTTCCAACTTACTCTTGAAAAATACGAGTCAATCGATCTCTAAGATTCTTATTTTCCATTCCGATCGATAACTCTTCTACCACCAATCAATCGCCCTCGAATCTCCAATTAACCTTCCTGTTGATTTCGCGACCACTACATACTCAAGCACCTCTCCTTCCCCATTGATGTCTCATGATACGTAATATCAATCTTTCGATTCTACGATTGCAATCATCCGATTCGATATACAAGCCCATACTTAAGTTTTTGAGTTCTACGAGATGGAGAACCGACTTGTAATTCAACACTCCTTCACTAAGTGTTGAATCAAGGGGTGTGTTGTCGGTCAAAAATACACGTAACCTACTTACGTACATTCTACAGCAGTTATATCCATTCTACACTTGAAAAGTTACTTATACTCCTCCAGAGATAAAAATGACTTCAAGTATCCAGACATTTAGGTCATATCATGTGTTCTCTGTCTTATGACGAATTACACATGATTGACGACCGGTTTAGACATCCCTACATACATACAACACTAACACAGGGATACCGGTCGAATACAGTAAAATACACAGTAACAGAGCAATCTCACGATATGCTCACTTCTCTTTAAATTTTAACATCATATACCTTTGGTCGATTTTTAGAGTAACAACACCATCATTGGCCTCTGCCCTTTCTTTGGCTTCTCTTGCTGTCGTTGATAGAGATATGTTCCTGCTTGATAGTCTTGCAACCAGAGTCACCGTGAGTTGCTCAAGCTGTTCTGGGTCCAACCTTGTTGTTACCGATGGAGGTAGTAAGCCCATCAGGTTGCCCGCCGCCTCTGTTTCCGCCGCGTCCGCTGCTTCTGCTTCTGCTACTGCTGCTGCCGCGGTTGCAGCTAGTTGAGCTCTGGTTGGTGGCGCCATGGTGTGTTGTTTCGGAGTATGCTGTAGGAATTAGGCTTGTAATAAGGGGTTTGTTAGCTTTTGCTTTCATGAGGAAGCTGTGATTGTGATTTTCTGAGTTCTGAAGCAACTTGTGGAGTATTTTTCTTTCCACGTGCTTTTGCTAGTAAACAGGTTCATATCCACGGTATGAGGATTGATTCCTATCAGAACCCCAATTTTTTCAGTTCCTCTATACTTAAGCTCAACAGTTGTTTCCCTTTTTTCAAAACGGTATCGAATATTTGTTCGTCTCTTATTAAATATTTGGTTCAGCATTTTTCGTCATTTCTATTTTTTGTGTATGTGTTTATCCAATACTGGGTATGTATATTACCTCGGCTGGTTTTGTTATCATATCATTTGTATACGAGTGAGTATACTTGGGCTCTTTTCTGTAGGAATTGAATTTGATTCCCATTTGCTTTGTTTTCGAGGTCACGTTTTCGAGATCGCGTGCCTCTCTTTATTAACGGTTCTTCTGTAGCCGTTATGCGATTCGTAGTACTGAACACGCGTACATCGCTTTATTCCGGGCGTTATTTTGCCGTTATATTTCCGACACATCTATTGCTGTTCCCATCGTTGGGGACCTCTTGCAAGTGTCTATTTTGGTGGATATGTTGTTACTCTAAAAATCGACCAAAGGTATATGATGTTAAAATTTAAAGAGATGTGAGCTCAGAGAGACGCTCTTATGTTACTGTGTATTTTACTGTATTCGACCGGTATCCCTGTGTTAGTGCTGTATGTATGGATGTCTAAACCGGTCGTTGTAGACCATGTGTAATTCGTCATAAGACAGAGAACACATGATGTGACGTAGATATCTTGATACTTGAAGTCATTTTATCTCTGTAGGAGTATAAGTAACTTTTCAAGTGTAGAATGGATGTAATTGCTGTAGAACGTACGTAAGTAGGGTACGCGTATTTTTGACCGACAACACACCCCTTGATTCAACACTTAGTGAAGGAGTGTTGAATTACAAGTCGGTTCTCCATCTTGTAGAACTCTAAAGACTTAGGTATAAGCTTAGATATTGAATCGTAGAATCAGAGTATCATTGAAGGAGAGGTGCTTGAGTATGCGGTGGTCGCGAAACCGATGGGGTCGTTGAGTGAATTAACCGGAGTTGGTTTTAGAACCTTGGAAACGATCAATTGGATGGATATGAGTGGAGAATCCAATCGTAGAAGTTGAGGATTGATTTTATTGAAGGGTTGGACCAACGATTGACACTTCGACGGAGGGGATGAGCGTTGTTAAGATGCATCATTTATGTTAGACTCGAACGTAGGGACAAAACCTGCCGTATTGGACGACGTGAGATTAAGTGTTGAATATGATGATCGGCAGCCGGAATATTTTGCGTATTCTGGGAAGGAGATTGGGAAATCTGAATCGACTTCATTGACAAGGGAATCGAGATTCGAAGACGATTGATTGATAGTAGAAGAGTTTTTAGTCGGAATTGAAAAGAAGATTAGATTGGGGAATCTTGTCGTAGAATCGCAAAGAGACTTGTCGTAGAAACGAATGGAAACGGAGGGGGTTCGTTTTTTTGACTTGGTAGGAAGAAGATCTATCGATGCCAGAATGAATTATCAATTGCTGACGAAGGGATTGATGTGTTTTGGATCGTAGAACGAATTGTAGTATCGGTTGAGTGTCAAAGGCGATGGTCGGTGGCGGAGGGATCAACCATAGTGCAATTTAATCGCCAAAATGACTAAAGCCGGTTAGGGATGAGGCAAATCGATTGAACTGGAGCAGAAGATTCAATTGAGGATCCCAACGGAGGGGAGAGACATGATCAAATCATGCCCCAGATTGTAGGGATCAATATGGTCGTATATCAGAGCGTAGAGTGATCATACGTGGCGCTGTAGAGACAAAAGGAATGTCTTTGAACAGGAGAACTCATAGCCGTAAATGCATGATCAGATGTATCATGAGGTCGATGGAGCGAATGGTAGATTGGAGAATCAGAATCGAACGTTGTGATTGATCGTCCATGTCGTAGGGTAGGGTCAAGCGTATGGAGGAATCAACTGTATCAATTGAAGCGGAACAGAAGGCTCAATTGAAGGTCTCAACGGAGGGGGGATCCATGAGTGATTGTGTTTTGATTGAGCGTGAGGATTAGCTCAAAGAGGAGAAGGGGTTGACAGTCGACAAAGGGATCAACCATCGCATGAAATTCGAACCGGAGACTTGGAAGTGAGATCTATCAGTATCAAGGCTTGGGATAATCGGAATCAATCGTAGAAATTGATTGTGAAACAAATCGTAGGGTTCATGCCATATCAAGCGTAGGAAAGAATTCAATGCAATCGTCGAATAGAATCAAACAAGTTGATTAGCGATGAGACGTAATGATTGCTGATCTCAACGAAGGGGAAACAAAGAATCAGATTGATAAGGAAAGTCAGGATCGAATCTTAGAAGAAGCGTAGAGATGAAGTGGAGACTTGGAAATTGAATTTGGGAGGAAGCAGATCTATCGATTCCAGAATCAAATCGCAATCGGTTGAGTGTGGAATACGATTCGGAGATCGGAATGCGATTGAGAGATTGTAGGAATCAATATGATCGGTCAGTAGCAATTGCAACTGCTTGAATCAAACATAATTCCAGAGTGGGGACGGAATGATTTGATGCCTTAGAAGAGGATTGGTTTAAGGAATGCAAGGAGAATATCAAGTCAGGGATTGAAGAATGGGGTCCAATGCCGACTAGTAGATTCCTTCTGTATGAGATCTCATCTACCTCGCATGTCAATTAAGCTTGGAATCATATCTTTGTCTTGATCCTTAGTTACGAGAATCGTGTTTAGTGCGTTAAGTACCGTAAGTTCCGTAAGTTCCATGAATTTGTCTGAACCGGCAACACACCCCTTGATTCGGCACGGAGTGGAGGAGTGGTGAAGTATCAGTCGGTTCGGTGAGGGTGTTTTCAGTGGGATCCATAAGTAAAGTGGTGGAGGCTCATGATAAAAAACGCTGGAAGTTAAGCGCGTTCAAATTAAGCGTCGAGCAGTTATCCAACGCACACCCCTTGATTCAGATACACACCCTTTGATTCAGATGCACACTCCTTGATGCACACTTAAAGAATCAAATTCTATGGTTCAATAGAATTCCATGGTTGTAAATGATACAAAACCGTAGGGCGAATTCCGATGTGCCATCAACTGCTGATGCAAGGAGACCAAGGGAAGGAATCGATAATAGTGGATCGAATGCAACTCGGCAAACTAAATGGTTGAAGAAGCGGGCGGTTGTAATCAATCAATCCAGAGTATCATAGAACCAAGTCATCGACAATGTGTTGGCATATAGATGATACAGATTGACCTTGAGGGCATCTCGATGTCGTTTGGAGAGTCGAAGGACAGGCTGTGCTTTTGAGCCAATGTGACTGCGGCATGGGGATTGCAATGATCGTATGTATGCTGGTGCAGCGTTTGGAAGGGCAGTGCCCTCAGCAATTGCTTCAGATGGTAGTAGTCGATTGCGCATCGGAGGCTGGGGTGAGAGAGCAGATTTTGGCAAGCGCCGGAACGTTGCAATTTCAGTCTGAGGGTTGAAAATCCATCCAAAGTTAGGTGGTACAGAAGGTAGAACAGGATGATGACCAAATCTAGTCAATACAGAGGGCGAGACAGATGGTGCGATCACAGAGGGAGACTTGTCCTGACGTTGGACAGGAGGACTCGAAGAGGTGCTGGCACGTGGAAAAGAGATGGATCGAGAGAGGACTCGACGGAAGGGGACTGATTCACTGTTGGGAGAATAAATCCAGGTCCAGGTGTAATGTGGTGCTTGATTTGGCATAGGAGCATTAGCAGTGAGAGTATCAGCCACTTGGCAATCAACGGGTTGGTCGGCACTATTGGAATTGTTCAAGTTGGTATCATCGAAAGACCGGGTCATATAAGGCAGACAAATCTTAACAGCAGTATCGGCATTAGGTTTGGCTGGTGTGACAGGGATAAGGCTGTGGGGTTTATCAGGTTGGAACTGGGAGCGGGCGTATCAAGAATGGAGTCCGTTGCTTGCACAGGAAGCAAAGCAGAGGTGGTTTGGATGGGATTGGAAACAGCCGTCTTGGTATGAACCAGGGCAGTGGTACCTGAAGGTTCAAACGTAGGATGGGAAGGAACAGGAAGAGTCTCGCTAACTACAGGAGCAGTAGGCTTGGTGCGATGCTTCCTTTTGGGAGGAAGTGTATCGGTCGTTTTATTTTTGCCAAATACTGCTTGTAGGTAGTGTGTAAGTAGAATCTGCTCACAATTTTTTTTGTTGACCAATCGTGATCGGGAAGGCGGTTTGACAGACAATCCTGATTCGTCTGATGGAATGCCAGTTGTAGTGGTATAAACCTTGTGGAATTCATATGGGTACCAATCTTTGTGAAATTTCCAATGGATGGTATGCAGTACCAAGTTTATGATTGGGTGTCCCCGTTGTGCACGTTTAGCGGCTATATCTAACACTTGTTTGTCTCTAACTCGTATTCTCCCCCCAATGGCTTTTGAATGCCAAAAAATTGTGGTGTTGGCAATTAAGGAGGAGATATGGCGTTTGTGCGCTTTAGATACTTCCGAGGGTGGAAGCGCATCCATGATGGCTGCTACTATGAGAGACTTGAGGACAGGGATTGGGTCCGGGCGGAGAGTCTCGACACCATCATCATCAACAAGGAAGAGGCTTGCAATATTAGGCAATATCCGGGAAAAGACTGCGTTGAGGTCGCTTTGTCTGTTGTTGGCTGTGAAGTTGGGGCCAAAGGAGAAGTGTATTCCCCGGACTTCATTCCAGCTGACTGCAGTTTGTGTCATGGTGGAAAATCAAGGACAGATCGGAGGAGATAATCGTCGGCGTCAAAGGCGTTCGTGGATTAAACTTCCGGGAAATGTGTTTCGCGAATCGGCTTTCGATGTGGCGGCGGTGAGGATGAAACGTCGCCGTCAAAATAATCAACCGTCGTTGTCGAAATCGTCGTCGTCGTGGAAATTAATCCGATGTGAAGAAGGATCTGGTATACACCCCTTGATATTCTTGTAGGTAGAAGCGTTCGATCGTAATGGTTGAAACGAATCGTTGCGGATGATCGTCGTTGGCGTTCTCTTATCAAACGGCGCGAACGGTCTTGGTCGTGGATTACTTCTTGTGATGCGATTAATGACCGAGGGGAGGTGCGACGAAACAATCCGAAAAGACCGTCAGAATGTTTCCCGGGGAAATAATCGTATTGTCCGGAGTAAACCGAAAAGAAAGAACCGGTGTTGCCGGCAGCGGAGAGAACGTTCTTTGGAGAAACGATCGAAGGAGGTTGAGATGGATGTGAATCGTTGTTGTAGGCCGTGGAGGTAAACGGGATAGAGATTGCTGTGCTCAGCGTTGTGCGGAGCAATTGATTGATTATCGAGATATCGAGATTTCGAGAAAGACCGTCGGAATGATCTGCGAAGGTGCAGAATTAATGTTTCGAAGACGGAACCAAAGAAATATCGACAGAACTGCCAGCAGCGAGATAACCTATTGCCGGGTAAACGTAAAAGGATTAAACGAAAAGACCGTAGGAATGTTTGTCGTTCACAGATGTCCAGAATAGTAGCGTTTCTTGCAGGAAGGGACACCAGGAAAATACCGAGTGCAGGATTGCCGAGGAAGGAGTTAACCGGCGGAACCGATGAAATGACCGAGCAAAGGTGCGGCGGTGAAGGGATGAATGTTGAGTGAATAAAGCAACTATCGTAGGATGAGTTGCAGTCTGTTGTGGTTTGAAGTGGTGCTTAGCACTATCAAATGGGCGTCGATGGTCCTTTATGGGGATGATGGACGCGGAAGGGAAAGTGTGAATGGGTGATTGCAATCGGCGTGTCCGGTGCAATGCTGGGCTTTCATTAAAGACGGCGGTGGTCTTTAGTTGGTATTAATGTAATCGTAATCGTTCGATCGATCGTCGTCCTTAGATGTGTATTACAGAAGGAGATTCTTGGTAGAATGTTCTGTAGATACACCCCTTGATACGTGCGCTTGGTTGTGTATTACAGAAGAAGATTCTTGGTAGAAGGATCTGTATACACCCCTTGATACGCAAGTAAGGAGGAGGAGAAAGAAAGAAGCGGGGAGGTCTATTGATACAGCCCGGCGATGCGAGTCCCGTACCAAGTATACTCTGGCTGTAACCGACAGTTGAGGTGCTGAACGGGCGGAGATAGGTAGCTTAAGGTAAACACTAGTGCTCTTGCGGGCCACTAGTGCAAGTTATAAGGGCTCTATAACCTGTTGTTACTCTAAAAATCGACCAAAGGTATATGATGTTAAAATTTAAAGAGATGTGAGCTCAGAGAGACGCTCTTATGTTACTGTGTATTTTACTGTATTCGACCGGTATCCCTGTGTTAGTGCTGTATGTATGGATGTCTAAACCGGTCGTTGTAGACCATGTGTAATTCGTCATAAGACAGAGAACACATGATGTGACGTAGATATCTTGATACTTGAAGTCATTTTATCTCTGTAGGAGTATAAGTAACTTTTCAAGTGTAGAATGGATGTAATTGCTGTAGAACGTACGTAAGTAGGGTACGCGTATTTTTGACCGACAACAGGATAACAAGCTTTTGGTGTTCATTTCTCTCCCCTACAAACCTCAGTAGAAGCCACGGGTATTAGTATTAGCCTGGTGTGCTCTGCTGCGCTAGTGTTGTTAATCTTCTAAGCGCCTGAGTCTCTTCTGTTGGAGAGGGTCTTTAACGTCCAGCCTTTTTTGGCTTCAGACGGCGATTAACCGGTGATCAGTCGGCAATCAGCTTTCATTTTGTTACCCAGGCTCTATGAGTCCATATGGGTCTGATAAACTTTATATTTTCTCTTGTCACTAACGCGTTTACACGTGTAGTCCGCTAGATATTCTTACTAGCAGTATTCAGTGATTTCAAGTATTAGTATTTGGATTTGTGAGCAATTACGTGTAAGATGACCTCTGAGATCGAACCTCTATCGGTGCTCTATTACTGTTAGCGATTCAGCGAGTCGGCTCGCTTATTTTGCCTGTTAGTCATACGTGTGTGTTATCTCATTCGTGTGTATTCCCGAATGTTCGTACGTCTGTACGTTTGTTACCGGCGCTTTTCTAGACGCGAATTCGCGATCGACCGACTATCAGAAATAATCCAATCTGAAAGACCATTCCACTGAAAGATCATCCCATTGAAACAAAATCTAACACCACAGCCCGAATCCACTGAAATTTCGGCTTATCTCGTACACCAAAGAACAGATATCACTGAAAATAGCACCATTGAGATCTGCTAAGCCAATAGAAAATACTCTGAAAGAAAAATCTCGACACGAAATAAAAATACCCCGAAAACAAAAACAAAAACAATCTCGTAACAATCATCATGTTCTCTTCATCGGAAATGCTCTCTTTATCGGAAATCCTCATAGTCACCTGCAGCTGCATCATAGCGCCAGCAACCATGTACATCATGAACAACCAAACGGTCCAGGCCATCAAAAACCAAACAAAGAGCAATGACCGAGAGAAGGCTAACCAAGTAAAGTGTGAGGAACGAGACAGGGCCATTGAGAGATTGACTCATGAATTATCGAAACTCAAGGAAAAAGAGAAAGAGTACAAGAAGGATGCCCGTCAGCGCCTCAAGCCAAGACAAATCCAGGATTTCGATGGTAGCCAAGATAACTGGATCAAATGGAGATGTGATACAAAAGCAACACTCGATGCCACCGGACACAGAGACATTATGGAAAGTTGTGAAGCAGCTGACAACGACCACCCATTGAACAGCGCGTTATGGGGTACATTACTGAACGCATGCAGTGGGGGTAGTGCATCTTCCATAGTCACCAGACATGAGGATGCCAGTGACGGTCATGCAGCATGGAAAGAATTGTTGGAATGGTATAATTCAGAGTCTCAACAAGAGGCCTATGCAGCAACAATGAAATTAAAATTGGAAGGGGTTAGACTACACCCTGGCGGCAATATTTCCGACTACATCAACAATTTTGAAAGTATCTACCAAAAAGGAAGCAAAATCCCACGATTCAACATACGCGAATGTGATGCCAAGAATACTTTTGCGCGTAATCTATTGGACCCTGACCTGGCTCAACTCAAAATGGAGCTCCAAGAAAGCCGAGCCAAGATGAACCTGGTGGAAATGGTGCAGAAGCTTAGAATTCGGGACGAGGAACTTCGCTTGAATTTACTGGCAGATAAAAACGACAATAAACGATCTATTCGCAGAGTTACAGAAGCTCAAGAACCACCAACAAAACGCCAACAATATGCACCTCCACCGGCCAGCGACGGTGTCCTTACTACGGTCTATCCCAACCTTAAAGGTATTTTACGAATCCCGCCGACAACATGGGCCAACTTATGTAAACCACACAGGGAATGGGTTCTACTTTACAATCGATCTGCGCGTCACCAAGAATCGCCACCACCGACACCAGCTGATATTACTCTGGGCGCTCCACAGGATGATGGCCTCAACAATACAGATATCTATCGCGCCAACAACAACAAGCCTAGACGCGTCCGGCGAATCTCTAAACCGGCACCTCTTGCACACCCAATTCCATTAGCACCTTTGCCACTTCCTGCCGAGGATACAGAGGACAGCATCGGATCCATCGATGAATCCACTCTTTTCCCCCCAGGGAGCACCGAACTTCGTACAGTCCGATTTCACCTGCATTCTGAGGGGGGAGATGATGACAATGGCACGCCACAAACAGCAAACCAACAGAATACAGGCTCCAGACCTAGAAGAAATCCAACCAGAAGGGCAAGGGCCGCATCCTTCTTTTCCACGGCTAGACGGTTGAAAGTGATGCAACCAATCACATATGAAACAAGTGATAGTGAGAGCACCGACGATGACAGTGAGGAGAAAGGAATACCTGATCTAGTGGAACGAACTGCGATCTACAGCAACAGTGATGACGATAGCAACAACACCGGCAAGAAGAGACAGCAGAGTAAATCCAATCCACCAATCGCAAGAAAGAAAAAGACTATTCAGGGTACACCCAGGAGACAACAACAACTGCAGACACTCAGACGCTATCAGGAAGTAAAACCGGATGATAACATTGCAGTAATCGATAGTGGAGGGGGGAAACGACCAACTGTGACAGCCAGGGCATGGACGAAAACAGGAGGAGACACAGGAATGACATCAGTAATGAAACCATACATGTCGCAAGACGATGATGATCTCGTGGAATATCCTGTATGCAGCGCAGCAACAAAAGCATTCATTCCAGGACGACAGGAACCAGTGATTCTACTAGTACACTACGCAACCTTTATCTCACGAGAAAAGGATTTTACAGATGGGGAATCGCTACTTACAACCATGGATATGGGTTCTCACAATGTATTGGTGAATGGATTGCAACCCCAAATAAGCGACAAATGCGGTATCACAATTGAAAATACATTCCTACCATTCAGTTACGATGATGAAAAAGTCTACTATCACATCACAAAACCAACAGAGGAAGAAATGAAGGAATTGGAAGTCTTTGAATTAAACTCCCCGGCACCACCGAATATGAGACAGTACCCAATGTTGAGAAGGAAAAGATCGAGGGAAAAATTCGCCTTTGGAAATCTACCAATACTAGAATTGAGGAAGAGATTTGGAATGTTACCAGAAGAAACAGTGAGAAAAACACTAGAAAATACCACCCAATTCTATGAGGAAATCGAAGAAGAGAATCGAGCGATACCAAGAAAGCACTACAGGAAACGGTTCAAAGCCTTCCACTACAAGCGGCAAAATGAGGACGTCAGTACTGATTACACATTCTTCAGCCAAAAGACCTCACAAGGACATAATGGTGGTCAATTCTTTGCAGGAACAAAATCCAAGATGTGGTCGTTCCATCCATTAAAAACAGAATCACAATGCACCAATGCCCTACTGGACTACCTTCAAGAAAGAGGAGCTCCCAATACAATTATCAGTGACAATGCCAAATCAGAAAAGGGAGTAAAATGGACTGAAATTATGCGACAAAATATGATCAAAACAAGAACTTCCGAGCCACATTATCATCACCAGAACCCAGCAGAGTCAGAATGGGCTCGATTGTCGAAAATGATTCAAAACTGTTTGAGAATGTTCAAAGCCCCTATAGGATTGGCAAATTGGTGTTCCCTGTGGTGCGTTCAAATCAACAACTTAGCCGCAAGAAAATCGTTGGGATGGAAAGCGCCACAAGAAATATCACAAGGCTGGACACCAGACGTATCACACTTACGATTCCACTTCTACGAGCCTATCTGGTGGTACAACCCAAGCTTCAAGTCACCTAAAAGCAACATGAGAAAAGGAAGATTCCTAGCATTTGCTGATTCCACAGGAGACGCAATGACGTATTATATATTGACTGAACCAGAATCATCTAAGGAGAAACGGCAAGTACTCATGCGATCAGTTGTGAGAACAAGAAGAAAAAATATTGGAACAAAAGATGAATATGTGAACGACGATCCAGAAGCAGCGGAATTCCGACTATCAACTTCAGAGCACCAGCAGAACCTCACCGATATTCAAAGCACAGATGAAGTCCCAGTATTGGTGCCAGGCAAGAGATTCGATGCAACTACCACGGGGATGGAATATTCAACCAGCAACAATCTACTTGATACACCAGAATCTGAACAAACAGATCCAGGGGAGCAAGAAGAGGAAAATGAAGAAACCGAGCACAAAATTGAAAATTCGGATCAGGAAGCACTCCCTAGTATAGTCGATGGAACCAATAACGCAGAAACACACAATAATATACTTGAAAGTAATGATACCAACCTGGACCTTACCTTTCGAAAAATACTGGGCCATTTTTGGAAAGAAGGCATCCTGATCCTTAAATCACAATACTTGGATGACCTGGAAGGAAACACTGTATTGAATACTCCATTTCCCCAACTACGAAAAGATGAGCCTGTTGCCTGTGCAAAATACATAACACGATACATCATCGAAGCAGGCGGACGAAGGGGTAGCCACCCCCTACTGGATTGGTCAAGCGCAGTTCTCAAGCAGGATACAGCAATTACACGCCGGATTCAATTACTACAAGCTAGAAAAACACGTCGCAACACCAATCCGAAGAAAATGTCCAGAAACCAAAGACAAGCCAAGAAGAAAAACAAAGAAAAATTTGGCCTACAAATTCCTAATACCTACAATGACTGTGTTCGCATTGACCAAGCTGCTGGCGACACTAAATGGCAAGACTCGATTCAAAAAGAGATGGATAATTTGGATCGGCTCAAGTGTTTCAAATATCATCCAGCCGAGAAAGAATTCCCCAAGTCCAAAGGATGGCAACAAGCAAGGCTCAATATGATCTGGGACATCAAAAGTGAAGACAAACGATACAAGAGCCGGCTGGTTGCAGGGGGGCATTTGGTGGATTCTACCGAATATAATACATATTCCAGCCAAGTCAACAGCCTATCTGTTTACCTATTATTCCTCATTGCACAACACCAAAACCTTGACCTAATGACTGCAGACGTGGGAAACGCTTTTCCAACAGCACCGGTCCAAGAAAAAGTATGGTGCTGGGCCACGGATGAATTTGGAGACAAGAAAGGCTGCAAGGTGGAAATACAACGAGCTCTGTATGGACTAGCAGGTTCAGGACGTGCATACGCTGATTTCTTTGCAGACACTCTGATGAATCTAGGATTCAGACCCTCCAGGGCTGATCCAGATCTTTGGATGAAACTGAGTGAAGACAACAAAAGCTACAACTACATTGGAACACACGTTGATGATCTTATGGTAGTGTCAAGAAAGCCTCAGGATTGGATTGCACTGATCGAACAAGAATTTGCACTCAGAAATATCGAATCTGAACCCGGATATTATTTGGGTACAAGCTTGACAAGGATAAAGGATGGGAGATTATTATTGAATTCTACAAAATATATCTCAGAAGTCCTAAGGAAATATCAAGACAAATACAATATTACTCTACGAAATGAGAACCTACCAATGAAAACGGACTGCCACCCAGAATTAGATGACTCAGAACTACTCAACGAATCAGGCCACAAGGAATTCCAACATATCATCGGTCTAGGACAATGGATAGTATTGTCCGGAAGAATAGACATTGCATATGCCATCTCATCACTATCCAGATTCGCATCCGGACCAAGAGAAGGCCATCTACAAATGGCAAGACATGTGCTAGGATATTTGAAAAAATACAAAAAGAAAGGAATCTTAGTGGACCCACAATCACCCAAAATTCAGTCAATCGGGGAAGCGACAGTGAACTATGAAGAATTTACTCACCAATACAATTACTACAAAGAAGAACTAGATCCGATGTTCCCAACACCACTAATTGCAGAATTAGATTTAAATATCTTCTGTGACAGTGACCATGCACATGATCTGGTAACAGGAAGGAGCATTACCAATCTGATCGCGTTTGTTGGATCAATGCCAGTATACTGGAAATCAAAACGACAAACATCAGTTCATACCAGCACATTTGGAGCAGAATTCACAGCACTCAAAGATGCAGTGGCATTAGCCATCATGTTGAGGTACCATCTTTGATCCATGGGAATCCAAGTTACCAAGCCAACTGAAATACATGTGGATAACAAAAGCATGGTAATCAACTCGACCAATCCAGCAAGTACACTCAACAAGAAATCAATCGCACTAGCATATCACTTCGTCAGACAACACCAAGCAGGAAAAGTAATCTCCATCAGCCATATCAAATCTCATGAGAACTATGCGGACATACTAACAAAACCTCTTAACAGTACCGCACTAAGAAGCCTGCTTAATGAGTTCATGACGATGTAAAAAGCTAAGTACAAAATAAAAACGAGTAACAAAAACAATAATAACTGTCCACTTAATTCCTCGAACACAAATCCATGCCTAAAAATATCTTTGTTTGTAAACAATTCGAAATGTTATACTAGACATAAAATCTGCCAAGGCAATACAAAAGAATGGCATGGATTTCGGGGAGAACAACCGGAATTAGAGTTGTTAAGTGAAAAACAGAATAAATGAGAGAATATGACGTAAGGCGTAACAAGAAACGCAATACGTATTACGTATTACGGTTTACGTATACGTAATACGTATTACGTTTTACGTATACGTACGTATACGGAATACGTAATACGTATTACGTATACGTAATACGGATATCCTACCACGACTAATCTGGATACACTTTAATACGTAATACGTAATACGTATTACATGTACGTAATACGTAATACGTATCACGAATACGTAATACGTAATACGTATTATGAATACGTAATACGTATAACCACAACTAACCAAAGATACACGGGTTACGACATGTGTATGTTGGATGTGGCAAATTGAGTATGATAAGAAACAGATCTAACAATCAGCGACAAGTACCAATAAATAATGGAATCGCGGACAGCTGGCTAAGGCTAAATACTGTACCGATCTACTAAGTGATACGGGATTACCATGACTAAGTGCCAAGGCACTATCATGATTAATCCATCACAAATGAATGAGACTTGATATGCCTGATTGGTTACGCACGCTTCACTATTGATCCAGAGAATATCCGGATCGCTTAATTAAGCGATCAATCGCTTAATAAGCGAACAACAAGGGATTGCATGTGTTAACAAAAGGACTAACACGAGAATACGCGGAATACTCCAATAGAGGTCCGGATTCTTAGATTAACCTAATTAGATCATAATTCAAATTACCAGTTATTAAAGTTGGTGCATATGGAGTCTCTCTCCCGGCGACGCTAGATGAATATTATGTGGGTTTTCTCCAAAATCAAGGTCATAAAAAGCGTTGCCATTATGTACACTGTGGTGAGAGATGTTTTTGAAATACTGTTCAACATTCACTCCTTCGTCAACCGTTGGAGCAGTAAAATCAGATATATTCCAGAGCCGAATGGATTTGTACTCATCCCCATTTTGGTGCTTAGACACTTGCATGTTACCACTTTTAAGTGAAACGGGAACCTTCAAAACATTCACACGAGCATTAATACCAAGTGCTCTGGGACAATTGCAATGCCTACAGATCATCTTTGAATTCGATGTTTGATAATGTCCACAAAGTTGGTCGTGCTGGGGAGTATCACCTATGAAATAAGCAACCGCAAATTTCATTTGAACCGACCATTTCTTCTTGTTCCACGGCAAATTAGACCATTCAATACCATTCGTTTGGTTGCAGGCATCTTTCAAAGAAGAAAGAGCCAAACAAAGGCCAGAGTGAAGATTATTCACATTGTCAATTGATTCGGCACCTTTATCACGTGAACCCGTTGGATGAAAATATATAGCCTCCCAGGCATCCGGCCGGGAGTTTCGAGTTAGGGTGTTGAATATGCCAAGTGTCATGTTCAGTGGGGTAAGAGTGGTTTGACCACTATTGTCAATTGCAATTCCATCCATGTAGAGAATGATAGGAACCAGAATTTCATTCGATCCAGATTTGCATCTCTTCTCCCAAGTGTTGATCCACCATTCACCATGATGGAGTTCGTCAATATCAATATTGCCTTGAAGTTCTGGATAACGGACTGGTAAGGTTGGGTCTTCAGCATGGGGGAATGACAGATTGGCTTCCTTCACCAAAGTCACATTCATTAATAGGGAATGAAGTGCTTTTTGGAATGACCGGACATAGATTTGTTTGCGACTGGAAACGTCAGCACTCTGTGATTTCTTAGAACACCAGTCAATAAGATGAGGTTCAAACCCATCACCTTTTATTTCAGGCACAGTTGCAGAAATCTCCTTCATGACACTTGCCCTGGTCTTTATGAGATTGCCTTTAGTCCATGAAAATAAATTAAGCCGCTCCGATTCTATAGCCCATTCATACAATTCCTTCTCTGCAACTAATGGTATGCTATGATTCCGCATGATTTTCATTAACTTGATCTTGACCTTCAATTCGTCAGATATGTTTCTTCCTACATTGGGTGTTGTAATTGTCGTGTTTGAATCACAATGGGAATCGTCAACATCAATGTTGTTGTCTTCTTCGTCATCATTGACACTCAAAGAGTGGGGGGCCTCTATGCTCTCACTTCCATCTTCCTCATCGTCATCATTAGGAAAGAAAAAATTGTCATCAGAAACAGAATCATCGTCATCCTCTATGTTTGTTAATTCCCGACCAATCAAGGCACGCCCAATCGGTTCGACAGAAGGGTCGTACATAACTTGATTGTCAAGCACCTCTGGCAATGCGCCGTCACTACTCTGTGGACCATTATGGGTGTTCGTTAGACCTAATTGTTGAGTAGCATCCTCGAGCTTCTTCGATTTTCTAATGAATATGCAAGATGCAAAATCTACTAGCCCCGAAGATTGCTTGAAATAAGAATAGCATGATGCGACATTCAAAATATGGTCCCAAAGACCGGGAGAAACAACTATTCCCGTTTTCTTTCTTAGTCGCGCTGTAAACAGGGGGGGTTTCTGCTTCTTGGTAACCTTCTTCTTTCCCCTACCTATAGTGATCAGAGGAGAGTCACGGTAGCAACGTACACAATAAACCTGATATTTAGGTGTCGTCACCATCGTTAGTACGATAGCCAGTAATAACAATAGAAATGAGGAAACAATTGAGATTGAAAAATTGCGACCATGCACTGTTTGTTTCAGGCATAGAATTCAGTAACATGCCACTAATTCGGAAACAGATGCCAGTGGGGTAGGAAAATGCAATGTGCATCAAAATATTATGAGTTCGACATTAATTTCAATAAATGGGTGAAATTACAAAGGGGGACCAGTGGAGTTCGACCCAAATATGCGCGTGATTCGAAAAGAACCCCGAATCTCATTTGTGTGACGTAGTCCAGTTCTCTCATTTTCTTGGTGAGGGATGCCGTTAGGTCGCGTTGGACATCCAACACGCATAGTTCGGTTTCCATGTGTTGGAATGCTTCGAGGGCTGTGGTGCCCCGGGGGAATGCTTCTGAAATGGGGTCTTTCAATTCGTGTAGCATGTTGGGAAACTTCTTGTCCGTTAACAGTAAGTATGGCCTCTCTGTTGTACCTGTTCCATTCCACGAATAGGGTCCTGTGTCTCTTCCATAGTTTGTATGTATCCGACCTTAGTTCGACTGAGCTGTCGAGTTCCAGCGGTTTGGTGGGGGCCGTAGGGTACACTGCTTCAGGGTTCCTCTCCCGGGTACAATACTGCGTCTCGGTTTCCAATAGGAACGCATATCCCCCTCCCTGTATGTACTTTGTGGATGTCACTTCCGCTAGTGCGTTTGTAAGGGCCTTCTTGTATTCATACACGTCGATGCTGGTTGGTACCTGAATGGGCTTTAACTATGTGGGCTCCATTAGGTCCTTTAATACAGAGTAGTCTTTCTTCTTGCTCATAGTGTCGTTGCTGTCTTCGCAGTCACTATTGTCGTCTGTGTATTCCGCTAGCAGCTGTTGCTGTGACTGTATTTGGGCGGTTTGACTGTGAGAGTACTCTCGCAGGTCAAAGTTGTCTTTGGTTAGATCCTCTAGTCGTCCGTGGAGGTATCTGATTTCGTGTTCGGTGTCGATGCTGGTGTCTGGTGTGACTCCTCGGTGCGCCGGAGAATTGTCAATGTCTGTTGTGTTCCCCTCTGGCATTGACTAGGTGAGTTGTTGCTGTTGTAATCTTATCAATAACTAATAGAACCAAAGAACGCTCTGTTGTTATTATTTGCTAGTTTATCTGTTGCTGTTACGTTGTTGGAAAGAGTTATTTATAAGATTATGACCGGATTGTTTCCGGACCATATTAATCTCCCAATTACTAATCCAATATCTCTCTTTGTGGGGTTATCGGTCAATCGATCAATCAAGTGGTTACTGTTTTTAGTAGCCCGTACCTTTGTTGGTACCTCTGTTTAGTGCCTTAAGTATTGATTGATACTCACCGGAGCATATGTGTGAAATGCTCATGGTCCTATTTCCGCATGCGCCCAATTTATTACTGTTAATTTCCTTTTGAAACTGGCTGTTGAGCTGATTCAATCCAAAGGCAAAGAAGAGCAACAGGAGCTTTAGCTGCAGGCCGGTAATACGGTAAAATACCGTGTTACGGGAAAATATATCGCGTTGCCGCTAATACAACGTGTATTTTGTGCAGCAGAGAAACAGGTTCGTGAGCAGCGCTTCGAACCTCTGCTGTCTTTTCTTGAAAACAGAACACTTAACAAAATACAGCATATGCTAATATCTGGCATGTGCTCTTTCTTGGATCACTAAGTATCGAACTTGAGTGACGATCGATTCTTCTTCTCCAGTTAAGTATCGATTCTCGATCGTGAGAATGAGCCCGGTAATTTTCGAGGTCTCATTATTTTCGATCTCGTACCTCTACCAACTTAGACACGAAAGGAATTTAATAATTACTTATTGCGCGCACCTTGGGAGAGTATCACTGAACATTCAACTCTATGGCACATATCGATTCCTCAAATATTTACCGTGTGTATCGTTCATGTTCATGTTCGGTTTAGTAATTCAATATAGCCCGCTCGGCATGGTTGAGGCGGTGGTCACCTGGTGATGTGAGTTGGTAGTCAAGGTTGTTCTTTGTGATGTAGGCGATCAGTTTCTTGGAGGTCTCATTGTCCATGCGCACTAGTTTTGCGTGCACGTTGTCTTCTTTCATCCACGCATAACACGCTGTGAACCCACGCAGTATATCCTTGCTTTTACGTGATTGGATGGGCTCCACGTCAATATAGTTTGAGTCTTAGACGTACATGAGGAATACATACTGGTGTCCACGTCGTGACGTGACTGGATATCTGCCCGGTAGGTCCCACGCAATGAGCTCCTTGGGTTCATTGCTGGTGCTTGTGTCTACGTGGCTGTGTGGTTGCATTTCAGTTGTGGGGACTATGTCGACGCAGATGTTATGTATTTTCTTCCGGCCAAATCTGGTTGGTTCGGCGTGGTAATCAGTTGTGCCTTTCTTGAGTCTGGTCTTTGGCTTGCGTGTGCTCTGGATGCCTTGCCGTATCATTTGTAGGTGTCCCATCGTGGTTTCTTCTGTAGTCTGAAGGTACCGATTGACTCGTTGGGCTGTCAGTCCCGGCCAGGTGGCGAAGGATCCCCGATTGATGGCTCGGATCCATGTGTCCTTGGTGGGATAGCCCGCCGCCGCGTGGTAAAATGTGATGAGTTTGGGGATGGCTTGAATCTGATATGCTCCCGCCCCCGTATGTATCTGTGTTAATTTCCTTTTGAAACTGGCTGTTGAGCTGACTCAGTCCGAAGGCAAAGAAGGGCAACAGGAGCTGTGGCTGCAGGCCGGTTGAGGTGCCGGTCTGTTTTGGTCTAATATTTCTCTGATATCCACTACGGTTGGATGCTAATCCAACCAGATCTATTCTGACTATCATCTGACGCGTGTTCTTTCTTCGGTCTCTAAGTATCGAATAATTCGATCGTACGAGTGACGATCGTTTTGGCTCGCAAGACTGAGCCATTTGGTCAATAATGAGATACTTGGCTCGCAAGACTAAGCCATTTGGTCAATAATGAGATACTTGGCTCGCAAGGCCGAGCCATTTGGTCAGAAAATGAGATATTTCGCTCACAGACTGAGCCATTTGGTCCATAACGTTAAACATTATGATTCGCGTGCAACCAAGTTGGACGCGTCGGGTAAAGAATGAGATACCATTGTACCATTGTTACATATTGCTACGCCGGACATGAAAGGAATTTAATAATCTGTGTCTGATGTTCTGAGACTTGTGTGTGTGTGTGTGTGGGGGGGGGGGGGGGGGGGGGTGCCACCCTTGTAGATTTAGCCGGCACCCTTGGAGATTCGTTGGTATCTGGGCTTGTGGGTGTGCGCGGCGAGTGTGCTGTATCTGTATTGGGTTGATGTAGTGGGACCATGTAGAGGTCGCGGAGGTGGTCGCGTGTGCCTTCCAAAACCGGTCGATCAGAAGGGCCCGTGACTGTGACATTGTCTTTGATGAAGGTGACTTGGCACCCATTGTTGCATAATTTTGGGACCGGCACAAGGGGTAGGTCCACCTCATCAAATTTATGGCACCCGCGTGCTCCCGGGGGATCAGTGGTATGTCCAAATTGCCGGAGGCCGTGGAGCGCATTGTGCTGCCGTTCACGCAGCCCATGACAAGGGCCCCCGGGGTATCGTGATGTGCCCCACCCTGATAGGACGTGGGCATGAAGCGGTCAGCAGCGCCTGAGTCTAGCGCTCCGTAACCTGGTGCCGATGCGGTCATGGCGAATGTGAAACATCGTGTTGGACCGGGGACTAGTATGGCTCGGAGGGGCACGTAAGATACTTAGTAATGACGTAGACTTGTGATTGTTACTAGGATTAGGTACATTATGTTGCTCCTCCCCACACCGTCAGGTGGGCGAATCGTAGGTCTCCCGGGTGATGGAGTGGCTCCACTTCATCCAACAGTCCTCACGTTGGGTGGAGCCCCCCATCTTGTTGGCAAAGGTGGCCCCAACTTGGTGGTTGGGCTTGAAGCGGAAGCAGTCTCCACCATCGTGCAAGAGATTGACCCCACACGAGTGACAGTAGTGTTTGTATTGTTTCCATTTGGAGGGCGGCTTGTTGGCTGCCTGTTGCGGGCGACGGCCCCCACCCCCATGCTGGTGGGCTGGTTGGTCGCGAGGCGGTGTCCCTGGCTGTGGTTGTTGGCTGGCGATGAGTAGTCCCATTTGTTTTGTGAGAGTGGACAGGGCCGTTTCCAATTGGTGATTGGACATGGTGAGGGGGGATGCTGCTTTTGCTGATTCTGCTTGGGACCTCAGGTCCTGACATACCCTGACTAGCGCCCGCTGGTTGTCTTCGATGATGGTTAGTCGTTGGTTGTTCTGTGTCTCTGCCAGGTTTGCCGAGCCGGCGGAGTGGTAGCTACTGTACAATTCCTTGAGACGTCGTCCCCAAAATTGTTTGTATTGTGTCAGCTCCCTGTCCATGTCTTTTGTGTCCAAGGTTGCCCGGTGGACCTTCCACTCGTCCTCAACCTGAAGGAGCGTAACGCAATCATGTTTGCTCTTCTTGAATGCCATGTGGGCATGGTTGATCATCTGTGTGGCGGTCACCTCGGCTGTGGCCGGTAGGAGGTTGATCTGGTGTTGGTACTTGGTGAGGACCCTGAAGTACTCTTTGGGCCCCAGGGGGTTTGGGGTGTACGTTAGCTCCCTCATCTTCTTTGCAAGTTCCGCCGTCATGTCACGTTGGACATCCGATGAGCACAGGTCCTCCTCCATGTGTTGGAAAGCCTCCAGGGCTGTGGTGCCTCTCAGGAATGCTTCTGACCCTGGGTCCTTCAGGTCATGGAGCATGTTTGGGAACTTTTTATCTGTCAGGAGTAGAGCCTCCCTGTTGTACTTGTTCCATTCTACATAGAGAGCCCTGCTCTGTTTCAACAACTTGTAGGCATCTGATGTGAGTTCCACGGTGTTGTCAAGCTCAGGCGGCTCTGTCGGTGCAGTAGGGTACACAGCGGTAGGGTTCCGCTCGCAGGTACGATATTGTTCTGCGGTCTCCAATAGGAAGGCGTAACCCCCTCCTTGTATGTATTTGTTGGAGGTCACTTCTGCTAAGGCATTGGCTAGTACCTTCTTGAATTCGTACACATTGATGCTGGTGGGCAATAAGATTGGTTTCAACTGAGTGGCCTCCATTAGGTCCTTCAGCACGGCGTAGTCTTTTTTCTTACTCATGGTGTCGTTGCTGTCGTCCCTATCACTCTCTTCCGCGTACTCTGCCAATAACTGATTCTGGGTTTGTAGCTGAGTGGTTTGTGTGAGTGTATATTCTCGCAGGTTGTAGTTGTCTTCTGTCAGATCCTCTAGGCGCCCGCGTAGATATCAAATCTCGTGTTCAGTGTCGATGCTCGTGTCTGGAGTGACTCCTTGGTGGACTGGAGAACTGGCTTCTGTAGTATTCCTTTCTGGCATCGGCTAGTTTAATTGCTGTTGTAATCTTATCAATAACTAATAGAACCAAAGAATGATCTGTAGTTATAATTTGTTATTTTATCTGTTGATTTACTGCTGTTACGTTGTTGGAAAGAGTTATCGATAAGATTATGATCGAATTGTTTCCGGACCATATTAATCTCCCAATTACTAACTCGTAGCCTCTTTTTTGTGGGGGTATCGATCGGTCTGCTGATTTTCGTATGTTGTCAATTCCCTTAGTTTGTACCTTTGTTCAGTACCTTAAGTATTGATTGATATTCATCGGAGCATATGTGTGTATCACTTATGGTCCTATTTCCGGATTGCGCCCTATTTGTTACTTAATGTGCGCACCTTGGGATCGTACCACCGTAAATTCGTATTATCGGCATACGTATCATTCTCTTTCATTGGCACATACTCCCACAATATATTTGCCATTACTTTTTACGCTCGGTTTAGTAATTTAATAAATTGGCACAGGACAGTTCAATGTAATCAACTGTCTGTTTGACATCAATTCCATTGAAATCTTCAAGCAATCCCAATTTGGTGAAGGGAACAATAGGAACAACGTCTTCTTTAGGTAGCTTCAGCTTCTCACCAAGAATGTCATAGATCTTGTCAGATATGGATTCTGATGTGCAAGCTAATACAGAATCATCAACTTTTCTCAGCATGTAGACTGCTTCACCTTCAAAAACAGCCGTGTAGATTGTCCTGTCATGTGTGGTGGTTTTGAAGTTGAGATCAGGGCCCTTCAGGATTTTGTTGATGTGGGTTTCCCATAGTCTTCCTGATTCGGGGTGGCCTTGGAGTGCTTGAAGAACAGGGAGCACCAATCTTCTGTCTATATCTGTGCCATGCTTGTGCTTGTACCATTCTGCATATGCATCATCTATAGTCATATAGGTTGGAATGTTGGGTCCTGGGCTGTGCGCATAGGCATCTGTAGCGTCACCTCCATAGACCTCGAGGTTAAGAGATTATGCAATAGCAAAGAATAATCTTTGGATTGGGTGTTCAACACAGGATGAGTATGACATGGCAATGGCATGCAGTGTTTGTGCTGACAAATAATGGTGAGGTTGCCATTCTTTTGTGTGGGGGAGTGGTTGCTATCAGTGACTGCTTTATGTACTGACTGTGCACTGAACTGGTCTCTCATGCGAGATGTGGTTCCACACAGATCATTCTCGCTCAGCAATGTTATAGAAAGCAGTGGGGAATAGTAAAAGAAAACACTGATGTATCCTCTGCCATTTGGGGCTGGTATGTGCACGTAACTGGACCCTTCTGGAATGCTGGATGCCTTGCCTCCAATTGCTGCTGTTAGCCTAACTGGACATTTTCTCACCTTGGTGTAAGGTTTGCAATCATGGAGAATATGCAGTCGGTTTGTGCAAGAAACTTTGGCGCCTGTATCAATTTGTGCTCGTTTGCCTTGTTGGAAGTATGACCCAGCTGCTAGTGGATCTGCTGGTACAAGATTCTTGACAGTGTTGGCATTAACTAGGATGGGGTTGTCTTGGTCAAAGTTGGGGTCCCCATTGGTTTCCAAATGTGATTCCAATGCAGGGGCTGTAACTTCAAGTGTTTCCATATCACAATATACATCAGTTGGGATTGATGGGTGAAGAGTACCCCGTGGGATCACGTTGACTGCACCAAGCTGGATGGATTCATAGGAACAGACACTGCTGGAGTCCAAGGAGGGGCATGGGCCGTTTCCAGGTGTTGTTGGTGTATTGTCAAATCCTTGGGGATCATCTCAAGGTGACGCGATGTGGCTGCAAGAAAGTCGGTTTATTCCTGGCCCTGGCAAAAAATTGGTCAACTGGTTCATCATCTGGAGATTCCTCATCCTGGTTCTCATCTTCAATGTTGATTTTGGAGATGCGTTGAGTAGAATCCATGAGTTGTTGGGTTTCCCTATTGCTTTTGCTTATAAAAACTGCAGTCGCAATCCTATGTTTTCTGAGAGATTCAACATCTTGCAGGGCAGGATAGTTGTCAAAGCTATGACCAGAGGTGTGGCAAACAATACATTTTCTTGAGGTGTCAAAGAGACTGGGCTCTTTGTCAAATGCAATGATGGCGTTACAATATGCTTGATGGAGGAATGGATTGTCTGATGCTTCATCCATTACAGGGTATCCAAGTGATTCAATCAGACTGATTGAGTGAGAAGTTAGAGTGGACAGAGTTCTGACAGTGTTGTTGCCAGCGCGTTTTTGGAACTTATCACTGCGGCGAGGACCTGGTCTGGTTCCAGTGGTATGCAATTGCTTGGGCAGGCTTGATTTGGAGGCTTTGTCCTTGTACTTCATTTCATCCTTGATTTCTTGTTCATATGTTTGGAGAGTTTGTAGAAGCCGGCCTGCTTTATATTTGTCCCTTTTGAATTGGTCAGCTGATTCGCGTTCGTCTTCTGTTTTCTTAAAGAGTTCATGTGAGAGGGTCATTCCTTCGATAAGATTGCTAACTTCCTCTATTGAACTGATTGTGCTGGATTGGTTGTGGAGGAAGACTCTAAGTCTCAAATAATCCTTGTAACGGAAGTAGTATTCCTCAAGTGACTCGCCCGTATCTTGATTTGGTGGGTTCCTGACCATTTGTCCCGTATTGGATGGTCTTTTGGAGTTGGGATGTGTTTGTGCAATCACAGTGTACAGTGCCTCGTATCCTTGTCCTCCCTGAAAGCTTTGAATGGCGGCCTTCATACTTGTGCATGAATCAGGAATGATTTTATCAGCTCTGAGTGCAGTATAAATAAGATTTCACCATTCGTGGATAGCCAATTCATATCGCGCAGGTAGGTCATGTGGGAATTTATCTCCAATGGTGAATCCTCTGCTGAGATGGTCAGCTTCTCTTCTGTAGAGGTAGTATGGGTGGATGTAGATATGATGCTGCTGTGCATGGGCTGTGACTTCTCTGTACCACTTTCGGACCTGAGGGTCGGTTGCATCCTTTAGTTGCGGGAAGCCTGAGAGAAAGAGTTTGTCTCTAGCTGCTTCCTTGGACTTGTCAGATGCTCTGGTTAGATCAAAGCAATCACCACTCCTTGTGATGAGGCGTTGGTCATTTCTACCACTGCCTAGGTTGTGTAGGTAGTAGTTTTGCCTGACAGTTGTTTTGTTTCCTGTCGCGTCGGTAGAAGTGATTTCAAAGTGTTTCATTTCATCACTGGTAAGGAATTCTTCTCTTTTGTTGTATCTAGCCTTGACTGTTGGTGGGGGTAAGGTTGCAGGATTCCATGGTAGTAGGTCAAGCATAGTTTGGTTGTTGGTGCCGGCGTTGTTGTTGTTGTTGTTGTTGTTGTTGCCATTGTTGACCAATTGCTGTAGTAGGTCGGTTGGCTGGCTCATTCCGGTGGGAGGTGTGTCTTCAGTAGTGGGTGTGTCCGCATTGTTGTCATTTGTTTCATGGAAACTGTAGATGTTGTTGGTGTCGTAGACCTCGTCAAAATGTACTGCGTTCCAATCTGGTTTGAAGCCCCAGCAGTGTGTTGCTCTGATTTCTATGAGAAGCGTGTCTTGTCCATTTTCGATGGCTAGTAGTAGTTCTCCTGCCTTCTTGTCCATCGAGTGTTTGTTTCTGAGTCTCTTTGTCAATTTGTTTGGAGCGACATACCAGAAAGTGGCGTCCACAAAAAGGGTGTATATGTGTCCTTTGTTGACTTTGGTTCGTTCCTTGTTGGAGGGGATGATATCCATGATTGCATTGACAATGATTTCCTTGAGCGTGGTGACCGGGTCCGGAGCCAGTGTTTTGGGTCCTTCGGCATCGGTATGATCGTCTGTGATGAATAATAGGCCGGCCGTGTCTTCTAGTAGATCATGGGAGAATGATTTGTTGAGGTCTTTGTGTTTGTGGGCATTGCCCTTCTTGGTGGTGAATGTTCCGAATTGAATTGCAATATCCCGGATTTTATTCCAGTCAAATTCGGTTGTTGCCGGCATGGTTTACGTGCTGTCCGCTACTACAGTTGTGGAATTAATGCAATCGTTCGATCGTCGTAATTCTACTTGTTGAGCGTCGAATTGTCGATGCCGGTGGTGTATTTAACCGGTGATGTCGATGTTCCTGCAGCGATTAATTAATTGACCTGTAGGGGAATCGGTAGTCCATTCTTGCGATGTACTTAACCGGCAATGTTGGAGGAATCGTTCGATTGTCGGCCTTGGATGTGGTATTACAGAAGAAGATTCTTGGTAGAAGGATCTGTAGATACACCCCTTGATACGCGGGCAAGGAGGAGGAGAAAGGAAGAAAGGAAGAAATAGGCGGGGGGGGGGGGGGGGGAGGTCTATTGATACAGCCCGGCGTGCGAGTCCCGTACCAAGTAGTATACTCTGGCTGTAAGCGACAGTGGAGGTGCTGTACGGGGCGGAGATAGGTAGCTTAGTAAGGGATACACTTGTTAGTGTAAGTTATAAGGGCTCTATAACCTGTTGTAACTCTAAAAATTGACCAAAGGGTATATGATGTTAAAATTTAAAGAGATGTGAGCTCAGAGAGACGCTCTTATTGTTACTATGTATTTTGCACTGTATCGGAGCTCTCTGCTGTATTTTCATGGTAGAGATCTTCCCTGGTTATTTGTTACCATTCTTGTACCAATACTGTTGCTGCTGTCGGTGCTGCTGTATGAGTGTCGTGCCGGTCTTACTGTATTGGTCATTCGATGGTATTGGTCATTCAAGAGGTTAAGTGTTTTGCTTGATTGGGCGTATGCTTGTTTGTAGAGTACTCCTACTAGGTAGATAAATGAGGCCCATTTGGAATCGGTATTGATTTTCTTGATTGCAATAAGTAATTTCCTCACGGGATATCAAGTATATTCTTTTGAATGTACTCAAGGATTCCAAGTGTTCACTTATTGGTCAGGTCTTTGGATATGTCTTGTTTCTAACCAACTAACCTCTTTTGTTTGTAGCAGTCCTAGTAAGTGATATTGTTTTTCAACACTTAGGGATTTTTGAGTAATGGAGGTAGGTTTGATTCTAACGCTCGGTCATCGAAATACTCGTGTCTTTCGCACCTCGGTTGTCGTTTTGTTTTGTCGGCTCTTTTGATCGAATTTGATGCCGACGAATCGTCCGTATTTTTTTTGCCGACAACAGCACCAGTGGGTGAAAATAATGTGGTGGATACTAGTAGTAGTAGGAAAATAGTCCTACTACTTGAAATTGTTTGTTGCGTGCGTGCAAAAATAGGGAATATTTTAAAACATCGCACGAATTTATTTGACGAAAGCACGAGGCAGCATCGTTTATGTGACGAACTATACTAAAAATGAGAGTTTGTTGCTACCACCAATCATAATCAAAATGAATGAACAAACACGCGCGCCCCCAGCACAATACTACTAACAACAACTACTACTACGACTATTGCTGTTGAGACGAAGCTGTACGGTATCTCATTTCGGTAAATAATAATTCACAATTTCAGCTCTGTTTTGAAAGTTTTTTGATGTAGCGTTTTGTTTGTACCGGTACAGTACCAAGGCTACTTGTTGTAAAAAACAGATTTTTTTAAATATTTCTACGTTCCCCCCCCCCCCCCCCCCCCCAAAAAAAACCATAAACTCCGTCTAGAAGGTTACGTTGTCAACTTAGGGTTGGTTAGTGTTCAACGTTCAACTAACAACTCCACCGCCAATTCCTACGAGTACGTACCAGTACCGTACGAGTAAGTACGGTACCGTACTCGTACTTATACGTAATGTAATTTCGTACCCATTGTTGGTCACCGAAAGTGGCATTATTTTTCTTCAGTACAATACAGTACGTACAATACAGTACAATACAGTACAATACAGTACAGTAGTACGTAAGATTACCGGTAAGTCTAGGTAATTACGGTACGTACGGTAGTGTACCGTATTAGCCGAACCGGACCGGACTGTACGATTTTCATTCACCTTCAGTCGAGTAATAACGTACCGTACGAGTATCGTATAGTATGGTATCAACAGTTTGTTTGTTCATTGTGACCGGGAAGTGTCTGGTGTGTCTGTGTTGTCTGTGTCTTGTGTCGTCCCTTCCGACTGTATTACACAGTGCTAGGTACGAGTACGAGTACGAGTACGAGTACCGCAACAACCGCACAGTGAGCACTTCTTGTTGTTCAGCACTACCGTACGGTATCTACCTGCTTATTAGCTAGCTTGCTAAACAGACAGACACACAGTCACAGACAGACACACACACACAGACACACACACACACACACACACACCACCGATTGGATTACCGTAGAAAGAAGAGAGAGAGAGAGAGAGAGAGAATAATGGGCACCACCACCAACTACGACGGTTCTGCTTCGTCGGTTGCCCACGTGACCACTATGGCCAGTGCGATGCTCTTCGGGACGATACTCTTTGCAACCATTGCTTTGGCAACCCGTGCGTACCTCCTCTCTGCTACTACGGCTGACCGCAACAACAGCAACAACAGCAACAACAGCAAAAACAACCAATGGCGAGAACTCGTTGCGGCAGCTTCCCATCCCAAATCGAAAGCGTTGAACGTCAAATCGTTGGCATCGGTCTACGCGTTGTTGTTTCATTGCTCGATCTTTGGTTTGATTTTGTTCTACGCTTACATTTGTGAATACCATCCGCCGTATCCCCACGCCGACAAGAACTACGACGCCGATCAGTTCTTCTTTTTGACGGTCTTGTTGTTGGTCGTGTCGGTCTTTACGTGGCAGAAACACATTCCGGACGAACACGAACACGAACACGAACACCACCACCACGAAAAGAACGACGACGAAACGAACAGCAACAGCAGCAACAGCAACAACAACAACAAGAACATGGTTTTGAATGCTAACGCTTCTAACGCTTGCAATGCTAATGCCAATGCCAATGCCAATGGTAACGTTTGTGTCGCCAAATCCAACGACCGCACCGAGGTATTGAACCGAAACCAAACGGAGGAATGGAAGGGATGGATGCAGTTCATGTTTTTGCTCTATCATTACTACCACGCGGAAGAAGTGTACAATTCCATCCGGATCATGATCACGTGTTACGTATGGATGACGGGCTTTGGAAATTTTTCGTTCTTTTATCTAAAGGCAGACTACGGCATCGTACGGGTGTTGCAGATGCTGTGGAGGCTCAATTTCTTGGTCTTGTTCTTGTGTCTGACACAGGGAACGACGTACATTCTGTATTACATTTGTTTGTTGCACACCTACTACTTCTTTGTTGTCTACGTTACCATGAGGATCGGAAAGGAACACAATTACAGTTGTAGTAGTAGCAACAACAGCAGTAGCAACAGCAGTAGCAACAGCAACAACCGCAACTTTTTGTGGTGGATCCGGACCAAGCTGGCCGTGTTGGGCGTCGTCATCTATCTGGTCTGGGATTGCGATCTGGGTCTCTTCAAGATCCTCCACTACCCGTTCTTGGGTGAAACACCGATGAAGGGTGCGACCGGTGGTGCCATGTGGGAATGGTACTTCCGGTCCAGTCTCGATCACTGGTCGACGTATTTAGGAATGGTCTTTGCCCTCAATTTTCCAATCACGAGTTTGTGGTTCCGCAAGCTCGAGGCGATCCGTCCGGTCGGGTATTCCATCGCGGCCAAGGGTCTGGTCGGCATCGCAATGGGATCGGTATTGTACTGGTGGGTGAAAGGGCCCTTCCGATCCAACAAGTTCGATTACAACCAAACCAACGCCTATTTTGGGATCGTACCGGTAACGGCCTACATTTATTTCCGGAATTGCACACCGTGGTTGCGCAACCACAGCCTCGATTTGCTCCACCAGATCGGAAAAAACGACGCTCGAAACGTACCTGATGCAACACCACATATGGTTGACGTCCGATGCCAAGAGCTTGCTCACGTTGGTACCGGGATATCCCAAGGTCAATTTTTTTGGTCGTCTCCATCGTTTATGTCGCGGCGAGCCGACGATTGTACCAATTGACGCTCTTTTTGAGGGGAATGATACTACCGGACAACAGCAACAAGGAAACGTGTTTTCGGAATCTCGGTGGAATGGTCGGAATCGTTCTAGCGTATTGGTTCCTCGCGAGTGCACTCAACTCGCAAAATCTCTTGACACTGAAAGTGGTCGGAATCGTTTCGGTAAGCGGTGGGTACGGACTCTGTGTTGCTTTGCTCAAGCACACAACAACAACAACAACAACGTACACACAACAACAACAACAACAACTACAGTTGTACCCGGTGGTAACGACGGTAACACCAACCACCACAACAGCAACAACCACAACAGCAACAACAGCAACAGCAACGACGACAACACACGGGGATTTAGAGCAGCAGCCCAACAACTATCACCACCACCGCAACAACAACAAGAATAACAAGAATAACAACAACAACAGCAACGCGACAATGAAGATTTCCATCGCCGTTGCGACATTTTCCGTTTTGTGTTGCGGAATCGGTTGGAACACCATGGCAACAAACGGAGCCGGAAAAATCGGACTCCTCCCTCCGACCTGCGCCGTCTACGCCAACCACGGTCGTTGGGTATCGCTGAACGGATGCGACGAAGGATCACGGGGAGAAGAATACCGCAAGCACGGAATATCGACCGTATCGACGTGCAGCAGCAGCAGCAGCAACGATGATTCATCATCGTCTTCGTTGGTGTGGGGATGGGACGACCAACCGTCCAACACCTTGTGTCGATTCAAGCACCGGGATTCCAAGAGCCTACGAAAACACCTGAACGACAGAACCATTTATTTTGTCGGTGATTCCGTTACACGGTATGTTTACCACGCCTTTTGTCGGCAGCTGGGAATTACGAATGCCGGTGCGTACGATGCATCGGCGGGAAAACACCACGACCTGTCCCAAACGATCGAAAACGGTAACAACAACAACAACAACAACATCAAGATCCAATTCGTCTGGGCCGCCTACGCTACCGAAGTCGTCGAAGCGATCAACGCGTTCGTTCCAACGAACAAGAACGAGAACAACGAGAACAAGCCGGACCTGGTGGTCCTCGGTGGTGGTGCCTGGGACAAACTCTGGAAATACGAAACGGACGAAGAACAAAAAACATTCGAATCCGTTCTCGGAGATCTGAAGGTTGGAATCCAGAGCCTGACCAAGGGTAGTAGTGGTATACCGGTGGTGTATCTGACACCGACGACGATCAACACCCCGGCATTGTCGACACCGGAAAAACAAGAACGCATCACGGAGGACGAAATGAAACTCATGAGAGAATTGTACCAAACGATTGGAATTCTGTCGTCGTCTTCCTTTGTGATCGAAGGGGAAGCATTCACCTCCACACGGGTCGGAGAAAGCTACGACGGTGTCCATTATCCCCACAATGTCTATTCGGCGGGTGCGCAAATACTCTGCAACGCACTGGATTGGTTGCTGCCACCCCCCCTCAACAACGACAACAACAACAACAAAGCTAAAGCAAAGAAACTTCCACTTCCTCCTCCTCCCAAACAACCGGGTGAGATGGCACACCCCAAGATCGGGCTCTTGATTCTTTGTTTTGCGGTCGTTGGTGGAATCTTGTTCTTCGACGGATTTCTCGGATTTTCGTATCTGGCGGCGTTGATCGTCCCGGGTGTCGCACCAAAACGTTTGGTGTACGAAGCATTCTCGACCCTGCACAGCACCAAGAATCTTCCATCGCTGCTGCTGGAATTACAACAACAACAACAACAACAACAACATCAGATGCAACAAGAAATACCAACTATTAGTACTCGAAGGAGCGACAACAACAACAACAACAACAACAGTAGTAGTGCGGTTGCAGTTGTTGTTGGGAGTATTAGTAGTATGAATAGTTCAAACAAAAATATTATTAATGAAGCGGCGGAGGAAGAAGTCGAATCATTGATCGGAAAGGAACGATAATTTAGTTTACAGCAGCTTCAAGAGTACCGTACGGTACACACTGAGTAATAGTAATTAGTGCTACTCCGTAGTTAGTAATTATTTAGTACTCGTACAGTAGTGCGCAAATAGTATAGTACCGGTATAATAGTACCGTACCGTAGAATGGGCGATTCCCGAAAACACAGAATATCTGTGTAATTTACTAGTACCGGTAGTTCGTGCACGAATTGTGTGTCTCATCTGTCACGCATCATTGTGCGTCTTTTTAGTACACTTGAACAACGCACAGACACTTCAGTCATGTGCTATCACTCACTACATTCGTGATAGCCTCAGTAGCCAGCCTACTTGTAGTACTGTATGTGCAATGCTTGTAGTTCATGGGTGTGTTGGTGGGTTAAGCAAATGCTAGAGGGGGAGCCGGGAACTCCAGCCTGTTGGTTGTTTTGCAGGCTGTAGTCCGGTCCCTTAGTTTGCTGTGCCCACACACACCGGCGCACAGCCTGGCTTAACAGCTTGGGCAGTTACGCCTTTGGCTGTTAAGCCTTTTCTGCGGGCGGGCGTGGTGGGCCTTTTTACTTATTCTATTACTAATCGTTTTAGGAACAGAAAGAGTGAGCTGCTTGCTTTTGCGGGAGGGATGATCCTTTACAGGCTTGTTCTAGTGCTAGCCTGTAATTTTGGTTGATACGAAGCTCATTTTGACTTCGTACGCGTCTTTTGGTCGCAAGCGATCCATTCCTACGAGCTACAGTGATACAGTGACACAGTGATACATCTTATCCGGTGATACAGGGAATCGTCGTATTCTTTCTGGTAGGAAGTGTAGGCTTGCGCTTTGCTGGAGGAATCCTTTGCCGGCTTGTTAAGGCTACTCGAGGTTCGAGCGTGTGCTTAGAAGCTGGTTTTAGTGATACAGGGAAATCGATCGTATCGATCGTATTCCTTCTGGTAGGGCGTGTGGTAGGCTTGCGGTTTGCTGGAGGAATCCTTTGCTGGCTTGTTGAGGCTATCGGGGGTCTAAGCGTGTGCTTAGAAGCTGGTTTCAGTGATAGTGAAATCTACTAGATTTCTACTAGGTTTTCCCCGGTCTGGCTCTCTACCGATTGTCGGGAGTGCCACGTGGCACTACCATTACTTTCATTCGGCTCGCTACATCAATCACGGACACACTACCTCAGTCCAGTCACGAATCACTGACACATTCCTTCACTCATGAGTCACTGACACACTCCTTCAATCCAGTCATGCGTCATTGACACATTCCCTCAGTCATGAGTCAATGACATTGTTCCCGATCATCTGTCATTGTTCAATCGTATTTGAACATCAAATAGAACCTTCTCCTTGAAATCTCATCTGAATTCCGATTATCAAAGAACCCAGTTCTTTTCCAATCGTATCACTGAACTAGCTGGGAAGCTTCTTGAACTATCTCGAAGTCATAGTAGTAGACACTAAAACTCAATAGCACACAATTTCATACACAGCGTAGTTCATATTGAATTCAATCGCAATATCGCTTTGAATTTTTTTAATTGATAAAAATATCTAAAAACTAACTGTAAGGTCTAACTCACCATGTCTGCTGTCGCTCAACTTCAAGCTGCTAAGCAGGCCCCCTTTTTCTTCAAACCCAAGCTTCGCTATGAAGATTACCCCACCATTTGCCTGGTTCACAGCATAACCCGGTATCTTTCCAGCACTCCTGCTGCGGCATCTACGGCATCCACTCCTAGCACCCCAGGCACAAACCTCCCTCCTCCTCCCCCTCCTCCTCCAACGGCATCTACCGTCAAGAAGCAGGATACCACATTTTGTCCCAACTCCAGCGACTCAAAACGTCTCATTCGCGTTCTCGTCGAGCGCACAATCTCAACATCAAGAACGCTGCTACACACTACAAACTCCGCAAAGTCCTGGGTGGCAATCTCAAGCATACCTGGGACAAAATTGTCAACGACGCAGGTTCGCGAATTCAAGATGTCGACTTTACTACCAACCTCTACGCCTTCATTTCCCTCTTTCTTCCGTCCAATGCGTTTCTCATTCAACAAGAATACATGTCCAACGCCACCAAGACGTATCATATGAATTGCTTCGCCGCTGCCGGTCGCCTTTGTTTGATCAACATCCTTAGTGTTCATTTGCCAGGCTCCGGAGGAATGAGACTCTTTCCCACTAAGACCACCATGAAAAATTCTTTCTTTTGCCTCATGCTTCCGAGTTGGCAACTCAAATTCAACGAAACTGGTAATCAACTTGATGACCAAAACTTCCCCCTTCATCGTCTCGTTGCTTTCATGGAACAACAACGTTTGCATCACGGCGCCGGTCAAGTCTCTCAGCACTCCAATCGCCAATCCTCCTATTCCAATGGTGGACGCAATGGACACATTGGCAACGGACATACCAACAATCGCCCTCGATACTCCTCGTCCTCCCAGCATACGTATGGCAACAACAACACCGCGTATCGTCGCCCGTCTTACAACCCGCGCACTCGCAACATTTCAACCCAAACAGGTTGTCCTCACCACGGGTATAATCCACGCCGATACACCCCTTATCAGAACCCTCGCTCCGACCGTTCCAATCGCTCGGGCCAACAATCTTCTTCCGGACGTACTACACGTTCGCAATCCGCCAATAAATCCCATACCAGTCCGTACCAAACACGTTCGGCCACAACCAATGATGCTCACCATTTAGAATGGGTGACAATTTCTACTACTATCACGACGCCCATCAGTTTGACAGAGAGCATCCCGATACCGACGCACGTCACGAAGATAACTACTTCCACGACCAACACACACAAACGGACGCCCCACTTACACAGGAATACGGCGACGACAACGACGACTGCTACCATCAGGACGACGAGCCCGAATACGACAGTCAACCAGATTACTGACAACCACCGCCCACGGAATCTGTTCCCTTTACCATTGCCATTGCTCGCCTTCTCCAAAACTGCCCCTCCCCACGTCCCTACCTCATCCTATGTGACTCCGGTTCCAAGACAACTTGGTTCAGTAACCATGCTCTTCCGGTCACAATCGTCCCGGCCACGACTACACCTATTTCTGGCATCATCATGGCTGGAGAATTCAACTCCTCTCAGCAGATATCTCTTCAGCACTTTACACTTCCCGAACTTGCCCCCAATATAACTCTTCCCTCTCTTGACGCTCGCGTGTTCCAAGCTCCTTGTCGCTACGGCATGATCATCTATGGATGCGACGTCCTTCGCCATTTTCAGATCGTTTTGAACTTTCACAACAACGAAATCAAAACAGCCACCCATACCATCCCAATGCGGCAATTCCCACGCATGCACGAAGACTCTGCCGCCCTAGCTCTTCACATTCACACAAGACACATTGACAAAATTACCCCCGACGACTCTTTTTTGCAGTTACCAGGAACAAAACCGTCATTCAGGAATCCACATATGATCAACACGACGTTCGAACAGTCTGCGACAAATGCACACATTTGACACACGATCAACGTGAACAACTACACTCCGTTCTATGCAAATACCAAACTATCTTCGACGGAACACCAAAACACTACCCCGACAAAGAAATCCACTCATTTTCATTCAAAACCATGGCCGCGAGCCTAATGGCGCTGCCATCATGCGCTGCATCGACTGATTGTCATCCTGTCGAAGACTGTCGAAGACAGCTATCTAATACACCCCCGTTTTGATCAAAAAGGCAGATTGCCATTCCCCTTTACGACCATTCACCAATACCAATCACATGACCCAAAAGTTCTCACCCTGCCACAAAAAGACCCCAGACAATTTTTCAAACAAAAACTAGACAACGTCGATATTGTATGCCGATACGACGAACTAACACCTAATTCCCAGTGGAAAATTGTCATTCCTAACAACATGCTCGCTCCCCTTGTCAAATGGTACCACGAAATAACCGTTCACTCCACAGGCATGAACAGACTCGAAGCACTTCTCCGCCGTCACTTCCATCATCCTGACCTTCGCTCTGTATGTCGCAACGTCATATCCAACTGTCTCATCTGCCCCCTCGTACGCACAGGAACCCGCCAAGCCGGTCAACTTGCACCACACACAGCTCCCATAACTCCCTGGTCCGAAGTTCACGTCGACTGCATCGGCCCATGGAATGTCAAAATCAACAAAATCAACCTCAAATCTGATGCGCTCACATGCATCGACCCAGTAACCAACCTCCTAGAAATCATCCGCATCCCAGAATCCAAGACAGCCAAAAACATCAGACGTCTCTTTGAAAACTGCTGGCTCTCCCGTTACCCTCGTCCCTTGCGCATCGTACACGATCACGGTCCCAAATTCAACGGACACGACTTCCAATTCTCTCTCGATTATGCAGGAAGAGCATGGTTACTGAACCAAGTTGTCTTGGAGCCGGAGTCACATAGGATGAGGTAGGGGCGTGGGGAGGGGAAGTTTTGAAGAAGGCAAGCAATGGCGATGGTATAGGGAACAGATTCCGTGGGTGGTGGTTGTCAGTAATCTGGTTGACTGTCGTAGTCGGGCTCGTCGTCGTCGTATTCCTGTGTAAGTGGTGCGTCCGTTTGTGTTTGTTGGTCGTGGAAGTAGTTATCTTCGTGACGTGCGTCGGTATCGGGATGCTCTCTGTCGAAATGATGGGTGTCGTGATCGTAGTAGAAATCGTCACCCATTTCTAGATGATGAGCATCATTGGCTGTGGCTGAGCGCGTTTGGTACGGACTGGTATGGGACTTATTTGCAGATTGCAAACCTGTAGTGCGTCCGGAAGAAGATTGTTGACCCGAGCGATTGGAACGGTTGGAGCGGTCAGAGCAAGGATTCTGATAAGGAGTTCACCGGCGTGAATTATACCCATGGTTAGGACGACCTGTTTGGGTTGAATTGTCGCGAGTGCGCGGGTTGTAGGACGGGCGACGATACGCGGTGTTGTTGTTGCCATACGCATGCTGTGAGGACGAGGAGTATCGAGGGCGATTATTGGCAAGTCTGTCGCGTTCATTGCATCCACCATTGGTGTAGAAGGATTGGCGATTGGAGTGCCGAGAGACTTGATTTGCGTCATGGTGCAAACGTTTTTGTTGTTCAATGAAAGTAACGAGACGATGAGGGGGTAGTTGACGTCATCCAGTTGATTACCTGTTTTGTTGAGTTTGAGTTGCCAGCTCAGTAGCATGAGACAAAAGAAAGCATTTTTCATGGTGGTCTTAGTGGGAAAGAGTCTCATTCCTCCGGAGCATGGCAAATGAACACTAAGGATGTTGATCAAACAAAGGCGGCCGTTGGCGGCGAAGCAATTCATATGATAAGTCTTGGTGGCGTTGGACATGTATTCTTGTTGAATAAGAAATGTGTTGGACGGAAGAAAGAGGGAAATGAATGCGTTGAGGTTGTTAGTAAAATCGGCATCTTGAATGTGAGACCTGCGTCGTTGACAATTTCGTCCCAGGTATGCTTGAGATCGCCACCCAGGACTTCGCGGAGCTTGTAGTGTTTAGCATCGTGCTTGATGTTGAGATTGTGCAGTCCAACGGCGCCGATGAAGTCGACGAGAACGCGAATGAGACGTTTTGAGTCGCTGGAGTCGGGACAAAAGGTGGTATCCTGCTTCTTGACGGTGGATGCCGTCGTTGGAGGAGGAGGAGGAGGAGGGAGGTTTGTGCCTGGGGTGCTAGGAGTGGATGCTGTAGATGCCGCAGCAGGGGTACTGGAGATGTACCGGGTTACGCTGTGAACCAGGCGGACGGTGGGGTAATCCTCATAGCAAAGCTTGGGTTTGAAAAAAAGGGAGCCTGCTTTTTCATTCCCTTGTTAGTAATCTGTGGCATTCCAAACCCTCACGATTGAAATTACCCACGATTCAAGAAAATCTGGAATCTGACATCAGCATCAATGCCACACCAGCCGGTCTTCAATATTGAAGACTGGATGAAGAACATATCCAAATCCTCCATGTGCATCTCTATGAGCAATGTACATTGAATTCATGCCACACCAGCCGGTCTTCAATATTGAAGACTGGATGAAGAACATATCCAAATCCTCCATGTGCATCTCTATGAGCAATGTACATTGAATTCCAGCTCAATGCCTTTTTACTGTTACAAGCTTCCTCCCAACCGCTCCTCGGAGTAGTTGACAGAGCTAGGTCACAATCTTAGTTTTTAACCATTACATAAACCTTATTTTAGTACCTTTTTCTAGAGGCATACGACACTGTTTAAACAGTCAAATAACTGCTTCGACCTTATTACTACCGGTAAAGACTACTTCAACTACTCGAGTAAATATTACTACCACTACAACATCTAATAAGCAACCCACTGATCCTGACGATTGTCCAGTAACAAGAGAAACAATGTCTTACTCCATCATCCTCTTCAAGTTTGACTTCGACCAAGAGTCTATTGACAAGGTGGACTTCAAGAACACACAGGAAGTCAATGGAGTTCAAGAAGTAACCAAGATCAAGATCCCCTTGATTACTGCAGGATCAACCAAACTACAAATCCTTTTCACCATCAATGAATTCATGCGGTCCAAGAAGATGCTCAACCTAACCACAGGACCAAGACTCTATGACAAGTTTGTAGATCTCCTCAGAGACTACACCGACAGTAGCTGGTGGAATAGCTACAGATCAACCAATATTCCACAGAGAACAGTGGATAACTTCCAAACCACAGTGGAAGAATTTGTCAACTACAAGTTTGACAACAACCTCGATGCATACCAAAACCATAGAAGATTCCTCACCAATATCAAGAAGACAACCACCATGACAGTACACCAATTTGTTGCCCAAGTCAACTTCCACAACCATGTCATCCTTCCACTGCTTCCGGGATACCCACCAGAGGATGCAGAGATCAAGGAGAGAGAGAGAGTTCAAGAATCTAATCTTCGAATCAATGCCCGAGGATTGGGAGCACACCTACCAGCAACACCACTCTCCTCATAGGGATTCCCTCTCTGATATGATGATGAGGTTCGGACGGTATCAATATGCACAAAATCGGAAGAAGAAATCATCAGATAATCCATCTCCAAACAGCAACAACAGCAACAACAATGGCAACAACAATCGTAACAACCAAAATGGAAGCAACAATCGAAACAACCAAAACAATCAAAACAATTGCAACCGAAACAACAGCAACAACAACCAACGCAATAACAACAACAACAACCAACGAAACAACAACCAAGGCAACAACAACAACAACAACAACAAGGGCGGAACACAAATCTCCAACGACTCATCATGTCCTATCCATCCGGGTACCAACCACACTTGGGGCCAATGCTACACCAACAAGTATGGCAACAATCCCAATCAGTCCAACAACAACAGAGACAATATCGATTCACATGTGAATGATCACAGTTCCAACAACAACAGCAATCGATCCACTACCTCCTCTTCACATGGCAGTAACTTCCATGAACCCGAACAACACATGTGTATCTTTATCAATGAACCAGAAGAAAACATCCCCGGAACTCCTTGGCCAGATCTCTTCCATGTAGATACGGCCATCGATGAAGAATATTACAACACAGATCTTCAAAGATTCCCCACTGAAAACATAGATTCCGACAACAACAAGCAAGATGTTGCTCCCAGCAACACCGATGTCCACCTTGCTCCAACAACAGTAAGTGTCTGCAACTCCATCAACGGATCCCCTGGCAAGTACTACTTGAAAACTCTCTTCGATTCTGGATCAACCGACAATCTCATCGTGAATTCAGCAATTCCCTCTGGAATCAAGAAGCACCTTCTAGACCAACCAATCCAAATTCAGACAACAAATGGCAAAACCACTTGCAACCATTATGTAACCTTGGAGAATACTGTATTTCCAGAACTATCCTATTCGATGAAGGTCCTACAAATCAAGTGCTTCGTAGTCTCTCAGAATATCAACTACCACCTCCTCATTGGAAGGAAAACCATGAGAGACCTTGGAATGAAGATGGACTTTGAAACTTGCACCATCAAATGGTATGAGAAGACAATGGACTTCCATCCGCAAAATTACTTTGACAACAAGGTCTTGCTCACACAAGGTCATGTCTGCAGAGCCACCCTCTGTAGCCGAAAGCTACTCCAACCAGGCAATCCAACAATCATATGTAGATGGCACCTCCATGTATGAGAAGACAGACCTCCACAAGCTAGTCAGCAAACAAGCCCATCTCTCGAATGATGAGAAACAAGTTTTGTTACCAATCCTACTCCAAAATGAAGAACTTTTCGAAGGCTTAAACAACAAGGAATTAGGCATTTTCCCTAATCAACAGTTCCACATTGAGCTCCAGCAAGATGCAACTCCATTTCATGTGAAACAACCATATCCAATCCCACTACACCAACAAGTGGCCGTGAAGAAGGAAATCGATCAACAAGTGAAGCTTGGCATCCTAGAAAGATGCTATGCCACGGAATGGGGAATGCCAACCTTTGTACTAGTCCCAAAACCAGATGGCTCCTGTCGACTCATCAGTGACTTCAGAGAACTCAACAAGGTCACCAAGAAACTTCACTATCCACTTCCAAAGCTCCAAGATATCTTCCACAGAAGAAGAGGCTTCAAATATGTCACCCTTATTGATGTTAGCATGCAGTTTCACACCTTCAAACTTGATGAACAAGCCTCCACCTGGCTTTGTGTTCTTGTTACTCCATTCGGAGAATTCAGGCTCCTCAGGTTGCCAATGGGCTTCCTTAACTCTCCAAGTTGGGCCCAAGGCTGTATGGAACAGATGCTCGTACACTTGAAGGACATTGAAGTATACATCGACGACATTGGGATCTTCTCAGATACTCTTGAATCCCATTGTAAATCAGTCTCTTCTGTCCTGTCCTTACTGAAGTCCCACAACTTCTCTGTCAAGCCCTCCAAGTGCCACTGGTTTCAATCACAAGCGCCTTGGCTTGGCCACATTATCTCTTGAGATGGAATCAGACCCAATTAATCCAAACAAGATATCTCCCATCCTGAAACTACCGTTTCCCTCAACAACAACCCACCTTCAATCCTTTGTTGGAATGATTAACTTCTACCGTAACTTCTATCCAAAGCGCGCTGAAGTCCTTGCACTGCTAACCGACCTCTCTGGAAGAGCCAAAGGCAAGATATCTCCAACCCCCGAGCTTATTGAGGCCTTCAACAAAGCCAAGTCGCTAATTTCCAAGGACATTCTTCTTGCTTTCCCTGATCCAAACAAACCCTTCCATGTTATACTGACGCTTCTGATTACCAACTCGGAGCTGTAATTCTCCAAGACGGCAGAATTATCCTCTGCTTCTCCAGAAAACTCAACGCTGCTCAACAGAAATATCCAGCAATCGATAAAGAAGCGCTCTGCGTTGTAGAAGTCTTCAAAGAATTCCGACCCATTCTCTGGGGTGCCAAAATATTGTGTATACCGATCACATCAATCTTACCCGCCAACACCTTACAAGCCACCGGATTATGACTTGGTGAATGCTCCTTGAAGAATTTTCCCCAACATTCAAATATATCAAAGGCAAAGGCAATGTCATTGCTGATGCACTCTCAAGGCTCCCTCTTCAGCAAGACCCTCCGGAGGAGAAGAAGGAACCCTCAAGTCCCACTCCTGATCCAACGGACGCTCCTTGGGACTCGGACCATTCAACGCTCGTCCCAATGGACGATGTTCTCTCTCTTTCCGAACTGTTTCTCAACTACCCTGAAGATGTCCCCATGTACCCTCTAGCGTTCAACCAACTTGCCCAAGACCAAGCTGCCAATGTAGATATCTCTATCAACCCTTGGTACACAACTGAAAACTTCAACGGCATTGACTTGAAAGTTGTAGACTCCAACGGTCGACAGAAAATTGTACTCCCTCCAAACCGAGTACAAGCCACAATCAAGTACTACCATCATGTGCTTGGCCATGCCGGCGCAGAAAGATTGTATCAAACCATCAACCAATTCGTATACGCCGCAAACTTGAAGGACCAAATCAATTCCTTTTACAGAACTTGTGACATGTGCCAACGATGCAAGAATAGCCACCAAAGCCACGGACAACTCCCCACCAAGGAACACCAATACGTCCCTTGGGATACTATCACAATTGATGGAGTTGGTCCCTGGAAAATCAAGATCCCTGGCCATGGAACTGTTTCCTTCAATGGCTTTACCATCATGGACATGTGCACCAACCTCCTTGAAATCGTTTGAGCCCCACAAGTAAATCTAACCGGCCTCATGGCAGTCCATGCCCTCAACAATGGCTGGCTTTCCAGATATCCCAAACCAGTAAATTGCATCATCGACCAAGGAACCAACTTCATGAGCAACGACTTCCAACTCCACCTTGCCAACCTTGGAATCAAAGCCAAAGTCTGCTCTGTTCGCAATCCGCAATCCAATGCAGTACTTGAAAGAGTCCACAATACCATGAAGTCTGCAATGAGAACAGAACTCAATACCAATCCTCCACAGACCCTTCAGGAAGCCACAGATATCATCGATAGTGTCTTTGCGTCGGCTCAGTTTGCAGTTAGATCAACCATCAACAAGACATTTGGAATGACGCCCGGAGCCCTTGTATTCCACAGAGACATGCTCCTACCAATTCCTGTAATCACCGATTTGACCATGGTCAGAAACAAAAGACAAGCTCAAATCGACAAGAATGCTATGAAAGAGAATAGCCACAGGAAGATTCATGATTACAGTGTAGAAGACCAAATTATGATGAAAAATGAAAAGAAAATTCCTGGTGCTTTTGGTGCAAGAAGCAAAGGCCCGTACACTATCCAGCAAATTCACACCAACGGTACAGTTTCCTTTCTCTTAAGAAATCACGTTATCCAACGTATGAACATTTGAAATCTGAAACCATATCACGCCAACTAAAAATTTCTTATCTAAGGAATACTGGTCGCACACGAATAACAAAATTCTGTGCCACCAACCATACTTTTACGAGAAGGAGAAGAGTGTGGTATTTCAAACCCTCACAATTGAAATTACCCACGATTCAAGAAAATCTGGAATCTGACATCAGCATCAATGCCACACCAGCCGGTCTTCAATATTGAAGACTGGATGAAGAACATATCCAAATCCTCCATGTGCATCTCTATGTGCAATATACGATGAATTCCAGTTCAACGCCTTTTTACTGTTACAAGCTTCCTCCCAACCGCTCTTTGGAGTAGTTGACAGAGCTAGGTCACAATCATGTCGTATGCCTCTAGAAAAAGGTACTAAAATAAGGTTTATGTAATGGTTAAAAACTAAGATTGTGAGGTTATTATTTTCCTTCTGAATCCGATCCGTTGAGAGTCTGATTCAAAGGCTTCTGAAGAACAGCAACGCTGTGTTAGTGTGTTAGTAGACAAACGATTGTACTCTACGCGTGACAATTGTGATTGGATACTTTCGACAACGGATAATCGGACTACAGGCGAGACTATGGAAACGCCAGATCTCTTCTTACTGTGAACTTGTTCAGATACAGCAAGACAGACCTTAGTAATGTAGATTACAGATAGTTGGTAGCAACTAGTGTGAATTTTGGGATATAAATCAGTTGAATGTTAAAAGTATGAGATAATGTTGTAACTCTAAAAATCGACCGTAAGGTATTGGATAATTGAAATTTAAAGAGAAGTGAGCTCAGAGAGAGGCTCTTATTTTTACTACGAATATTCACTGTATTGGGGCTCTCTGCTGTATTTTACATGGTAGAGATCTTCCCCGGTTATTTGTTACCATTCTCGTACCGATACTGTCATTGCTGTTGCTGTTGCTGTATTAGCGTCGTGTCGGTCTTACTGTATCGGTCATTCGACGGTATCGGTCATTCATGTTGTTAAGTAATCTGTTTGATGGGGCGTATGCTTGTTCGTGGTATATATGCTAGATATGAGGCCCACCTGGAATCGGTATTGATTTTCTTGATTGCAATAAGTAATTTCCTCACGGGATATCAAGTATGTTCTTTTGAATGTACTTATGGATTCCAAGTGTTCACTTATAGGTCAGGTCTTTGGATATGTCTTGTTTCTAACCGATTACTGTCTTTTGTTTGTAGTCCTAAGTGATATCGTTTTTACCACTTAGGGATTTCCAAGTAGTGGAGGTGCGTTTGATTCTGACGCTTGATCGTTCTCGTATTCCGCACCTCGGTCGTCGTTTCGTTCGTTTTCTCGGCTTTTTCGATCGAATTTGATGCCGACAACTCCGTATTTTTCGCTGACAACACACCCCTTGATCCAATACTTTACTTACATGGTATTGGATTACTGTCGGAGTATATCATCTTGAGGTTTATCGATTGATAGGTTAAACGTTCGGGTCGAATCGATGTGTTATCGATTGATAGATCGAATCGTATTGAGAGACAAATCAAACGTTCGGATCAAGTGAAATCAAAGAATCGAATGGAATGATTTAACCTGGGTAGTGTCCCATGATGTATCTTGCATGAGGAATGGAACAGTTTGACGCTTAATCGATTGATAGATCGAACGTTCAGATCGAACCATAACGCGCAAGTAATTTAACTTGGGTAGTGTCCCATGATAAATCTTGCGTGTCGGGCGTGCAAGATCCATCCCAATGGTTTGGTTAGATCATCAGCAGGGTTGATGACTCCAGGAATATGGATCATGTTGATCTCACCATTTTCTTTCCATGCTTGAATGGCAAAGAACCTGATTTCAATATGCCTGGTTCTTTCAGTTGGCTTCTGGGCATTTATGATTTCAATTGCCGATGCATTGTCCTCATAGATAGGGGTTGGACCAGCTTGAGCAAATCCTAATTCTTTGAGTACGGATCTGAGGTATCTGGCTGTTTTGGCCGCTGTGACTGCAGCGATGAATTCTGCTTCTGTAGAACTCTGTGCGGTAAGGGACTGAGCTTTGGATCTGTAAACAATTGCTCCACCAGCATAAGTGAAGACGTAGCCTGTGGTGGACCTTCGGTGTTTTGGATCATTTCCATATGCTGCGTCCACAAAACACATCAGTTTGGCTTGCTTGATGTCTTCCGGGAATTTAGGGAGAGATGCATCTTGGACTACATCGTTGTATGGTTCTCCTGGTGGTAGAGATGGCTCAGCATTTGGCCTGTAGAATCTGATACCCCAAGATCTGGTGGTTCTGAGATAGCGGGCTATATTCTTCAGGCTGGAATAGTGGAAAGCAGTGGGATTGGAACTGTACTTTGACATCAGAGTCACTGCATAGCATATGTCTGGCCGGCAACTAACATATGCAAACATCATTTCACCTAAAAGCGTCCTGTAGGAGAAACCAGATGTGGATTGCAATTCAGCATGTTCCTTGGTGCCTTCTAATGGGCCATCAGTATGTGATTGCAGTTGGCTCAGTACTTCAGTTGATAACGGCGCTGATGGCTTGGAGTGGGGTTTCATCTTAGAATCAGTCTCCCAACCATGGGATGTCATGATCCGGTCAATGTAATTGGCGCAGGACAGTTCAATGTAGTCAGCTGTCTGTTTGACATCAATTCCATTGAAGTCTTCAAGCAATCCCATTTTGGTGAAGGGGACAGCATCTTCTCTAGGGAGCTTCAGTTTTGCGCCAATTATGTCATAGATCTTGTCAGATATGGATTCTGATGTGCAAGCCAGTGCAAAATCATCAACTTGTCTCAGCATGTAGACCGTTTCACCTTCGAAAACTGTCGTGTAGATCGTCCTGTCATGTGTGGTGGTTTTGAAGTTGAGATCAGGGCTTTTCAATATTTTGTTGATGTGGGTTTCCCAGAGTCTTCCAGATTCTGGGTGGCCTTGAAGTGCTCGAAGGACTGGAAGCACCAATCGTCTGTCTATGTCCTTGCCATGCTTGTGTCTGTACCATTCTGCATATGCATCATCAATAGTCATGTATGTAGGAATGTTGGGTCCAGGACTATGCGCGTAGGCGTCTGCAGCATCACCCCCGTACACTTTGAGATTGAGGCTTGCAGCAATAGCAAAGAATAACCTTTGAATGGGATGTTCAACACATGATGAGTATGACATTGCTATGGCATGCAGGGTTGGGGCTGCATATTTGCTTCCATTGCAACATTGCCTGGCTCTTCTGACGCCATTTCTTTTCACACTGTATTGCCAGTGAGGTCTGAGAATGATAGCGTCGGGGTCCTTAGGGTATTGAATTGGTGATCCAAACATTTCCAAATCTTCAAACTGGTCGAGCTGTTTTCGCTCCCCAGCTTGCCATTCAGGCCATGTAGATAAAGGCTTGAGATTCCTGCGAGTGAAGTGTCCTAGTGCTTGTTCTTCAGGTGTAGTTGCCTTGGAGTTGATGGCCTTGATGAAAAGTTCAATTTCTTCAGTGGACAGTGAATCTGCATCTAGTGGTAATGCTTGATTTCCTGATTTATGAAGTTTGGTGATAGCTCTGAGGGATGCAATATCAATAGTAGGAATGACAACATCCATGTCGTCTTCAATTGGTGCCAAGTGTTTTTGGATGGAGGCATGGAGTGTTTCAGTGCTATCAACCTGGTTGATTCTTGATTGTATCAGCTGCTTGTATTTTGTACCTATGCGCTGGATAGCTTTGATGGATGAAATCCGGTCCAAGAATGGTGGATCTTCTTCAGCAGTGGGTTCCTTCCAGGAGGTATTGGGAGCAAATAAACCATATTCATTTGAGTGTTTCCTGACCTCCTTCATAGACAATTTCTCTTCAAGTGCAAAGGTGATTGGTGTATCTATTGAAGAATCCCGCACCCCTCGATCGTGATTTTCCTGTAGGGCTGTAGTAACATCAGCAGCAGTAAAGACACGATTGTGATTGATAGATACTATATAAGCGCCGCGGAGCCTGGAGAGAGTCTTCTTGTGGGAGGAGAAAAGCTTGGAGGCAGGACTTTTGGGAAGGATGTCAGTGATGTAGGCTCTGCCAATCAGTGAGTCATTGGCATAGCGAAGGCCAAACTGGGGATCAGCACAAGATGGAGAGACAGTGAGTCGAAGATTGGTGAGGTCTGCAAAGGGGGAAATTGAGAATTGGAAATCACTGGATGAGACCTCACGGGGTTCTGCAGGAAGTGGAGTGTTGTCATCAGTCCGGAGCAGGTGCTTGACATTGGTTGGAAGATCTGCAAGAGGTAAGTCATTCATCCCTTCATCAAATCTGACATGAGTGGCGATCTTGACTCGGTGCGTTTCAGTGTCATACCAAAGAATGTTTCTTGTAGTGTATGGGACGAACCCCAGGAAGATGCCTTTTCGTGCATTGGGTTTGAGTTTAATAGATCTTTTGCCTGGAGGTCTAACCCAAACTCTACAACCAAAGGTTCGGAAATCAGTAAGGTTTTCCTTACGGCCAGTTGCCAATTCCAATGGTGAATGTAGTTGGTTGCCTTCAGGGAATGCATTGGACAACCGAAGTGCATGGTAGAAAGCAAAGGGCCAGAATTTAATGGGCAAATTAGCACCAGACAGCATTGTCCTCATGGAGTTAGCAAGAGTTCGGTGAGCTCTTTCAACTGTACCATTCTGGTGTGAAGCATCCGCACCAGTGGGGAAAATTGAATATCCAAACGCAGAGAAGAGGTTTCTGACATCAGGATTGTGATAGAGTTCTCCACCTTGATCAACTGAAACATACTTGTTGGCACAAGTTGGATTGTGCTGGGCAAAGAAATGTTCCAACCAGTGGAGTGGCGCTGCTTTAGAGATTCGTGTATCTCCATATTTCATGCCAGTATAGTGGTCTGTGATGAGAATCCAAGCTGTTTCGCCATGAATGCCTTCATAATCGCGCTTGCGTTTGCTGTTGGAGGATTTGGTACCTGAGAATGCAAAATCAATGGATAAACCTTGAAACGGTTGTGTGGCCTTGCGTGTGGAATGTGAGCCAGCAGGTGTTTTAGTTTGCTTACATTGTATGCAAGTTGGACATTGGTCAAGAATACTGGTTTGACGCTTGAACTTTGGGACTCCAATGATGTGCTTATGAGCTTGATACAGAAAATCATCGCATGGGTGTCCCAACCTTTGGTGCCACAGAAGTTTCGATGTCTTGGTTTTGATGGCTTGGATTGGGATATTTTTGTCCACAATCTTGGTGAAAAACAGTTTGGCATCAAACCTTGGCATGTCACTGGTATCAGACTGAGCTTCCACTGCTTCAGCGCGTTTTTGCAGATTGACAAGATTTGTGTATATATCATACCTGTAGTTGCTAATGGCTTCTTTGGAGGCCAGTTCACAAGCCTTCTTGAACTGCATGTCAGTCGCTAAGGCATATGCCGATGACGTAGCACAATTGGCATACGGAGATGTAAGATCAACGTCTGGGATCAGCACTGGGTGGGTATAGCATTGGCCATCAATGATGTTGTCGGCGAAAAATACGGACCATTGTCGGCATCAAATTTGATCAAAAAGCCGACAAAACGAAACGACGACCGAGGTGCGGAATATTAACACGGAGTAACAACAGAGATACGATTATTTCGCTGATCGAGTCTTAGAATCAAACGCACCTCCACTACATGAAAATCCCTAAGTTGTAAAACGATATCACTTAGGACTACAAACAAGAAAGGAGAATCGGTTAGAAACAAGAAATATCCAAAGACCTGAACAGTAAGTAAACACTTGGAACCCATAAGTACATTCAAAGGAATATACTTGATACCCCGTGAGGAAATTACTTATTGCAATCAAGAAAACCAATACCGATTCCGGATGGGCGTCATACCCAGCATATATACCACGAATAAGCATACGCCCCATCGAACAGAATACTTAACCCCGACAATGACCGATACAGTAAGACCGACACGACGCTAATACAGCAACAGCAACAGAAGTATCGGTACGACAGTAACAGATAACCGGGGAAGATCTCTACCAAGTAAAATACAGCAGAGAGCCCCGATACAGTGAAAATACATAGTAAAATAAGAGCGTCTCTCTGAGCTCACATCTCTTTAAATTTCAATTATCCTATACCTTTCGGTCGATTTTTAGAGTCACAACAGGTTATAGAGCCCTTATAACTCACGCGTTGGCGTATACTTTAAGAGCCTATCTCCGCCCGATCAGCACCTCCACTGACCGGTCACAGCCAGAGGACATTGCTGTTGAGCGATAGGCCTTCCCCCCAGCGCAGAGATTGTTGCGCGAGCCTGCTGTTGAGCGACTCCCTTCCAATCTCCCCCTCTCTCCGACGAACGTTCCTTTGGTCCTTTCTTCGGTTAATTTTCCGGTCATCGACGCTTCTACTGCCGACACCGGTTATTTCTTTCCGTTTCCTCCGGTCATTGATTTCTTTCTTCCGGTCCTCCCTCCCGTTCTCTTTCCGATTCTTCGATCCTCGTTTCACCGACGACGATTTCTTTGGTTACTTCTCCCGTCATCGCCGCCGCTTCTCCCGTCGACGCCGATTATTTCTTTTCGATTTCTCCGGTCATTTTGTGGTCATCGATCCCCGTCTCCCGGTTCATTCTTCGTCTCCCTCCGGTCTTCGTTCATCGCTTCGACGCCGTCGTTTTTTTCTTTTTTCTTCTTCCCCTCCTGCTTGTGCATCAGGGGGTGTCTCCACTGTTTCTACACACAGTTCTTTGATAATCCACAAGCAAGCATGGCCAACCTCTTTGATTGGAATACAATTGAGGGCATTCGATTCAAATTCAAGGGCAACAGCCCATATGATGACCAATTGAATACCCTATATTCCACCATCCTGGACGATACCGACACAGAAGACTAATTTGTGGAGAGCACCACAACGGACGCTAAGGTGCTAGCCCCTGCTATGATGACCAATCTCCGAGGCAGTGTTGTCAACGCTATCACCTACCCTCTTCCTCATTTAACAGAGCTCCAGAAAGGCCACATCACCCAACTACTCTCTAGTTGTGCTGTATACTACATTGCACCAAATGGAGACTCCAAGAAAGTGAGAGGCCCTGTCGATCTAGAAAAGGCTGCTAAGGAAGCGCTCGCAAACCACACCGATGACTCCTCAAAACCATCCATTACCATCAAACTACTAATCACAACTTGGAAGTTTAAACCCACCTGGAAAGCCCAACTCTTTGACAAGGTCTACGGAGGTGCCACACAGGCCGATTCAGATGACGAAGATGCCAATGCCGCACCACCAAGCCCAGCGCCCACCGCAACGGGCACCGGCATGCAGCAATTGACCACTCTACTCCAGCAACTGGTCGACAACAGCAACACCAATAACAACAACAATAACAGTGCCGGCGCCAACCACCAAGCGCCACTCGACTTACCATGGAATCCAGCAACCTTACCACCACCTGTCAAGGACCGATATTACAAGAGAGATGAATTCCTCACCAGAGATGATATGAAGGACTTCCCAATCACCTACACCGACTCATCGGGGAATGAAACGGTCATCAGGCAAAACTACTACCTTCACAACCTAGGCAGTGGTAGAAACGACCAACGTCTGATCACTAGAAGTGGTGACTGTTTTGATCTGACCAGAGCCTCCGACAAGTCCAAGGAAGCTGCTAGAGACAAACTGTTCCTCTCAGGATTCCCACAACTAAAGGACGCAACGGACCCCCAGGTTAGAAAATGGTACCGAGAAATCACAGCTCATTCCCAGCAACATCATATTTATGTACACCCATACTATCTATTCAGACGTGAAGCTGACCACCTCAGAGGATTCACAATTGGTGATGATCTTCCACACGGCCTACCCTCAAGATATGAATTGGCTATCAATGAATGGGGAAATCTCATCTACACTGCACTAAGAACCGATAAAATCATTCCTGATTCATGTGCAAGTATGAAGGCCACTATTCAGAGCTTTGAAGGCGGACAGGGATATGAAGCGCTCTACACAGTTATTGCTCAAACACATCCCAACTCAAAAAGGCCATCCAACGCCAGCAGAATGGTCAGAAACCCTCCCAACCAAGATCCACATGAATCCATTGAAGAATACTACTTCCGGTACAAGGATTATCTGAGACTTAGAGTGTTCCTCCAAAACCAACCCAGCACTATCAGTTCAACAGAAGAAGTTAGCAACCTTATTGCAGGAACCACCCTCTCAGAAGAGCTCTTCAAAAAGACAGAAGATGAACGCGACTCTGATGACCAATTCAAAAGAGACAAATACAAAGCAGGTAGGCTTCTACAAACCCTTCAAACCTATGAACAAGAGATCAAGGCTGAACAAAAGTACAAGAGGAACACCTCCAAACCAATCCAGCCCAAGCAATTGCCTGTCCCAAGTACCAGACCAGGTCACCGGCGCAATGATAGGTTGTTTCAAAAACGCGCTAGCAACAGCACTGTTAGAACACCTTCTACTTTGACCTCTCACTCAATCAGTCTGGTTGAATCACTTGGCTACCCGGAGATGGATGAAGAATCTGACGATCCCTTCCTCCATCAAGCATATTGCAATGCTATCACGGCATTCGATAAGCAACCTAGTCTTTTTGACACATCCAGAAAATGTATTGTTTGCCACATGTCTGGTCACAATTTTGACAATTGCCCTGCGAAGAAACATAGGATTGCTGCGGCTGTTTTTCTGAACAAATCCAATAAACAGACCCAACAACTCTTAGATTCCGCTCAACAAATCTCTCAGATCAACATTGGTAATGAAGATCAAGATGAGGTTTCACCTGATGCTACAGTAACAAATGATGCTTCCATGGAGGACAATGCTGTTGGCAGTGTTCTGCTTGTGATGACAAATAATGGTGAGGTTGCCGTTTTGTGGAGCAGATGAGTCAAGGTTGTCAGTGAATGATTTATGGATTGACTGTCCACTGAACTGACATCGCATGCGAGATGTCATTCCACAGAGATCGTTCTCACTCAGTAATGTCGTTGACAGGGAGGGAGAATAGTAGAAGAAGACTTTGATATATCCAATGTGATTCGGTGCTGGGATATGCAAATATCCTGAGCCTTCAGGGATGCAGGTAGCTGCTGTTCCGCCTATTGCTGCTGTAAGCCTGACAGGACATTTTCTTATCCTGGTGTAGGGTTTGTAACCGTGCAGGATGTGTTTGAGATTTGTGCAGGAAACCTTTGCACCGGTGTCAATCTGAGCCCTGACACCCTGTTGGAAGTAGGCTGTAGCTGCGATAGGGTCCGGTGGGACTAGGGATTGCACATTGTATGTATCAACTGGCATAGGGTTGTCCCTATCGAAATTGGGATCCTCATTGGTCTTCAGGTGTGATTCCAATGTAGGGGATGTAGCCCTGAGTGATTCCATATCACAGTAGACATCAATGGGGATTGATGACTGGAAGCTGTCCTTGGGAAGGAGGTTGACGGCACCAATTATGACAGATTCGTGGGAGCTGACACTGCTGGAGTCCAAGGAGGGGAATAAGCTGCTCACTTGGGGCGCTGTGGCGTTGTCAAATCCTTGAGGATCATCTTGAGGTGATGTCATAGTATGGCTCCAAGAAAGACTTTCTATTCTTGGCCATTGCAAAAATTTTGTCCTTCTACTGCAGCATCAGGTGAAACCTCATCGTGATCTTCATCGCCAATGTTGATCTGAGAGATTTGTTGGGTGGAATCCAAGCGTTGTTGGGTCTGTTTATTGGATTTGTTCAGAAAAACAGCCGCAGCAATCCTATGTTTCTTCAGGGACTCAATATCTTGCAATGCAGGACAATTATCAAAATTGTGACCGGACATGTGGCAAACGATACATTTTCTGGATGTGTCAAAGAGACTAGGTTGCTTATCAAATGCCGTGATGGCATTGCAGTATGCTTGGTGGAGGAAGGGATCGTCAGATTCTTCGTCCATCTCCGGGTAGCCAAGTGATTCAATCAGGCTGATTGAGTGAGAGGTCAAGGTAGAAGGTGTCCTAACAGTGCTGTTGCTAGCGCGTTTTTGAAATCTATCATTGCGCCGGTGACCTGGTCTGGTACCTGAGACAGGCAATTGCTTGGGCTGGATTGGTTTGGAGGTGTTCCTCTTGTACTTTTGTTCAGCCTTGATCTCTTGTTCATAGGTTTGAAGGGTTTGTAGAAGCCTACCTGCTTTGTATTTGTCTCTTTTGAATTGGTCATCAGAGTCGCGTTCATCTTCTGTCTTCTTGAAGAGCTCTTCTGAGAGGGTGGTTCCTGCAATAAGGTTGCTAACTTCTTCTGTTGAACTGATAGTGCTGGGTTGGTTTTGGAGGAACACTCTAAGTCTCAGATAATCCTTGTACCGGAAGTAGTATTCTTCAATGGATTCATGTGGATCTTGGTTGGGAGGGTTTCTGACCATTCTGCTGGCATTGGATGGCCTTTTTGAGTTGGGATGTGTTTGAGCAATAACTGTGTAGAGCGCTTCATATCCCTGTCCGCCTTCAAAGCTCTGAATAGTGGCCTTCATACTTGCACATGAATCAGGGATGATTTTATCAGTTCTCAGTGCTGTGTAAATGAGATTTCCCCATTCATTGATAGCCAATTCATATCTAGAAGGTAGGTCGTGTGGATATCTAGAAGGTAGGTCGTGTGGAAGGTCATCACCAATTGTGAATCCTCTGAGGTGGTCAGCTTCACGTCTGAATAGATAGTATGGGTGTACATAAATATGATGTTGCTGGGAATGAGCTGTGATTTCTCGGTACCATTTTCTAACCTGGGGGTCCGTTGCGTCCTTTAGTTGTGGGAATCCTGAGAGGAACAGTTTGTCTCTAGCAGCTTCCTTGGACTTGTCATAGGCTCTGGTCAGATCAAAACAGTCACCACTTCTAGTGATCAGACGTTGGTCATTTCTCCCGCTGCCTAGGTTGTGTAGGTAGTAGTTTTGCCTGATGACCGTTTCATTTCCGGATGAGTCGGTGTAGGTGATTGGGAAGTCCTTCATATCATCTCTGGTGAGGAATTCATCTTTCTTGTAGTATCGGTTCTTGACAGGTGGTGGTAAGGTTGCTGGATTCCATGGTAAGTCGAGTGGCGCTTGGTGGTTGGCGCCGGCACTGTTATTGTTATTGTTATTGGTGTTGCTGTTGTCGACCAGTTGCTGGAGTAGAGTGGTCAATTGCTGCATGTCGGTGCCTGTTGTCGTCGCTGGAGTTGGCGCTGTGACATTTTCATTGTTGGCGTCTCCTTCAGGGAAGGTGTAGATTTTTGTGTCATAGACTTCATCAAAATGTACTGCGTCCCAGTTTGATTTGAAGCCCCAGTGGGTTGCTCTGATCTCTATGAGGAGAGTTTCTTGTCCTTGCGCAACGGCTAGGGTTCCTGCCTTGTCCATTGAGTGTTTGTTTCGGATTCTCTTCGGAGTTTTGTCTGGAGCAACATACCATAGACAAGCGTCCGCAAAAAGGGTGGATATATGTCCCTTATTGATCTCAGTTTGTTCCTTGGGGGGAATGATATCCATGATTGCGTTTACAATAATTTCCTTGAGCATGGTTACTGGATCTGGAGCAAGCGTCTTGGATCCTTCGCTGTCAGCATCATCTGTGAGGAATAAGCCAGCAGTGTCTTCTAGAGCATGGTAGAATGAGGCGTTGAGGGCCTCATGTTTGTGGGCATTGCCTTTGGTGTTGAATGTCCCAAATCGGATTGCAATGTCCTGGATTTGATTCCAGTCAAATGGAGGTGCAGGCGGCATGATTTAGAGATTGGCGTCGTCGTTGTTCCGGCTGTGGATTAGAATCGTTTGATCGATCGATGTAATCGTAATCGTGCGATGATTCGATGGCCGTTTGATGTAAGTAACCGTTCAATCGTAGTAGAAACAAAACGAATTAATTAACCTTTGGAACGACGTTGTCGGGGTTATTAATGTCGATGTCAGCGAATCGTCGTCGTCGAAATAGTCAAACGTCGTGGCAAGTAAGAGGAGATTCTTGTAAGACAATCGTCGGTAGAACAATTGTTGTGGGTAGAAACGAATTTATCGTGGAACGTTCGTGGGAGAAACAATCGATCGTTGGTGGAATTCTTGGATGAAGGAGGTGTGATCGTAATCGTAATCGTAATCGATCGATCGTCGTCCTTAGATGTGTATTACAGAAGGAGATTCTTGGTAGAATGTTCTGTAGATACACCCATTGATACGTATGCTTGGTCGTGTATTACAGAAGAAGATTCTTGGTAGAAGGATCTGTATACACCCCTTGATACGCGAGTAAGGAGGAGAAGAAGGAGAGAAAGAGAGGCGGGGGGGGGAGGTCTATTGATACAGCCCGGCGATGCGAGTCCCGTACCAAGTATACTCTGGCTGTAACCGACAGTGGAGGTGCTGTACGGGGCGGAGATAGGTAGCTTAAGGTATCCACTTGTTAGTGGAAGGTATAAGGGCTCTATAACCTGTTGTAACTCTAAAAATCGACCGTAAGGTATTGGATAATTGAAATTTAAAGAGAAGTGAGCTCAGAGAGAGGCTCTTATTTTTACTACGAATATTCACTGTATTGGGGCTCTCTGCTGTATTTTACATGGTAGAGATCTTCCCCGGTTATTTGTTACCATTCTCGTACCGATACTGTCATTGCTGTTGCTGTTGCTGTATTTGTTGTTACTCTAAAAATCGACCGGTAAGGTATTGGATAATTGAAATTTAAAGAGAAGTGAGCTCAGAGAGAGGCTCTTATTTTTACTACGTATTTTCACTGTGTATCGGGGCTCTCTGCTGTATTTCATGTGGTAGAGATCTTCCCCGGTTATTTGTTACTGTCTGCTTTACCGTCGTACCGATTCTTCTGCTGCTGTTGCTGTGTTAGCGTCGTGCCGGTTTTACTGTATCGGTCATTCGATGGTATCGGTCATTATGGGGTTAAGTATTCTGTTCGATGGGGCGTATGCTTATTCGCGGTATATATGCTGGATATGAGGCCCATCTGGAATCGGTACTGATTTTCTTGATTGCAATAAGTAATTTCCTCACGGGATATTAAGTATATTCTTTTGAATGTACTTATGGGTTCCAAGTGTTTACTTACTGTTCAGGTCTTTGGATATTTCTTGTTTCTAACCGGTTATTCCTTTTTTGTTTGTAGCCTTAAGTGATATCGTTTTTACCACTTAAGGATTCCAAGTAGTGGAGGTGTGTTTGATTCTACCGCTTAATCATTGGAGTACTTGTATCTCGTATTCCGCACCTCGGTCGTCGTTTCGTTTTGTCAGCTTTTCCAATCGAATTTGATGCCAACAAAGTCCGTATTTTTCGCCGACAACACACCCCTTGATCCAATACTCTACCCGTGTTGTATTGGATTACTGTCGGGGTATATTTAACCTTGGATCAATTTTGCTGATTCGGATCGAATCGGAATCAGATCGAATCAATCGTAGCAATCGTCGAAGCGCGTACTGTTGACTGGTTTACCCTGCGTGGTGTCCCATAATGTATCTTGCATGTCGGGCGTGTAAGATCCATCCCAATGGTTTGGTTAGATCATCAGCAGGGTTGATAACGCCAGGAATATGAATCATCTTGATCTCACCGTTTTCCTTCCATGATTGGATGGCAAAAAACCTGATTTCAATATGCCTGGTTCTTTCAGTTGGCTTCTGAGCATTGATGATCTCAATTGCCGATGCATTGTCTTCATAGATAGGGGTTGGACCAGCTTGGGCAAATCCTAATTCTTTGAGTACGAATCTGAGGTATCTGGCTGTTTTGGCCGCTGTGACTGCAGCAATGAATTCTGCTTCTGTAGAACTCTGTGCAGTGAGTGATTGCGCTTTGGATCTGTAAACAATTGCTCCACCCGCATAAGTGAACACATATCCTGTGGTGGACCTGCGATGTTTTGGATCATTTCCATATGCTGCATCAACAAAACACATCAACTTGCTATGCTTGATATCTGCAGGGTATTCTGGGAGTGATCCATCTTGGACTACATCATTATATGGTTCTCCTGATGGAAGAGATGGTTCTGCATTCGGTCTATAGAATCTAATACCCCAGGATCGGGTTGTTCTGAGATATCGAGCGATGTTCTTCAGACTGGAATAGTGGAATGCAGTGGGATTGGAGCTGTATTTTGACATCAGGGTCACTGCATAGCCAATGTCTGGTCGGCAGCTCACATATGCAAACATCATTTCACCCAAGAGTGTTCTGTAGGAGAACCCTGATGTGGATTGTAATGCAGCGTGTTCCTTGGTGCCTTCCAATGGTCCATTCGTATGTGATTGCAGTTGGCTCAGTACTTCAGTTGATAACGGCGCTGATGGTTTGGAGTGGGGTTTCATCTTAGAGTCAGTCTCCCAACCATGGGATGTCATGATCCGGTCAATGTAATTGGCGCAGGACAGTTCAATGTAGTCAGCTGTCTGTTTGACATCAATTCCATTGAAGTCTTCAAGCAAACCCATTTTGGTGAAGGGGACAGCATCTTCTCTAGGGAGCTTCAGCCTTGCACCTATAATGTCATAGATCTTGTCAGATATGGATTCCGATGTGCAAGCCAGTGCAAAATCGTCAACTTGTCTCAGCATGTAAACCGTTTCTCCTTCAAAAACTGTCGTGTAGATCGTCCTGTCATGTGTGGTGGTTTTGAAGTTGAGATCAGGGCCTTTCAATATTTTGTTGATGTGGGTTTCCCATAGTCTACCTGATTCTGGATGGCCTTGGAGTGCTCGAAGGACTGGAAGCACCAATCTTCTGTCTATGTCTTTGCCATGCTTGTGCCGGTACCATTCTGCATATGCCTCATCAATAGTCATGTATGTAGGGATGTTGGGCCCTGGAGAATGGGCATAGGCGTCAGCCGCGTCCCCCCCATAGACTTTGAGATTGAGACTTGCTGCAATGGCAAAGAACAGTCTTTGGATGGGGTGTTCAACACATGATGAGTATGACATGGCTATGGCATGCAGAGTTGGAGCTGCATACTTGCTTCCATTGCAACATTGTCTGGCTCTTCTGACACCATTCCTTTTGACACTGTATTGCCAATGGGGTCTGAGAATAATCGCGTCTGGGTCCTTAGGGTATTGAATTGGTGATCCAAACATTTCCAAATCTTCAAACTGATCAAGCTGTTTTCGCTCCCCAGCTTGCCATTCAGGCCATGTAGATAAAGGCTTGAGATTCCTTTGAGTGAAGTGCCCTAGTGCTTGTTCTTCAGGTGTAGTTGCCTTGGAATTGATGGCCTTGATTAAGAGTTCAATTTCTTCAGTTGGTAGTGAATCTGCATCTAGTGGTAATGCTTGATTTCCTGGTTTATGAAGCTTGGTGATAGCTCGGAGGGATGCAATATCAATAGTAGGAATGACAACATCCATGTCGTCTTCAGTTGGTGCCAAGTGTTTTTTGATGGAGGCATGGAGTGCTTCAGTGCTATCGACCTGGTTGATTCTTGATTGTATCAGCTGCTTGTATTTGGTACCAATGCGCTGGATAGCTTTGATGGAGGAAATCCGGTCCAAGAATGGTGGATCTTCTTCAGCTGTGGGTTCCTTCCAGGAGGTATTGGGAGCAAATAAACCATATTCATTTGAGTGTTTCCTGACGTCCTTCATAGACAATTTCTCTTCAAGTGCAAAGGTAATTGGTGTATCTATTGAAGAATCCCTCACCCCTCGATCGTGGCAGGCCTGTAAAGCTGTAGTAACATCAGCAGCAGTAAAGACACGATTGTGATTGATAGATACAATATAAGCACCTCGTAGCTTGGAGAGAGATTTCTTGTGTGAGGAGAAAAGTTTTGAGGCAGGGCTATTTGGGAGGATATCTGTGATGTAAGCTCTGCCAAGCAGTGAATCATTGGCATACCGGAGGCCAAATGTTTGATCAGTACAAGATGGGGAGACAGTGAGCCTGAGATTTGTGAGATCGGCAAAGGGGGAGATAGAGAATTGAAAATCACTGGATGACACCTCAGTGGGTTCCGCAGGACGTGGAATGTTGTCATCTGTCCTGAGCAGGTGTTTGACATTAGTGGGGAGGTCTGCAAGTGGGAGATCATTCATGCCTTCATCAAACCTGACATGCGTGCGTCACTACAAATTTCCTCTGGATTTAACCGACAGTGGAGGTGCTGAACGGCCGGAGATAGATAGCTTAAGATATACACAATCCTACGGATGGGCAGCAATTGTGTGAGTTATAAGGGCTCTATAACCTGTTGTTACTCTAAAAATCGACCGGTAAGGTATTGGATAATTGAAATTTAAAGAGAAGTGAGCTCAGAGAGAGGCTCTTATTTTTACTACGTATTTTCACTGTGTATCGGGGCTCTCTGCTGTATTTCATGTGGTAGAGATCTTCCCCGGTTATTTGTTACTGTCTGCTTTACCGTCGTACCGATTTTACTGTATCGGTCATTCGATGGTATCGGTCATTATGGGGTTAAGTATTCTGTTCGATGGGGCGTATGCTTATTCGCGGTATATATGCTGGATATGAGGCCCATCTGGAATCGGTACTGATTTTCTTGATTGCAATAAGTAATTTCCTCACGGGATATTAAGTATATTCTTTTGAATGTACTTATGGGTTCCAAGTGTTCACTTATAGGTCAGGTCTTTGGATATGTCTTGTTTCTAACCGATTACTGTGTTTTGTTTGTAGTCCTAAGTGATATCGTTTTTACCACTTAGGGATTTCCAAGTAGTGGAGGTGCGTTTGATTCTAACGCTTGATCGTTCTCGTATTCCGCACCTCGGTCGTCGTTTCGTTCGTTTTCTCGGCTTTTTCGATCGAATTTGATGCCGACAACGTCCGTATTTTTCGCCGACAACAGATAAAGTGAAATCTTGCTGAAAGGCAAGATAACTCTTTTATTGAGATGAATACGTTGCAACTGCTGTTGCGTAACGATGAGGCTACTCGCTGATTATTTCCGTACATGTATTGGTCGTTGACCATATATATATGTGTGTTTATATATATATTGTGTGAGAATCACACGCCAACGGTTTCTTCATTAAGATCAGGAATTGCTCCCGTAGCTCGTGTGATACTTTATAAAATCAGAGTTTGCTCACCGAAGAACAATGGCAATATTATAAAACAGAGATTGCTCACTGTCAATGCGCGATGGGAATCGATGCGCCGTGGGAATCGATATGCCGTGGGAATCGATTACTTTGGTTGATACGGGACTCATTGACTCGTACAAATAGAATACCTACCATCTGGTAGCTTTGGTACTTCTGGGCACGAAAGGAATTTAATACTCCCCATGTCTCCTTGTGAAAGGTCATCACGTTTACATGATGCTTCCATCGTCTTCGAGGAGGTCGCCGGTATTCCCGCAGAAGTGGAAGATGGGCTTGAGCAGTGGATACACAACTGAGTGTCCCCAATGCTTGGTGAGGATATCTGCACAGTTATCTTTACCAGAGATGCGCAGCATTAGAATGAAGCCGTTCGCTATCATGCTTTGTACGTAGTGAAACAATAGGATGTTGTGACGCTTATGCAACCTTGCGTAAGGAAAGGTTGACGTTTGAATCATCTTCTTGTTGTCTCCCCATGAATAGGAGATGTCATGGACTCGTGTTCCAAGGTATCGGAACGAGTGACATAGATCAACGATTTGCTTGATGCAAGTTCTTCCTGCAACAAATTCAGCTCCAAAGGTGGCTGTTTCCATAGTAGCTTGTTTCTTTGAGAACCACATCATAGGAGTCTTGTTCGCAAAGTGAAGGATGCCGGTTACAGCCTTACCACTGAGAATATCATGCATGAGATTTGCATCATAGAAGTGTGTTAACACTACTGTCTTCCCAAGCGGTGCAGGAGCGTCGTCGGGTAGCTCTTCAGAATGCTCCCCATAGACGGTGTTGGACCAATCGATGGTGTCCGGTTTAGTCCATATAAAATCTGGGGGTTCCACCCGGAACCTGATTTTAAAATGTCTAAACTTGGAGATATATCCGTAGATACGTTTGGCAAGATCAAGGTGTCCCTCTCGTGGTTGAGCTCTGAAACTCGAGAGTGTCATCACGGCTGTTTGAACATCAAATCGTCCAATGGCGATGATCCATTGGAGTGAACCAATCATGCTTTGGTATTTCTGTATACCAGTTTCCTTGAGAAAAGCCGAGGAGTCCAATTCAGGATGATCGTTTTCCGCAATGGGTGACTGGAACCTGGTGTTAGGTTTGCATCCGAACATTTGTTCATAAGATGCTTCCATCTTTTCGATGAACTTGATGGGATTCATACAAAGAACACCATGCGCGTCGTGCTCAAATCCACAACCCAGATGAAAATTCATAGGTCCGGATCCCTTCAGTTTGAAGTTGTATGGCTCCGACTGCAGTATTTCCAGGAAAGAATTGGGATCTGCCATGCAAAGACATAGGTCATCGACATATGTGCATATGAGTTCATATACACGTTCCCCATGCTTGTTCATTCCAGGCTTGAGAAAGATTTCCGGTTCTGCGCGGGATCTTTCGAAGCCGAGTTCAATAAGGCAAGCTGCTAGTAAATCACCAAAGCACTTGCCCAAAGATCTGAGGCCATATAAGGCCTTGTAGATGATCAATAGGTGACCTTCTAGTGATCCGAATTCTGGACCTGCCTTGATGCAGACTTTCTCGCAAGTAACTGCTTCGAGGTAAGCATTACCTATATCAGTACCCCATGCTTCTAGGCTGTTCAGTCTGGCTAGGAACAGACACATACATAGACCGCGGAGAGATACGACACCGGCATAGACACTGTGGATGGGGGCCTCAGTGAGATTACCGTTTGCAACGAGACGAGCCCTTGTGTCTACCGTCGTGTTTGACAGCATATATCATGTGTACCTTGATCTGTTGGAACCCGGGTGGGATGGAGCTTGTCTTGTACACGCCTTTATCAATGAATGTATTGTATTCATTGAGCTGTTCCATTTCCAGAGTGGTGGCGTCTTCTCATTTGTGGTTTCCGTTGGCTTGATCAAATTGGAGGGCTTCTTTGTGGTTACGAGGTACCTTGAATCCATATTGGTACTGTGGGGTGGTACGGAAAGACGGAAGTTTGGCTTGATGCACGAGTCGATCAAGTTTCTTGGTTTGTCGTGCTAGATTGGTGATTCGTTTGAGACGTTTCCAACCTGGGAGGTCAAGCAAGTTATTGTCTTTCCCATATTTGGCAACGGTAACAGGGTCATCGGCCGCAATGTTGGCTAATGGTTCATATGCCTGTTCCATATTTTCCCATTCAATCCAAAGATTATACTTGGAGCCTTTGTACTGGGGGTGCTTGTTATCCAGTGGACCTTGGTGTCCTAGGATTCAGCAAAACGACCAAAGTGTTCCATCTTCTTGGGTCGAATCACAGTGGATGTAATTCATGACATCATTGTATGCAATGATGTCGGCAAGTTCGTCATCAGAGTGTTTGCACTTAAACTTGATGAAGTCTTTGTTGCGTTCAAGACTGTCTTCTACATCAACGATGGTAAGACGCTTTCGAGTACCATCGGGGTTGGTTACAAGGAAAGATCTTCCTTGTAGATCGGCAATCGGGACCGTAGGAATGGTAAGGGGTTTACCATCATCGTCAAAATTGTGCATTGCCTTCTTCATCGGTAACAACTGCCTGTGATGGGTCTACTGAAGGAGTAGCGGGGTTGGTGTGTGGAGTTGTGACGTCACTAACATCAAAGTATGCTAGCTCTGGTGGATCAAAATCATCTTCAGTAAGGAGAACGCCATCGGATGTCTTGCTGAAGATGTGTGTTGTAGGAGGACCATCAAAACTCTCCCCATAGTTGTTAGTGAGTGGAGAAGGGGACCAGCTTGGGCTGTCATCGACCTTCTTATATAGAAAGCTTGGTAACGAGGGGTGGGAGGGTGGTTTTATAATAACCTGATTACCAGATGCGGGAGGTGTTGTACCTGGTTGCTCGGTAGGTACAGACGGCGTGTTGCCGTCATATTCCACAGGAGTGTCAAGGCTTCGATCGGTGTCGGAGTCAGTAGTTGAGATGCCATGAGTAGGAGTAGCTGGGACGTCCTGCGGTGTAGAATCTGCAGTGGGACTATTCGGAGTGGTATGCTCCCCATGTTTTGTGAGTGTAGGAGCGTCACCAGTGGCGTACAATCGGGGTAAGGAATCCTTGGCCTTACGCCATTTGATGAAGCCGTCATCTGTAAAGAGGCCAGCTCGTTTGTTGCGTGACTCAGGTGTAAGAGCAGAACGTACACCAGAACGGTCAAGCAATTTGTTGGTGACTGGATCCCAGATGCGGAAACAAAGTCCATTGCCAACATGTTCGGCAATGTCTACAAAATGACCGAGGCGCTTGGTAGACTGGGTACCGAAAGGGGAGTCATTGGTCTTGAAATAAACAGGTTCAAACCAGAAGAAACTGGTGTACGCGCTAATATCGCCAAGTGTACCGGTAGCAATGAAGACTGGTTGTTTGTCCGACAGAGTAGGATCAGAAATAACATTGAGGAGTCCGGCGACGTATGTCATGCACAACAACCAGAGATGTGGTGGTGTGCCTGTACGGTCCATGACGCAATTGACAATACGCTTAAACGTTTGATATTGCCGTTCAAATTGATTCTGGTGTAGGTGATAGGATTCACTTTGTAAGAGTCCAATCCATAACATTTTGAGATAATTGGTGACCCTCTTACTAGATTGGTAGTTCCCATGATCACATAGGAGGCGAAGAGGCCTGCCCCATTTTCGAACGAAATTCTGAAAGCATGATAGAAAGTCGCCGGTGGTGCGCATCTCTTCAACATGTATGATATGAGACTTCCGACCAAAGAAAATCTGGGCAAGTTTGGAACCGCCATCAATCGCTGGGACATCGGAATAGACAGCGTCAGACAAGACGTTGTCATTGAATGGTCGAACGTTCATAGCCGGCTGGGGGAATGAAAACGTTTGAAAATGTTACCATCAGGGCTAGCCGCTAACGAACCATATTGCGTTGAATTGTCAAAGGTAGCTTTGATGCAATCTGTAGAAACCCAGCAAAAGAAAGGTTTCAGAGATAAGTAATCATGTTTGTTGGGATAGCGTTCACGAGGTGTAGTTGTGATACGTGTAGCATCAGTAGCAGTACAATCTGTGGGAAAAGCAGTGACCGTCTCAAAGATTGGAGGGGGAATGCAGCATGCGAGGCGCTCCTGATGAACATAGTCGGTAGGTGTAAGCCAGAATGAGCGGTCGTTGGTTCCATGATCATCAATAGGGAGAAAGGGTGATCGAGTGCAGTGACTGGAGTACGGACTGAGAGACGTAACCGTGGATGAGCCAGGAGATACAGAGATATCTAACCCTTCAAGACAACGAGGATTTCCGTATTCGTCGTATTCAGGATATGGAAGTTGTTGCGACTGAGGAGGATATTTCTGAAGAAAGTTTTCATCTTTAGCACTGATTGTGGTATCGAGGACGGATGGGTCCCAGTGTTTATTGGATGTCATGATAACATGTGGGAGCGTGTCAAATTCAATAGTCGTATACTTTCGCATGGCAAGGTATGTATTAAATTCCTTTCATTTCCGGCGTAGCAGTATGTAACAATGGTACAATGGTATCTCATTCTTTACTCACACGCGTCCAGCTTACTTGCACGCGAATCATGATGTTTAACATTATGGACCAAATGGCTCAATCTGTGAGCCAAATATCTCATTTTTTTTACCAAATGGCTCGATCTTGTGAGCCAAGTGTCTCATTATTGACCAAATGGCTCAATCTTGCGAGCCAAATGATCGTCACTCGTACGATCGAATTATTCGATACTTAGAGATCAAAGAGAGAACACACGCCAGAAACTAGCATATGCTAGCCATCTCGTTAAGTGTTTTGTTTTCAAGAAAAGACAGCAGAGGGTCGATCTTTGTGCTCACGAACTTGTTTGTCTGCTGCACAAAATACGTGTTGTATTAGCGGCAACACGATATTTTCTCGTAACATGGTATTTTACCGTATAAAATATTCGTAACGTGCTGTATTAGCGGCAGCACGATCGATCTTTAAAGTGCTATCTTGCTCCCCAGCAAGACAAAGCGCATACTTTTAGATTATTTGATTATTCAACCTTAAACCTTGCACCGGACGTCCTACAAGCCTAAGATCTAACTGGCTGAGCCCACCGGTAGTCAGAATAGATCTGATTGGACTAGCGTTCAATCGTAGTGGATATCAGAGAAATATTAGACCACAACAGACCGGCACCTCAACCGGCCTGCAGCTACAGCTCCTGTTGCTCTTCTTTGCCTTTGGATTGAATCAGCTCAACAGCCAGTTTCAAAAGGAAATTAACAGATTAACAGTCGCAAGCTTATTGAAGCTTGCAGAAGAAGACAACAATAGAAGAACTCGGCAAGGAAGCAATCCGACAGCAGATCATCGATCGACTCGACTACGGACGGCGATCGATAGTTCTCTAATCCGATTACAACCGAACAAGTTGAGGTCCTTATTGTCCTTATTAGAAGCCCATTGCATTGGACACGCCGATAGCAATCCCCCCCCACCCAGACGACAACCCGACAGCAGATCATCGATCAACTCAACTACGGACGATGATCGATAGTTCTCTGATCCGATTACGATCAAACAAACGACTGAGGCCGACAATCGATGACTAGCATTCCTCGTGGAGGAAGGACAAGAAGCAAGACCACTGGACGCTTCCTCTCCCTCCGTCCTGGTAGTGCGGCAACCCGATCCCCCCTAGCGCCGCCTACCAACATGCCCACCGGCCAACAGGATGTATTAAATTCCTTTTGTGACCAGAAGTACCAAAGCTACCAGATGGTAGATATCCTATTCGTACGAATCAATGAGTCCCGTATCAATCAAAGTAATCGATTCCCACGGCATATCAATTCCCACGGCGCATCGATTCCCATCGCGCATCAACGGTGAGCAATCCCTGTTTTACAGTATTGCCATTGTTCTTCGGTGAGCAAACTCTGATTTCATAAAATATCACACGAGCTACGGGAGCAATTCCTGACCTTAATGATAAACATATCATGAAGTCTTCCTAACGGAACAAGAGAAGAAAACCGTTGGCGTGTGATTCTCACACAATACATATACATGCATACAGATATATATGGTCAACGACCAATACATGTACGGAAATAATCAGCGAGTAATCTCATCACTATGTAACAACCGGCAAATCGTGTTGTTAAGTAAAAACAAGATATAACCGTTACGTGCGGTTAAATATGAACCAATAAGGAAACAGATCAACGCGCGCACTACATGAATGAGATGAGCGGCGAAATGAACAACATACGTTCTTACGAACAATGAATACATTGAGGAAGTGAGACGAAATTAATGATGGATCGACACTCAGGCATATGAAGACCAAACAAGGCAATATAGGCACTGAAGGAAATCTATCACGGAAAACAAACTGATGGTCACGATGACTGAATAAAAGAGTCACGATCGAATGAATAGATCATTGATAGAAGAATCGGACACAGCGAAATATCACAAGAAAGTAGTACACGAAAATTCAGAGGCTTAGGATCCAATACTAAGTATGTCAATGATATACATGTGTATGTCAGGGAAATATGGGAAATATCAATGACATGCGAAATGGATACGCGAAGCCCGAATATGTCAGAAACAAACAAAATGAGACATGTTACTCCGACAAATTCACTGAGGAAATATTAGTTAATCTACAACACGAGAATGCATGTGCAGTCTCAGGATGGAGAATCGCTTAACACAGGATTGCATGTGAAATCCGATTAAGTATTCGAAAAACAGAAAATAGATTAATTAACTCATAATCCGGAATTACAGTTGTTGATTAACAGTCGCAAGATTCATACGAAGTCTATATAACAAACATACCTACGAGTTACAATCCATTCCGGAGTACTTCTAGTACGAGCTTTATACGAGAAAATTCTCTCGAAGTTTCTACTAGAAATATCCTACTAACAAAATCAATCTTAGAATTTATCGATCGCGAACTTCAGAAAATTCTATCCGATTGGTACCACTGACTCAAACCTAACACACTGGTACGAAACCACTGAAATAAGCAATTATCTCGGACGTGAGCTATCGAATACTACTGATATTTGGCTAGAACAACAAAGAAGAAGAACACCAAAATACAAATAAAATAAAAATAAAATAAAAATACATAACAAGAAACAAAAATAAAAATACGTAACAACCGAAAAGAAAAATACATGACAAAAAATACACAACAAAATGCAAACCTTTACAAACAGATTCTTTCAAACCCTGGGTGCAGTCACTTACCCGGCCTTCTATATTATGAGAAACAACGATTGGTGGAGACAAAATGAAGATGTATCACAGAATACATCCGAGGACGAGGATAACCAGATTCCATCGACAACAAACAGCTCCTCGACCCGACGCCAACGACAACGACGTTCAAGACGGGTCAACTACAATCAAGAATTATCATCATCGTCGCCGTCTTCATCTTCATCATCTTCCTCATCATCAGAAAGTGATGAGGATGATAGTGGCTCAAGACCTGGCAGACGCAGAAATGCAGAACTGGTTAACCTCCGAAGACAAGCAGCAGAAGCTAAACGTCAAATGGAAGAAATCAATGCCCTCAAGGAAGAGATGAGAGCTGCAAGAGCACGAGGACGAGAAAAAGAAAGAAGATATGAAGCGGAGATGAATGCTCTGAGACAAACAATTCAAGAATCACGCAACAAGGACGATGAGATGGAAGCGCTTAGACAAGAAGTTAGGTCGGCCAAAGAAAAAGCAACAGGCCAGCAGCTACTCAAGGCAAAACCAATCCATGACTTTGATGGCCAACAGGAAAACTGGACAAAGTGGAAATCCGATGCGATAGCTACGTTTGCGGCCACAGGACATGAGGAGATTATGAATGATGCAGAGGCGGCCCGGAATGCACCGAGCAAAAACAAGGAACTTTGGGGAACATTGTTGTCGGCGTGCAGTGGCGGTAGTGCTCATTCAAAAATCATCAAGCATGAAGATACATTTGATGGTCATGCGGCATGGCAAGAACTATTGGGCTGGTATGATTCTGACAACCGGCGAGAATCTTATGCCGAGACACTGAAGCTTCGTCTACGATACAACCTGTTGCACCCTAATGGCAATATTTCTGAGTATATTAACACATTTGAATTGACCTACCATAAACTCCGGAAAATTCCACCATACCATATGACTGAATGGGATGCAAAAAGTATCTTTGCCCGCAATATTCGAGACCCAAATCTGGAGAGATTCAAAGAAGAATTACTGGAACACAAAACTGACAGGACCCTAGAAGAGATGATTATTAAGCTCCGCATCCATGATGAAGAACTTACCCGCACCGCGTACGATAGCAACAGAGGAGGCCACAAACGCGTTCGCCGCACCCCTGATGGTCCTAACAAACGACAACGTACGGGTTCTTACGGCACAGGCACTCTTACAGGGACTATTCACCCTAACCTCAAGGGTATTATCCGAATCCCTCCTGAAACATGGCAAGAGCTTTCTCAGCCGTATCGCGATTGGGTACTCAAATACAACCAAGCCATCCGCCACAGTGACACTCCACCTACCACTCCAGAAGGGGTTATTGTTGGGCCTCCACAAGATGATGGATTGAATCATTTTATTCCCAAATCAAGTCGTCAACGTCGAGTCCGTCGTGTAATGACACCCATCACCGGAACGGACGCACCGGCATCGCCGCCCACATCAGCCGAAAACACCAAGTCCTCAACTCCGGATGTTGATAGTGACCAGGATAGCATTGGAACAATTGATGAAACTGAATTATTCCCTCCCGGCTCCACTGCTCTCAAAACAGTACGATTTCATCTCCATTCTGGGGGGGACGATAGTGCGCATCAGGCAATTCAGAATGCAGCGAACGATAGTGCGGATCAGGTAATGCAGAATGCAGCAAATTTTACACCAAGAAGAAATGCATCCTCTTATTTTTACACAACACGAAGAAACAAGATGGAAATAAAACCCGATGAAAGTGAAAATGAGGAAAATGAGGATTGTGATGGAGAAGATGTACCCGATCTTGTTGCAAGAACGGCACCCAACTTGGACGATGAAAGTGAATCGAATGAGGAACGACGGGATCGAAGAACAGGAAATAGGAAAATACATCAAGAAAGAAGACCGCGAAGAGCATCAAGAAATCCAACAATTACCAATATACATCGATATAGAGAGGTTCAACAAAATGACAACATTGCAGTGATCGACAGTGGTGGAGGAAGAAGACCAACGGTTACAGAACAAGCATGGCTCCGAATTGGAGGAGAAACTGGAATGACGTCTGCAATGAGGCCGTACATGAGTAATGATACAAATGCCTATGTGGAGCATCCGGTTTGCAGTGCTGTAACGAAGGCTTTTATTCCAGGAAGAGAAGATCCAGTACTTCTAATGGTCCACTATGCAACTTTTGTGACCAAGGATAAAGACCAAACTGATGGTGAATCACTATTGACAACGATCGATATGGGTGATCATGGAGTGCTGGTGAATGGAGTGCAACCACAGTTGAGCAAATGTGGCATTACAATTGGAACGACATTCCTACCATTTTCATATGACGATGAAAAAGTTTATTTTCATATTACCAAACCAACAGAAGGAGAGGTTGATACATTGGAAAAATTTGAACTGAACAGTCCTGCACCTCCAGATATGCGCAAATATCCAATGTTGAGAAGGAAGAGAGCAAGAGAAACATTCAAATTTGCAAAACTCCCAATGCTGGAACTACGAAAACGATTTGCTATGTTACCAGAATTGACTGTTTTGAAAACATTGGAGAATACTACACAACACTACGAAGAAATAGAAGAAGAAAATCGAGAAGTCCCCAGGAAACATTACAGAAAAAGATTCAAGGCATTCCATTACAGAAGACAAAATGAAACAGTGAGCACTGATTACACATATTTTTCGAAGAAGACATCTCAAGGACATAACGGGGGACAATTCTTTAGTGGCACCAAGACAAAGCTTTGGTATTTCCATCCTCTGAAAACAGAATCACAATGTACCAATGCCCTACAGGATTATCTTCGCGAACATGGAGCACCGGATACTATTCTCAGTGATAATGCAAGATCTGAAACGGGGGTAAAGTGGACTCAAATTCTTCGAGAGAATATGATCAAAACAAGAACAAGTGAACCACACCACAGCCACCAGAACCTGTGTGAAGCAGAATGGGGAAGATTGTCCAAAATGGTACAAAACAGTCTACGTATGTTTCAGGCGCCAGTCAGTTTAGCACATTGGTGTGCAAAATGGTGCGTGTCAGTTAACAATTTGGCAGCCCGAAAGTCCCTGAATTGGAAAGTACCTCTCGAATTGCACCAAGGCTGGACACCTGATATTTCCCACCTGAGATTTCATTTTTATGAGCCAGTGTGGTATTTTGAGCCAAGATTCAAGAGTCCCAAAAACAACATGTTGAAAGGGAGATTCCTGGGTTTTGCGGAATCAACGGGTGATGCAATGACTTATTATATTCTGACTGAACCAGATACACCAAAGCAGAAACGACAAGTGTTGATGAGATCGGTAGTTAGAACAAGACGCAAGGAAATTGGCACCAAAGATGAATATGTGAACGACAACCCGGAGGCAGAGAAATTTATTCTTTCCTTGTCAGAACACCAGCAGAACATGGAAGATATCAAGAGTACTGACGAAGTCCCATTGTTATCTTCAGGGGAGAAATTTGTCGCGAGCTCTGAAGGAATGGAAAGTTCTACTAGCACCAATCCAATGGAAGACCGTGATGAAAATGACAATACAACTTCAGGGGAGATTGACGCTGATGAAGAGGAAAACACGTTAGACATGGAAGAAGAGATGTTACCAAGTGATATAGATGGATGCAACAATGCTGAAACACATCAGGATATCTTGGAAAGCACAGAAGTAAATTTGGATATGGATTTCCGAAAGATTTTGGACCATTTCTGGGAAAATGGGATTTTGGTATTCAAGGCGCAATACATCGATGAGCTGCAAGGAAATACAGTTTTGAATACCCCATTCCCACAATTGAAGAAAGATCAACCACTGGCATGTGCAAAGTATATCAAGGAGTACATTGTTGAAAGCAGGAGAGGAAATAACAGACCATTGAATGTATGGGCAGAGCAAGTCATAAAACAACAATCTAGCATTGTCAGAAGAATACGATTTATGAAGTCCTTAATACACAAGAGTGTTCAACGCGCAGTCAACAAGAAGAAACCATCCAGGAATCAACGAATGGCAAAGAAGAAGAATCGTGAAAAGTTTGGACAGAAGATTCCAAATACCTATGAAGAATGTATGCAATTCGATGCGGAAGCTGGCAATACAAAATGGAAAGATTCAATTCAGAAAGAGATGGATAATTTGGAACGACTAAAATGTTTCAAATATCACTCAGCAGAAAAAGAATTTCCAAAAGAAGAAGGTTGGCAACAAGCAAGATTGCAGATGATTTGGGACATCAAGAGCGAGGACAGCAGGTACAAGAGCCGATTAGTAGCAGGTGGCCACAGGGTTGACTCGAGTGAATACAACACATACTCCAGTCAGATCAATAGTTTATCGGTGTACTTACTATTTCTAATTGCACAACACCAACAACTGGATTTGATGACAGCAGATGTGGGAAATGCGTTCCCAACTGCGCCGGTTCAGGAAAAGGTATGGGTGTGGGCTGGAGACGAGTTTGGTGAAAAGAAAGGATGTAAAGTAGAAATACAAAGAGCGCTGTATGGACTGGCGGGTAGCGGTAGAGCTTTCATGGATTTTCTGGCTGATACACTCATGAATTTGGGTTTTCGACCGTCAAGAGCAGATCCAGATTTATGGTTACAGAAAGAAGGAGAAAGCTACACATATATTGGTACGCATGTTGATGACCTTATGGTAATAGGAAAGAAACCACAAGATTGGATCGCCAGAATTGAACAAGAATTTGCGCTGAGAAATGTTGAATCAGAACCTCAGTATTACCTTGGTACAAGTCTTACAAGAATCAAAGATGGACGATTGTTGATGAACTCTACAAAATATATCAGTGAGGTGATTCGGAAATATCAAGAGAAATACTCAGTGACACTCAAGAAAGAAAATCTGCCAATGAAAACCGATTGCCACCCTGAACTGGATGATTCGTCATTACTGTCAGTATCTGAACATAAGGAATTCCAACATATTATTGGTCTAGGACAGTGGTTGGTATTGTCTGGAAGAATTGATATTGCATTTGCAGTATCATCTCTCTCAAGATTTGCAGCCGGACCGCGAGAAGGTCATTTACAGATGGCTAGACACATCCTGGGATATTTGAAGAAGTACAAGAAGAAAGGAATTCTAGTGGATTCAAGATCTCCAAGGATCAGTTCAAATGGTGATGTCAAGCTCAAATACGAAGAATTTACACATCACTACAAATATTACAAAGAAGAATTGGATCCAATGTTCCCCGTGCCTCTAATTCCTGAAATGGATTTGAACATATTCTGCGATAGTGACCATGCACACGACTTGGTTACTGGAAGGAGTATCACTGGATTGATTGCATTCGTTGGGTGTATGCCAGTATACTGGAAGTCTAAGAGACAGACATCAGTTCACACAAGTACATTTGGAGCTGAATTTACTGCTTTGAAAGACGCGGTTGCATTAGCCATCATGCTCAGATACCACCTTAGATCAATGGGGGTTGTAGTCACCAAACCAGCGGAGATCTATGTGGATAACAAAAGTGTAGTAATCAATTCCACTAACCCTGCAAGTTCACTCAACAAGAAATCAATTGCACTGGCCTACCATTTTGTCAGACAACACCAAGCTGGAAAAGTCGTATCTATCAGTCATATTAACTCACAGGACAACTATGCCGATATATTGACCAAGCCGCTAAACAGTAATGCATTCAGGAACCTTCTAAATGAATTCATGACAATGTAAAAACAAAGTTAAGTACCGCAATTCAGTAATAAAACAACCACACTAAAAATCCATGCCTAAAAAATTATGTTGTATGCTTCCCTCTACAAATCCGATAGGAATCTAAACCAAGAACATGGATTTAGGGGAGAACAACCGGCAAATCGTGTTGTTAAGTAAAAACAAGATATAACCGTTACGTGCGGTTAAATATGAACCAATAAGGAAACAGATCAACGCGCGCACTACATGAATGAGATGAGCGGCGAAATGAACAACATACGTTCTTACGAACAATGAATACATTGAGGAAGTGAGACGAAATTAATGATGGATCGACACTCAGGCATATGAAGACCAAACAAGGCAATATAGGCACTGAAGGAAATCTATCACGGAAAACAAACTGATGGTCACGATGACTGAATAAAAGAGTCACGATCGAATGAATAGATCATTGATAGAAGAATCGGACACAGCAAAATATCACAAGAAAGTAGTACACGAAAATTCAGAGGCTTAGGATCCAATACTAAGTATGTCAATGATATACATGTGTATGTCAGGGAAATATGGGAAATATCAATGACATGCGAAATGGATACGCGAAGCCCGAATATGTCAGAAACAAACAAAATGAGACATGTTACTCCGACAAATTCACTGAGGAAATATTAGTTAATCTACAACACGAGAATGCATGTGCAGTCTCAGGATGGAGAATCGCTTAACACAGGATTGCATGTGAAATCCGATTAAGTATTCGAAAAACAGAAAATAGATTAATTAACTCATAATCCGGAATTACAGTTGTTACTATGCAACAGCAGTTGCAACGTATTCATCTCAATAAAAGAGATATCTTGCATTTCGGCAAGATTTCACTTTATCTTATACTTTTAACATTCAACTGATTTATATCCCAAAATTCACACTACTAGTTGCTACCAACTACTTGTAATCTACATACTAAGGTCTGTCTCGCTGCAATCTGAACAAGTCACAGCAAGAAGAGATCAGGCGTTTCTCTAGCTTCACCTGTAGTCCGATTATCCGTTGCCGAAAGTATCCAACACAATTGTCACGCGTAGAGTACAATTGTTCGTCTACTAACACACTAACGCAGCGTTGCTGTTCTTCAGAAGCCTTTGAATCAGTCTCTCAACGAATTGGATTCAGAAGGAAAATAATAGATTAACAGTCGCAAGCTCTAAGACGGCTTGCACACCAAAAAGGAACAGGAACGGAATTGGATACAATCTCTACGCTGGCATATGCCAGTCGCACACCGTACACGAAGCAGTTCTCATTCCCAGTCACCGCGCAATTCTTTCGAAGGATCGGAATCATCAGAGATGCTGAACATACCAACGATGCCCGGCAATGCATTTGGGGGCAAGGAGAAGAATGATGCCGAAGTTACTACTACCAACAACTTTCCCAGTTTCGATACTGATATGAAGAAGATACTCGTATCCTTACTCAACGTAACAAGTGAGGCTAATAGTAAACTGTGATTAGCTCTCAAGGAAGGCGGATTATGCGAGTGGAATGCATTCCTCGACGCACTTATCAAACCGGATTTTGCACGCGAGCTTACCTATACTGAAGGAGGACTACCAACGCATATCCCTCGATCCGTTCAAAGGAACATAGAAGCACTCGCGGACTTCGCTATCGAACTACAAGAAGACGATGTCGCTCTAGCAGAAGACGAGAGAAATTGGAAGGATGTAAAATCATTTACATATAAGGAATTCCAGTCATTCCGCGAAGAGCGTGCCCAACGCATGCGTAACGAATCTGCTCTGAGTCCCCCACCTACCCCGGCGGGAAGTAACAAAAAGTCACCTCAGCAAGTAAAGTACGAATCTTGGTGCCAAAAAGCACGGGATGAAAAGTCCTTTACGCCCCTCAGGAATGACTCAAGATTCAAACACTGGCTTGTAGGTTTCAAAGCCAAACTCGAGGCATATGACATCGACACAGAAACATTTCTTGATGAAACTTGGCCTCCAGCTACGCTTCTGGGTTATACCCGTGATCTCTTCGTCAAACAGTGTGCCTTCTTCTGGGTACTGATGTTGGAAGTCTTCAAAAGCGACCTTTCTGCATCGTGTGTACACAGTCATTCTACCACCCATGATGGACGTAAAGCATACTTCGATTTCGTAAACCTTCACAGCAAATCCAAAGCCAAGGTATATGACAATTCGACTCAGCTACAAGCGTTGCTAAAGCTGAATCTCAACAATTGGAAAGAATCCAAAGTGAAATTCATTACACATTGGTTTGATGAATTAAATCACCTCAATAAGCTCCGTCCTCCCAACAAGCCCCTTGAGTACCATACTGCAAAATCAGCATTATGTCAGGCATGCTATTCCAGCTTTCAGCTAAGTGAACAGTTTGCCAAAGTCAAGGATCCAGGTGGGACGAATAGCACCGTGATGGATGCGGTCGCCGAAGCCGCTGCTATCCACGAACTGAAAATCACGCTTTTACTCGAAGCAACTCGACTTGATTCCCAGTCCGCGATGTCTGCTCCTCGGTCGACTGTACGTGCACACATTCATGATTTCTCCTCTGAACAAAGCCAAAACCATGATGACTATGCTCTCCCTATCGAATTTGAAGGAGACTATCAAGATTATGCGGTATTTAAGGCCGGACGTACCCCTGACCCTACCACACGGTTGCCTACAAACATATGGAAGGCCCTGTCACGTCAGGACATGAAGAGTTGGCTTAGTTTTTCTCCGGAAGGCAAGAAAATCGTGGTCGCATCGTTACGACACGACTTACTTAACAAGGAACAACCTGACCCCAACAGTGTCAAACCCATTACCCGGAAGGCATATCAACATGGACATTCGGTATCATTCCGAGAAGACGATACTTCGACCAAAGATGAGCATGCCAATTCAGCGGCAGATCTACATCCTGCTGTAGAAAATGATCGTAGAGGTGTTTCCCATGCATCTTTAGGTGTATACAAATCAACAACCTCTTCATCCAAGGACCAGCGACCTCTCAAGTCTTCCGTGTCACCAGCGCATCCCGCTCGATTCCTTTCCGAAAACCCTGACATTCAGTACAAAACGGACGGTGACACCCAAATACCTGTGGGAACACCATCATATTCCGCCAATTTTCACCAGTGGTATAATCCTGACGAAGATCTGACCTTTCCTAACAATAGTCCAGTAACGTCATACACATACCGCATACACAAAACTACGGTTACTAGTCCTGGTTTTGCCATGGTCGATCACGGCGCAAATGGTTGCATCATCGGCAATGATGCATGTCTCATCTCCAAGGATATCCCACCACGATATGTCAATGTCACCGGCATTAACAATCACCAGGTACAGAATATCCCCATTGGTACATGCGGAGCGTACTCCATATTGAACAGAGGCCCCGTCATCCTCATTTTCAATGAATGTGCCTATACAGGACGACACCCTTCTATATTGTCCTCCGGTCAGATGGAAGCATATTTTTCCACTGTCGACGACACATCCATCAAAGCGGGCGGTGGACAGGTCATCACCACCTCCGATGGATATGCACTGCCTCTTAGCATACGACACGGTTTACCATACCTTGCGATGCGGAAGTACACGACTGTTGAATTTGACACACTCCCACATGTTATCATGACATCTGATAAGCATTGGGACCCATCTGTTCTCGATACCACGATCAGTGCGAAAGATGAACAATTTCTCCAGAAATATCCTCCTCAGCCACAGCAACTCCCTTATGCCGATTACGACGAATATGGAAACCCACGTTGTCTTGAAGGATTGGATATCTCTGTATCCCCCGACTCCTCCACGGTCACATCCCTCAGTTCATACTCCAGCCAATCCACTCGATCTCCCTTCCTTCCTATTGATGACCATAGAACCAATGATCGCTCATTTTGGCTTACTTCCACCGACTACATTCATCAAGAACGTCTCGCATGCTGCACTTTGCCTGAAGCCTCTGGGACAGTCACTGCGTTTCCGACGGATTGCACTGCCAGTGATACTACACGTATTGCAGCTACGCCCCGTGAGAGATACCCCAACGAACATGACTACTTATCCCTGAAACCTTTCTTTTGTTGGGTTTCCACCGATCGCATCAAGGCCACGTTTGAAAACTCAACCCAATATGGTTCATTAGCGGTTAGCCCTGATGGAAACATTTTCAAACGTTTTCATTACCCTCAACCGGCCATGAACGTTCGACCCTTCAATGACGATGTCATGTCCGATGCTGTCTATTCGGATGTCCCCGCAATTGATGGTGGCTCCAAGATTGCTCAGATCTTCTTCGGGCGTAAATCACATATTATACACGTTGAAGAAATGCGTACCACCGGCGATTTTCTATCTTGCTTCCAGAACTTTGTTCGAAAATGGGGCAGGTAACTATCAATCCAGTAAGAAGGTCGTCGATTACCTCAAAATGCTATGGATTGGACTCTGGCAAAGTGAACCTTATCACCAACACCAGAATCAATTCGAACGTCGATACCAAACGTTCAAGCGCATTGTCAATCGCGTCATGGATCGTACAGGCACACCACCTCATCTATGGCTACTGTGCATGACATACGTCGCTGGTCTCCTCAATGTTATCTCTGATCCTACGCTGTCAGATAAACAACCGATCTTCATTGCTACCGGTACACTCGGCAACATCAGCGCATACACCAGTTTCTTCTGGTTTGAACCTGTGTATTTCAAAACCAATGACTCCCCTTTCGGTACCCAGTCTACCAAACGCCTAGGTCATTTCGTCGGCATCGCCGAACATGTTGGCAATGGACTCTGCTTCCGAATCTGGGATCCCGTTACCAACAAGTTATTTGACCGTTCTGGTGTCCGCTCTGCTCTTACACCTGAGTCTCGTAACAAACGCGCAGGCCTATTCACTGATGATGGTTTCATCAAATGGTGTAACGCCAAGGATTCCTTGCCCCGTTTATACGCCACTGGAGAAGCTCCAGCATTCAAACATGGGGAGCATACCACTCAGAGTGACCCCATTGACGCGTCTACAAACCCAGGCAACTCAATTCCCCCTGGCGTTTCACCCGCTGATTCCGACACTGCCAATGATACCATCCCATCTGTACCCAATGAACAACCAGGTACTACGCCCCACGCATCTGGCACTCAACCAATTCTTCAACCACCCGCCCACCCCTTGTTACCGAGCTTTCTATATAAGAAGGTCGATGACAGCCCCAGCTGGTCACCTTCTCCACTCCCTAACAACTATGGGGAGAGTTTTGATGGTCCCCCTACAACACACATCTTCAGTAAAACATCCGATGGCGTTCTCCTTACTGAAGATGATTTTGATCCACCAGAATTAGCATACTTTGATGTTAGTGACGTCACAACTCCACACACCAACCCCGCTACTCCTTCCGTAGACCCATCACAGGTAGTTGTTACCGATGAAGAAGGTAACGCACAATTTGACGACGATGGTAAACCCATTACCATTCCTACGGTCCCGATTGCCGATCTACAAGGAAGATCTTTCCTTGTAACCAACCCCGATGGTACTCGAAAGCGTCTTACCATTGTCGATGTAGAAGACAGTCTTGAACGCAACAAAGACTTCATCAAGTTTAAGTGCAAACACTCTGATGACGAACTCAATGATATCATTGCATACAATGACGTCATGAATTACATACATCGTGATTCAACACAAGAAGACCGCAAACTTTGGTCATTTCGCCGCATCCTAGGACACCAAGGTCCGCTGGATAACAAGCATCCTCAATACAAAGGTTCCAAGTATAACCTTTGGATTGAATGGGAAAATATGGAACGCACATATGAACCTCTAGCCAACATTGCGGCCGATGACCCGGTCACCGTTGCAAAATATGGGAAAGACAATAACTTGCTCGACCTCCCAGGTTGGAAACGCCTCAAGCGAATCACCAACCTAGCGCGACGAACCAAGAAACTTGATCGACTCGTGCACCAAGCCAAACTACGTTCCTTCCGCACCACTCCGCAGTACCAATATGGATTCAAAGTACCTCGTAACCACGAAGAAGCCCTCCAATTTGATCAAGCCAACGGAAACACCAAATGGGAAGATGCCACCACTCTGGAAATGACACAACTCAATGAATACAATACATTCATTGATAAAGGCGTGTACAAGACAAGCTCCATTCCCCCCGGATTCCAACAGATCAAGGTACACATGATATATGCTGTCAAGCACGACGGTAGACACAAGGCTCACCTCGTTGCTAACGGCAATCTCACTGAGGCCCCTATCCACAGTGTTTACGCAGGTGTCGTATCTCTCCGCGGCCTACGTATGTGCCTATTCCTAGCCGGACTGAACGACTTGGAAGCATGGGGTACCGAGATAGGTAATGCCTACCTAGAAGCAGTTACCTGCAAGAAAGTATGCATCAAGGCAGGTCCCGAATTCGGATCGCTGGAAGATCACCTGTTGATCATTTACAAAGCCCTATACGGTCTCAGGTCTTCAGGCAAGTGCTTTGGGGACTTACTTGCAGCTTGTCTCATTGAATTCGGCTTCGAAAGATCCCGCGCAGAACCGGAAATATTCCTCAAGCCTGGAACGAACAAGCATGGTGAACGTGTATATGAACTTATATGCACATATGTCGATGACCTATGTCTCTGCATGGCAGACCCCAATTCCTTCTTGAAGATATTGCAGTCGACATCGTATAACTTCAAACTGAAGGGATCCGGACCTATGAACTTTCACCTAGGTTGCGGATTTGAGCGCGGCGCGCATGGTGTTCTTTGTATGAATCCCATCAAGTTCATCGAAAAGATGGAAGCGTCTTACGAACAAATGTTTGGATGCAAACCTAGCACTAGGTTCCAATCACCCATTGCAGAGAACGATCATCCCGAATTGGACTTCTCAGCCTTCCTTGAAGAAACTGGTATACAGAAATACCAAAGTATGATCGGTTCACTCCAATGGATCATCGCTATCGGCCGTTTCGAGGTATAAACAGCAGTGATGACACTCTCAAGTTTCAGAGCCCAACCACGAGATGGGCATCTTGAACGTGCAAAACGTATCTATGGATATATCTCCAAGTTTAGACATTTTAAAATCAGATTCCGCGTGCAACCCCCCAATTTTATATTGACTAAACCCGACACCATCGACTGGTCCAACACCGTCTATGGGGAGCATTCTGAAGAGCTACCCGACGACGCTCCTGCACCGCTTTGTAAGACAGTAGTGTTGACACATTTCTATGATGCAAATCTCATGCATGATATTCTCAGTGGTAAGGCTGTAACCGGCATTCTTCATTTCGCAAACAAGACTCCCATGATGTGGTTCTCGAAGAAGCAGTCTACTACAGAAACAGCCACCTTTGGAGCTGAATTTGTTGCAGGAAGAACTTGCATCGAACAGATTGTCGATTTACGCCACTCATTCCAATACCTAGGAACACAAGTCCATGATATCTCCTACTCTTGGGGTGACAGCGACAAGATGATCCAAACGTCAACCTTCCCTTATGCAAGGTTGCACAAGCGTCATAACATTCTATCGTTTCACTACGTACGAAGCATGATAGCAAGAGGTTTCATTTTAATGATGCACATCCCAGGTAAGGATAACTGTGCAGACATTCTCACCAAGCATTGGGGACACTCAGTTGTGTATCCACTGCTCAGGCCCATCTTCCACTTCTGTGGTAATACCGGCGACCTTCTCCAAGATGATGGAAGCATCATGTAGAGCGTGATGACCCTTCACAAGGAGACATGGGGAGTATTAAATTCCTTTCGTGACCAGAAGTACCAAAGCTACCAGATGGTAGATATCCTATTCGTACGAATCAATGAGTCCCGTATCAATCAAAGTAATCGATTCCCACGGCATATCGATTCCCACGGCGCATCGATTCCCATCGCGCATCAACGGTGAGCAATCCCTGTTTTACAGTATTGCCATTGTTCTTCGGTGAGCAAACTCTGATTTCATAAAATATCACACGAGCTACGGGAGCAATTCCTGACCTTAATGATAAACATATCATGAAGTCTTCCTAACGGAACAAGAGAAGAAAACCGTTGGCGTGTGATTCTCACACAATACATATACATGCATACAGATATATATGGTCAACGACCAATACATGTACCGAAATAATCAGCGAGTAATCTCAGCACTACGCAACAGCAGTTGCAACGTATTCATCTCAATAAAAGAGATATCTTGCATTTCGGCAAGATTTCACTTTATCTTATACTTTTAACATTCAACTGATTTATATCCCAAAATTCACACTAGTTGCTACCAACTACTTGTAATCTACATACTAAGGTCTGTCTCGCTGCAATCTGAACAAGTCACAGCAAGAAGAGATCAGGCGTTTCTCTAGCTTCACCTGTAGTCCGATTATCCGTTGCCGAAAGTATCCAACACAATTGTCACGCGTAGAGTACAATTGTTTGTCTACTAACACACTAACGCAGCGTTGCTGTTCTTCAGAAGCCTTTGAATCAGTCTCTCAACGAATCGGATTCAGAAGGAAAATAATAGGATGATCTGGATCAAGAGGACGTGGAGGACAACATCTCCATCCCAGATCTTTTCCCTTCATTTGACCAATAACTAGCCACCTTCCTGCAAGATTCCTTCGACGTCCCAAAGGAATCCAACAGCACCCTTTGTGAAGCACTCATTGCAGGTCAGTATACAACGTGGTCGAATTTCCTGTTCATAGAGGAGATCAACGACCTAACATACCAAGATAGAGGAACAAGAGTATCTCTCACTCGCCAGGTCCAGATAAAGCTACAGCGATTTGTCGATTTTGGTCGGCTTCTCAACGAACAAGGTCTAGACTGGGAAAATCGCGTCCACTACACCAAAGAAGCCTTCAAGGAATATTGGAGTGGAATGGTTAGGGCAAGACGAGACTCCGCAGCCGATGGAATAGTAGTGGAAGAACGTAGGTCAGAACCAACAAACCAGTCACCGAAGACAATTGATGAGCTAAAGTACGAGTCTTGGATCAGAAAATCTTGAGATGAAACTACTTTCCCTGCATTGCAAAATTATGCAAAATTTGAGCATTGGCTTGTGAAATTCAAGGCCAAACTGGAAACAGCTGACATTGATATCGCTACATTCCTCGATCCCAAGTGGCCTGAACCTCCTCTCACAGGATACACCAAGGCACTTCATGACAAGCAGTGCGCATTTTTCTGGACTCTCGTCCTCCATGTGTTCCAGAGTGACCTTTCCTCCTTGTGCGTGCTAAGTCATACAAACACAAGGGATGGAAGGCAAGCTTTCTTCGATTTTGTGGCCTCACACGACAAGTCCAAGTCCAAAGTATATGACACCTCTATTGTCATGCAGAAGCTGCTGGATATTGACTTGAGGTCATGGAAAGACTCCAAAGTCAAGTTTGTCACTCAATGGTTTGCACAGTTAGAGCACCTCAATACACTCCGGGACCCACAGCGACCACTTGACTATGATACTGTCAAAACGCATTTATGCAAGGCCTGCAGTAGCAGTTTCCAGTTAAGTGAACAATTCTGTAAAGTTAGCGATCCACCCAAATCACATGATATGATCCGGTTCAGGCAACATGAAGCTATCGCTATCAGTGAGCTCAAGAACACTCTTCTCCTCGAAGCCACCTGATTGGATTCTCAAGCATCACTCACACAGCCTAGTAGTCGAGCTTCTGTCAAGGCACATACACATGACCTTTCATCTATGACACACTCCACATATTCCGGCATCACAGACGGTACATCCTCCTGTTTGCCCCCTATTGAATTTTTCGGCGATTACCAGGATTATGCTGTGTACAAAGCTGGAAGAACTCCAGACCCCAGCGCCAGGTTGCCATCACCAAATTGGTCAGTACTCTCCAAGCACGGTATGAAGCATTGGCTTGGTTTCACCACAGATGACAAGAAGAAACTTGTTGCAAGCCTTCAAACAGAACTCCTAGATATAGCACCTGCTCCAGATCCCAATTCCAGCAAACCCATCACGCGGCGCGCTTATGAACACCATTCAGAGCAGGAACTTACGTCTACAGAGGAAGCCTCAGCCTGGACAGCGTTCCATGAATCCCTTGGAGTTTTCAAGGCATCTTCTCAACCTGATAACAGGCCACTCAAATCATCTGTTTCCCCTGCACACCCAGCTCATTTCCTTGCTGACAATCCTGATGTCCTTTACAAGAAAGAAGGCAATGTTTATGTTCCTGTTGGTCAGTTGTCACTGTCTGCGAAATTTCAACATTGGTCTCCACCAGACTGCAAATCTCCTGTTTTGCCAGCAACCCCACTTGATGTATATCACTCTAGCAAAACCAATGTCTCCACACCTGGTTATGCTATGGTTGATAGAGGCGCGAATGGTTGTATCATAGGACATGATGCATGCCTCATCTCTAAGGATATTCCCCCTCGATTCATCAATGTCACTGGCATCAACAATCACCAGATCCAGAACATCCCTATTGCAACGTGTGGCGCCTACTCTGTTTCCAACAGGGGACCAGTCATCATCATTTTTCATGAATGTGCCTACACCGGCCAACACCCATCCATCTTATCTTCTCCTCAGATGGAAGCATACTTCTTGATCGTTGATGATACCTCCATCAAGACAGGTGGAACCCAAGTCATCACCACCACAGATGGACATGTGTTTCCACTTAGTATATGCCATGGATTACCATACCTTGCAATGCGCAAGTATACCAGTGAGGAATTTGCCCGACTCCCTCATGTTGTCATGACAAGTGATCAACATTGGGACCCATCTGTACTAGATAGCGCCTATACCCCTCAGGATGACACCTTCATTCAGAAATACCCGCCTCTTGCCTCCATGCTCCCATATCAGGATTATGATGAATTTGGCGCACTCCGGGATGTCAACCTTGGCACCTCTTCTGCAATCTCCTCATTCCTGTCCAGCAGCGCTACCTCAGTCCTCCAGGCATTGGATGCTTCTGATACCTCCTTTTGGCTCAGCCCGACTGATTATATCCACCAAGAAGTCCTCAGTTGGTGTTCTACTCGATCCCCTTCCAACTCCATCACTGCTGCAGCACATGTTCAATCACCCACTGATATAGATTACTTATCGTTGAAGCCCTTCCTTGGATGGATCTCCCTTGATCGTATCAAAGCTACCTTCAACAATTCCACACAGTATGGCTCACTATCCATCAGTCCGGATGGTAACATCTTTAAAAGGTTCCAATCACCACAGCCTGCCATGAATGTCCGACCTTTCAATGATGATGTGCTCTCTGATGTTGTATATTCAGATACCCCTGCCATCAATGGTGGCTCCAAGATTGCACAGGTTTTCTTTGGCCAAAAATCTCATATCATTCATGTCGAAGAAATGAGGACTACTGCTGATTTCCTCCCATGTCTCCAAAATTTTGTTCGCCAATGGGGTAGACCACTCAGACTTCTTTGTGATCATGGATCCTACCAGTCCAGCAAGCCTGTTCTTGACTACCTCAAGATGATGTGGATTGGTTTATGGCAAAGTGAACCATACCATCAGCACCAAAACCTCTTTGAACGACGCTACCAGACCTTCAAACGCATTATTAACAGGATAATGGATCGTACAGGAACCCCACCTCATCTCTGGCTCTTGTGTATGACCTACATTGGTCGTCTCCTGATCCATTTGTCTGACCCCACTCTCTCAGACAAACAGCCTTTCTACATTGCCACTGGTATCCTCGGTGACATCAGCCCCTACCTCAGTTTCTTTTGGTTTGAGCCTGTCTATTACAAAACCCCTGACACACAGTTTGGCTCACAGACCACTGAATGCCTTGGCCATTTTGTTGGCATTGCCGAGCATGTTGGCAATAGTCTATGTTTTACCATCTGGGATCCCATCACCAATAAGCTCCTTGATCGCTCTGGTGTCCGCACTGCTCTAAATCCTGAGCATCGCAACAAGCGCGCTGGCTTGTTCACTGATGATGGCTTTCTTGCATGGCGCAAGGCCAAAGATGCTTCTCTCACTCCTAAGTCTTCTGGTGATAGTCCCTCCTCTCGACATCCTACACCGCCCGTTCCTTTACCCACATCACCTCCTTTGCGCCTCCCACAGCCATCCTTGCCTACCTTTCTTTATTCCAAGGTTCCTAATACACGAAGCTATGTACCTTCTCCAATCCCCAACAACTATGGGGAGATTCTTGATGGCCCTCCAACCCCTCACATCTTCAGCAAAACCCCTGACGGCGTCCCTGCTACTGAAGATGATTTTGGTCCCCCTGAGCTAGCATATTTTGATGTTAGTGAAGCCCCACCTCCACCCACCAATCCTGCTACCCCTTCTGTAGACCCATCTGAGGTAGTTGTTACTGATGAAGAAGGCAATGCCCAATTTGACGCTGATGGCAAACCCATCACCATCCCTGTTATCCCTGTTGCTGACTTGCAAGGTCGCTCTTTTCTCATGGCCCTCCCTGATGGCACACAGAAAAGAATGACAGTTGTTGACATTGAAAACATCCTTGAGCAAAACAAAGACTTCATCAAGTTCAAGTGCAAGCATACAGATGATGAGCTTGAAGATATCATCGCCTACAATGATGTCATGAATTACATCCATTGGGATGTCACTCAAGAAGATGGCAAACTTTGGTCATTTCTATTGGAATACTAAACCAATCGTGAGTACGTTCTACGTTTTACGTATACACGATACGTAAATACGCATACGTATTACGTAGAACGTATTACGTAAAACGGTTTTACGTAACGTAAAACGGTTTTACGTATTACGTAAAATAGTTTACGTAAAACAGTTTACGTAAAACGTAGAAGCCACAAGTTTCTATCACAAGCTGAGCGCAATAAGTAAATAATACTTAAGCGCTAGTGAGTATCAATAAGATACTTAAAGCAATGAACAGAGGTACGAACTCCCGTACCCCCTCACGAAAGAAAGACAAATTAGTAAATGAGAGAACAATATGGTCCAGAAACAATCCGATCATAATCTTATCGATAACTCTTTCCAACACCGTAAAAAGAGCAAAATAACGAAAATACTAAAAGTAACTAAACTAACCCAACGCCGTCTTACAGCCTTGGTCTTATTAATTTCGACGCATACTTGGTCACCAAGGTCCACTTGACAGCAAGCATCCTCAATACAAAGGTTCCAAATACAACCTATGGATTGAATGGGAAAATATGGAGCACACCTATGAACCCCTATCCAACGTAGCTGCAGATGACCCTATTACTGTAGCCAAATATGCAAAAGACAACAACATGCTTGATAAACCTGGTTGGAAACATCTCAAACGCATTGTTTCCCTTGCTCGAAGAACCAAGAAGCTAGACAGGCTAATCCACCAAGCCAAGCTTCGCTCCTTCCGCACTGCTCCTCAGTACCAGTATGGATTCAAGGTACCTCGCAATCATGAAGAAGCCATCCAGTTTGATACAGCCAATGGCAACACCAAATGGCAGGATGCCATAGCTCTGGAGATGTCGCAGCTTCAAGAGTATGACACCTTTATTGACAAGGGTATCTACAAGGCTAGCAATATACCCATTGGTTTCCAACAAATCAAGGTCCACATGATTTATGCAGTCAAGCATGATGGCAGACACAAAGCCCGGCTAGTTGCAAATGGCAATCTCACTGAAGCTCCTGTTCACAGTGTATATGCAGGAGTTGTTTCCCTTTGGGGCCTGCACATGTGCCTATTCCTTGCTGAACTGAATAGCTTAGAAGCATGGGGAACTGACATTGGTAATGCATACATCGAAGCTGTCACATGTGAGAAAGTATGTATCAAGGCTGGTGCTGAATTTGGACCACTCGAAGGTCACCTTCTAGTGATTTACAAGGCTCTATATGGACTTCAATCCTCTGGCAAGTGTTTTGGTGATCTACTTGCTGCCTGCCTCGTTGAACTAGGTTTTGAAAGATCCAAGGCAGAGCCTGAAATCTTTATCAAGCCTGGCAACAACAAACATGGGGAGCCAGTATATGAGCTCATATGCACATATGTTGACGACCTTTGCTTATGTATGGCCAATCCTGAAACCTTTCTGGTCATCCTACCATCTGAACCTTATAATTTCAAATTAAAGGGTTCTGGCCCAATGAACTTTCATTTGGGATGTGGTTTCGAAAGAGATGAACATGGTGTGCTCTGCATGAACCCCATCAAGTTCATCGAGAAAATGGAGGCCTCGTATGTACAAATGTTTGGCTGCAAACCGACCACCAGATTCCATTCACCACTTGCTGAGAACGACCACCCAGAGCTAGACTCAACATCCTTCCTAGGTGACACTGACATCCAAAAGTATCAAAGCATGATTGGCTCACTACAGTGGGTCATCGCCATTGGTCGTTTTGATGTGCAGACTGCTGTGATGACCTTATCAAGCTTCCGAGTGCAACCTAGGGAAGGACATCTCAATCAAGCTAAACCGATCTATGGCTATATTTCCAAGTTTCGACACTTCAAAATCCGATTCAGAGTGGGTGTACATATGAGCAAGAAATCAAGGCTGAAAAGAAGTACAAGGGAAAAACCTCCAAATCAAGCCTGCCCAAGCAATTGCCTACCGCAGGAACCAGACCAGGTCCCCAGCGAAGTGATAGGTTCCAAAAACGTGCAGGCAACAACACTGTGAGAACCCCTTCCACTCTAACCTCTCACTCAATCAGTCTGATTGACTCACTTGGATACCCTGAAATGGATGAAACGTCTGGCAATCCATTCCTCCATCGAGCATATTGCAACGCCATCACTGTATTTGACAAAGAGCCAAGGCTCTTTGACACCTCCAGGCAATGTATTGTTTGCCACACCTCTGGTCATAACTTTGACAATTGTCCTGCCCTTCAAGATGTTGAGTCTTTCAGAAAACATGGGATTGCAACTGCAGTTTTCATAAGTAAAATGCTAAAAATTGGATTTCAAGTTTCCTCTGTGAAGCAGCACTGAAGGTACGAATCTTCTGTTTTGCAATCGAAGCCGCTGTAAACAGACTGTAAAGGCTAATGGTTAATCGCGATTGGTAATCAAAAAGTAGTATTAAGAAAATTATATAAGGAGGACTCGTGGTTTCACACTCTTTAACAGAAGGATTGCAAGTAATCCAATCGAGGTGCTAAAGTAATATTAAGAAAGTTATTCAAGGAGCGCTCTAATCAGGTTCTTTTTTCAGCTGAGCTTGATCTGAAACCTGTCGAGGTGCACAAATTAGGGTAAAAATTAACTAGCGTTTCTTAGTGCTTGGTCCTCGAAATTTTCGAGAACCACTTTGCAATCTCGCGCGCAGGATTACAAGGAAAATAGGTGCTACTCGACGGTTATGCAAAGCACTGCTCAGATATTGTGATACGGAGGAAAACTTGTAGAAAATAATAAGAGATTATTATTTGTATGTCAGAGCAGTGTCGGACTCCTCTCTTAGGGATTTGCCCGTGATTTAACCGTAAAGGGCACAATCTCTGACATACTAAGATAACAAATTTACACTAAAACCAACCAACCAAATTCAATCATGGGTGAACCATGTTTGCGACCAAGTGACCAGGCCGGACCCTCCAATACCCAAATTCTTCAGCCAATCAGCTTTAAGGTGGTGTCACTTTGCACCAGGCCCGGACCCGCAGCGCCCTCTCACCAAAGGAACACAACAAACACAACATACACAACAAACACATACACTTCGATTCCAACAGACAAACATAAAGACACAAAAAACACACGAAAACAACCAAAACAAGATGACACAACGAAACGCCAAAACAACCAAACCGCTTACGATATCTACCCAAAATAACACCACTAAACAATACCCTACATCTCTAGCAAGCAAAATGTCTTACACAAGTGGCATATTTGCAAGAGCAGCAAGACACGTCCAACAGGATGACCTCGATGGTATTCCAGCGAACACACAAATTGCCTACGGTCGCAAAGGGGCAGAGTTCCTCCAGTATTGCACTACCATGTTTGGCTACCTGGATTATCCGCAAACAGTAACTGAAGAGAAGGTATTTGGCTTCCTTTTGTATCAGGCCTATCGATCCCGACGGAGAAGAGGTCAAAAGACGAAGCAAGAAGAGGGAACACAGCTGATAGTAGAAAGAATATTCGATGCCGACGACTATGCGATGGTGATGGCAAAGTACAACAGCAATCAGCATAATTGCAAGGAGGCCCTTGTGGAGGAGCTGGAGGACCCTGTAGGTTGGGATACAGTGAATCAATACTTGTGTTCCATCCTCAAAATACTGAGGCATCAGAGGAGTCAAAACGCAAACAATCTCATGAAGGAACACATTCGATCTGAAAGAGTCACCCAACTGCTGCGAGCCGTTCAAGTCCGAAAGAAGAAGATTAAAAAAAAAGAGATTCAATGAGAAGATAGATCATGCCTTGTCACCATACATGAATGTGCAAAACATCGAGCAGATAGAGGATTTCTTGTTCTCTAAGAATCAGTACAAACCAAGTATCACGTGGCAGCCTTGAGAGACAGATTCTGTTTCCTTATGACACATGGAGGGGTTCTCCGGGGCCAGTCCTTATTCAAATGTGAGCTGTCCGACCTGTGTGACCTTATCAAATATGATGAAGGCACACACACCTGCCAGATCCTAATTATGCAAATAATAAGAGGCAAAATGAATGGTCAGAAAACTTTATATGGACGCGTTATGAGACATCAAAACGTTAACATGTGTCCAATTGGTGCGATGGGCTTCTATTTGATGGCACGATTCCATTCAACCGCTGAGCTTGCTCGCTACGACTTTGCAATGAATGCCACTTGGTTCAACGTCAAATTACTCACTGATTGTAATAACTCAGGGAACTATCAACAGTCAATCACCGATCAAGCCTATGCGAGTACAATGAAACAAGCTTGCAAAGCCTTGGGGATCGCTTCAAAGCATTTCGTTCACTTTGGCCATGGTACAGGTGCAGTTGCATGTGAAATGCAAGAGGTTGATCCCCAATACATCAAAATGATTGGCAATTGGAACCTTGATGTCAGAGAGGACCGATACTCTTCCAAACTCCCTTTGAAGGCTATGAGGGCATTGGCTGGGCATTCACAAGATAAAGGGGGGGTTCTTCTTGCCAAGATGTAGTCTTGATCCACCTCTGGAGCTTCGGCGTCAAGTCTTCCCCTTCCTTGACAAGGCAATGAACACCATCAATAGCACCCCAAAGCCCACTGCTCAAGCTTTCTTTGAGCTCCTCCTCAATTTACTACACTGTGTCGTACTGCAGGATGCGGCCATCTTGCTCCACCAAGGTAGGAAGAACCGCCTCTTTTTGTTGCCTGTTTTTGCAACTACCGCATTCCACGCTTATCAAGCAGCTCTCATGGAGAAGGTCAGCGTCGAAGCGGGAATGGGAGCTACTACCTCAATCAAAAGGAGTATCAATGTTGCCCTTCCAGGGGTTCAGGACCAGCTTCAAAATCTTCATTCAGAAGTCCATAATGCTTCACAGGACATTTGGCGGATACAGGCTTCAGTTACCACCTTCAGACAACAACAAGGTGTTGTCAACAACCAACTCCACCACTTCCTGCAGCACATGCATTCGTTTCAACTGCAAGCGCCACCAACAGAAGCAACAACCGACACGCCGGATGATCCTCCAGAAACAAGAAAGTACTTGTTGTTTCGTACCCATAAGTCTGTTTCATCAATGTGGAATGAGTGCTTTGGACTGGGGGACTTCAATGACATTGACTTCCCCAGGGGAATCGAAGACCTTGAAAAGATTGGCAGCCGATGGAGAAAGCATTACAACACTGCCGGCCAGAAGCATTTCTCCCGCCTCAAGTGCATTGTTGATTATGTGAAGGGTAGAGTTGTTGCTGGCAAATCCTTAGAGGCCATACTGGAAGAAGGCAACAACTTAATGAAGACAAAGGCAAAGACCCTTTCAACACTCCACACCCATCTTCAAAAGACCAAGTCCTTTGCACTTCCCACCACCAACCAATTGCCAATTGATTTGTGGCCCATCCCCAATGCATCAAACACTTTGCAAGCAGTTTGACTTGTAGATTGTTGATTGGTTTCCCATTGTCGATTGTCGATTGGAGAGGAGAGGAGTCATCGTGGATTGGAGAGTCGATTGGAGAGTCGATTGGAGAGTCGATTGGAGAGTCGATTGGAGAGTCGATTGGAGAGTCGATTGGAGAGTCGATTGGATTGGTGGACAGAGGAGAGGAGTCGATTTGATTGGAGAGGAGGAGACGAGTCGATTCGATTTGATTGTTGGAGACGAGTCAATTCGATTGGAGAGGAGAGGAGAGCCGCTGGTGATTGGTGGAGAGGAGAGGAGAGGAGAGCGAGTCAATTGTTGATTGGAGAGGAGAGCAAGTCGATTGTTGATTGTTCAGGCAGATGAATCCCATGGCCGATTCCATCAGACGATTCAAGAATGATTGTTTTGCTTAGCATCAGTTTAGTCGATTTGGCGGAGGAAGAACAATCCCATGGTTGATTCCATTCTGAGATTATTCAGCTTAGCGAAGTTTACAGCAGAGCCAAAAAAGATGCAGAGTTTAGTTCCAAATTTGAAATTATGAGCACTTTGTTGCAAAAGTAGAAATTATGAAGTGGAATCACTTGTTATCTAGTAATATCGCGTGTTACGTAGTGGAATCACGTGCAAATTACCAATTAGAGTTTATTCCTTTTGCAAATCACTCCAAGCAATCGTGTCGGATCCCATTTCGTTGAGTATTGAAGAAGAACGCGTCGTGTTTAGTTGAATGTCAAAAAACAGAAATCATCTTAGAAAACGTTTTGGGATTTACCTCGGCCGGCGAGTTTAGTCCCAGCGGGTAGGGCTGTCTTAATTTATGTTTGATCTTCAGTTCCTTATATTCATATTAAAAACTGGAGTGGTGATCACTTGTCGGGTTTGGGTTTGGTCCGTTGGATAGAAGAGGTGTGGGACTAAAATAAGTGCCTAGTACAAATCCTACGCTGACAGGATTAATAGTAACTTAAGTTATTGTTAAATTCGAGTATTAATAACTCAGTTATTTTATAGTACTTTCTAAAACGGCGCGCGCGCAGGTCTAGAAATCACGCGGTTAAGGACATACAGACAGACTAAACCAGTTACTCGTGATAGTCGCCAAAGCAAATAACTGTTTATACGATTCATCTCAACGCACATACGACCCGTAAAGAGGGACCGACAGAGGTGCAGTGCGGTCCAGATATAACTTAATCCTAATGCTCACAATTTTAGAACCTAATCAATGTTACTGCAATCTACCTACTGTAATCTAACGACACGAAGTAGAAATCAAAGTTTATCAGACCCAGATTCTAACCAAGGGAGTGTTTAGTCAACAATCGGCTACCGTTCAAACGAGAGACGAGTGTTCCATCGGTCCATACGGCAATAGATGAAGCGAGACCGATTACCGACTGATCACCGGTTAATCAAAGACTCTCCTGAAGGCTATGTCCATGTTTGAGCACTTAGATGGGTAATGGCACTAGTGCAGCTGGGCTTGAGCTAGTACCTCTTGCTTCTCTCAAACGGCATAATGGCCTAGGGGAACAAGCAAACGCCATCGATACAACGTATCGAATTCGGGGCCAGAACTGCTGCAGTCTTTACATTCAAACGTAAACGTGTCCCAATTCAAGCATGGAAGAGGTCCACATGGCGCCTCAAACGACACAATAAGGACTGGTAATACACCTAGGTGTACATAGAAACGGCAATGAACCGACGGCCCCAACAACAACAACAACAACAACAACTGGAGGCATACAGCCTCACGAATAGTAGTAGGTGTGGATACAATAAGGAAGGATCGAGTGCTCCATACGAGTAAAATAAGATGCTACTAACAACTGTAATTCCGGATTATGAGTTAATTAATCTATTTTCTGTTTTTCGAATACTTAATCGGATTTCACATGCAATCCTGTGTTAAGCGATTCTCCATCCTGAGACTGCACATGCATTCTCGTGTTGTAGATTAACTAATATTTCCTCAGTGAATTTGTCGGAGTAACATGTCTCATTTTGTTTGTTTCTGACATATTCGGGCTTCGCGTATCTATTTCGCATGTCATTGATATTTCCCATATTTCACTGACATACACATGTATATCATTGACATACTTAGTATTGGATTCTAAGCCTCTGAATTTTCGTGTACTACTTTCTTGTGATATTTCGCTGTGTCCGATTCTTCTATCAATGATCTATTCATTCGATCGTGACTCTTTTATTCAGTCATCGTGACCATCAGTTTGTTTTCTGTGATAGATTTCCTTCGGTGCCTATATTGCCTTGTTTGGTCTTCATATGCCTGAGTGTCGATCCATCATTAATTTCGTCTCACTTCCTCAATGTATTCATTGTTCGTAAGAACGTATGTTGTTCATTTCGCCGCTCATCTCATTCATGTAGTGCGCGCGTCGATCTGTTTCCTTATTGGTTCATATTTAACCGCACGTAACGGTTATATCTTGTTTTTACTTAACAACACGATTTGCCGGTTGTTCTCCCCTAAATCCATGTTCTTGGTTTAGATTCCTATCGGATTTGTAGAGGGAAGCATACAACATAATTTTTTAGGCATGGATTTTTAGTGTGGTTGTTTTATTACTGAATTGCGGTACTTAACTTTGTTTTTACATTGTCATGAATTCATTTAGAAGGTTCCTGAATGCATTACTGTTTAGCGGCTTGGTCAATATATCGGCATAGTTGTCCTGTGAGTTAATATGACTGATAGATACGACTTTTCCAGCTTGGTGTTGTCTGACAAAATGGTAGGCCAGTGCGATTGATTTCTTGTTGAGTGAACTTGCAGGGTTAGTGGAATTGATTACTACACTTTTGTTATCCACATAGATCTCCGCTGGTTTGGTGACTACAACTCCCATCGATCTAAGGTGGTATCTGAGCATGATGGCTAATGCAACCGCGTCTTTCAAAGCAGTAAATTCAGCTCCAAATGTACTTGTGTGAACTGATGTCTGTCTCTTAGACTTCCAGTATACTGGCATACACCCAACGAATGCAATCAATCCAGTGATACTCCTTCCAGTAACCAAGTCGTGTGCATGGTCACTATCGCAGAATATGTTCAAATCCATTTCAGGAATTAGAGGCACGGGGAACATTGGATCCAATTCTTCTTTGTAATATTTGTAGTGATGTGTAAATTCTTCGTATTTGAGCTTGACATCACCATTTGAACTGATCCTTGGAGATCTTGAATCCACTAGAATTCCTTTCTTCTTGTACTTCTTCAAATATCCCAGGATGTGTCTAGCCATCTGCAAATGACCTTCTCGCGGTCCGGCTGCAAATCTTGAGAGAGATGATACTGCAAATGCAATATCAATTCTTCCAGACAATACCAACCACTGTCCTAGACCAATAATATGTTGGAATTCCTTATGTTCAGATACTGACAGTAATGACGAATCATCCAGTTCAGGGTGGCAATCGGTTTTCATTGGCAGATTTTCTTTCTTGAGTGTCACTGAGTATTTCTCTTGATATTTCCGAATCACCTCACTGATATATTTTGTAGAGTTCATCAACAATCGTCCATCTTTGATTCTTGTAAGACTTGTACCAAGGTAATACTGAGGTTCTGATTCAACATTTCTCAGCGCAAATTCTTGTTCAATTCTGGCGATCCAATCTTGTGGTTTCTTTCCTATTACCATAAGGTCATCAACATGCGTACCAATATATGTGTAGCTTTCTCCTTCTTTCTGTAACCATAAATCTGGATCTGCTCTTGACGGTCGAAAACCCAAATTCATGAGTGTATCAGCCAGAAAATCCATGAAAGCTCTACCGCTACCCGCCAGTCCATACAGCGCTCTTTGTATTTCTACTTTACATCCTTTCTTTTCACCAAACTCGTCTCCAGCCCACACCCATACCTTTTCCTGAACCGGCGCAGTTGGAAACGCATTTCCCACATCTGCTGTCATCAAATCCAGTTGTTGGTGTTGTGCAATTAGAAATAGTAAGTACACCGATAAACTATTGATCTGACTGGAGTATGTGTTGTATTCACTCGAGTCAACCCTGTGGCCACCTGCTACTAATCGGCTCTTGTACCTGCCGTCCTCGCTCTTGATGTCCCAAATCATCTGCAATCTTGCTTGTTGCCAACCTTCTTCTTTTGGAAATTCTTTTTCTGCTGAGTGATATTTGAAACATTTTAGTCGTTCCAAATTATCCATCTCTTTCTGAATTGAATCTTTCCATTTTGTATTGCCAGCTTCCGCATCGAATTGCATACATTCTTCATAGGTATTTGGAATCTTCTGTCCAAACTTTTCACGATTCTTCTTCTTTGCCATTCGTTGATTCCTGGATGGTTTCTTCTTGTTGACTGCGCGTTGAACACTCTTGTGTATTAAGGACTTCATAAGTCGTATTCTTCTGACAATGCTAGATTGTTGTTTTATGACTTGCTCTGCCCATACATTCAATGGTCTGTTATTTCCTCTCCTGCTTTCAACAATGTACTCCTTGATATACTTTGCACATGCCAGTGGTTGATCTTTCTTCAATTGTGGGAATGGGGTATTCAAAACTGTATTTCCTTGCAGCTCATCGATGTATTGCGCCTTGAATACCAAAATCCCATTTTCCCAGAAATGATCCAAAATCTTCCGGAAATCCATATCCAAATTTACTTCTGTGCTTTCCAAGATATCCTGATGTGTTTCAGCATTGTTGCATCCATCTATATCACTTGGTAACATCTCTTCTTCCATGTCCAACGTGTTTTCCTCTTCATCAGCATCAAGCTCCCCTGAAGTTGTATTGTCATTTTCATCACGGGCTTCCATTGGATTGGTGCTAGTAGAACTTTCCATTCCTTCAGAGCTCGCGACAAATTTCTCCCCTGAAGATAACAATGGGACTTCGTCAGTACTCTTGATATCTTCCATGTTCTGCTGATGTTCTGACAAGGAAAGAATAAACTTCTCTGCCTCCGGGTTGTCGTTCACATATTCATCTTTGGTGCCAATTTCCTTGCGTCTTGTTCTAACCACCGATCTCATCAACACTTGTCGTTTCTGCTTTGGTGTATCTGGTTCAGTCAGAATATAATAAGTCATTGCATCACCCGTTGATTCCGCAAAACCCAGGAATCTCCCTTTCAACATGTTGTTTTTGGGACTCTTGAATCTTGGCTCAAAATACCACACTGGCTCATAAAAATGAAACCTCAGGTGGGAAATATCAGGTGTCCAGCCTTGGTGCAATTCGAGAGGTACTTTCCAATTCAGGGACTTTCGGGCTGCCAAATTGTTAACTGACACGCACCATTTTGCACACCAATGTGCTAAACTGACTGGCGCCTGAAACATACGTAGACTGTTTTGTACCATTTTGGACAATCTTCCCCATTCTGCTTCACACAGGTTCTGGTGGCTGTGGTGTGGTTCACTTGTTCTTGTTTTGATCATATTCTCTCGAAGAATTTGAGTCCACTTTACCCCCGTTTCAGATCTTGCATTATCACTGAGAATAGTATCCGGTGCTCCATGTTCGCGAAGATAATCCTGTAGGGCATTGGTACATTGTGATTCTGTTTTCAGAGGATGGAAATACCAAAGCTTTGTCTTGGTGCCACTAAAGAATTGTCCCCCGTTATGTCCTTGAGATGTCTTCTTCGAAAAATATGTGTAATCAGTGCTCACTGTTTCATTTTGTCTTCTGTAATGGAATGCCTTGAATCTTTTTCTGTAATGTTTCCTGGGGACTTCTCGATTTTCTTCTTCTATTTCTTCGTAGTGTTGTGTAGTATTCTCCAATGTTTTCAAAACAGTCAATTCTGGTAACATAGCAAATCGTTTTCGTAGTTCCAGCATTGGGAGTTTTGCAAATTTGAATGTTTCTCTTGCTCTCTTCCTTCTCAACATTGGATATTTGCGCATATCTGGAGGTGCAGGACTGTTCAGTTCAAATTTTTCCAATGTATCAACCTCTCCTTCTGTTGGTTTGGTAATATGAAAATAAACTTTTTCATCGTCATATGAAAATGGTAGGAATGTCGTTCCAATTGTAATGCCACATTTGCTCAACTGTGGTTGCACTCCATTCACCAGCACTCCATGATCACCCATATCGATCGTTGTCAATAGTGATTCACCATCAGTTTGGTCTTTATCCTTGGTCACAAAAGTTGCATAGTGGACCATTAGAAGTACTGGATCTTCTCTTCCTGGAATAAAAGCCTTCGTTACAGCACTGCAAACCGGATGCTCCACATAGGCATTTGTATCATTACTCATGTACGGCCTCATTGCAGACGTCATTCCAGTTTCTCCTCCAATTCGGAGCCATGCTTGTTCTGTAACCGTTGGTCTTCTTCCTCCACCACTGTCGATCACTGCAATGTTGTCATTTTGTTGAACCTCTCTATATCGATGTATATTGGTAATTGTTGGATTTCTTGATGCTCTTCGCGGTCTTCTTTCTTGATGTATTTTCCTGTTTCCTGTTCTTCGATCCCGTCGTTCCTCATTCGATTCACTTTCATCGTCCAAATCGGGCGCCGTTCTTGCAACAAGATCGGGTACATCTTCTCCATCACAATCCTCATTTTCCTCATTTTCACTTTCATCGGGTTTTATTTCCATCTTGTTTCTTCGTGTTGTGTAAAAATAAGAGGATGCATTTCTTCTTGGTGTAAAATTTGCTGCATTCTGCATTACCTGATCCGCACTATCGTTCGCTGCATTCTGAATTGCCTGATGCGCACTATCGTCCCCCCCAGAATGGAGATGAAATCGTACTGTTTTGAGAGCAGTGGAGCCGGGAGGGAATAATTCAGTTTCATCAATTGTTCCAATGCTATCCTGGTCACTATCAACATCCGGAGTTGAGGACTTGGTGTTTTCGGCTGATGTGGGCGGCGATGCCGGTGCGTCCGTTCCGGTGATGGGTGTCATTACACGACGGACTCGACGTTGACAACTTGATTTGGGAATAAAATGATTCAATCCATCATCTTGTGGAGGCCCAACAATAACCCCTTCTGGAGTGGTAGGTGGAGTGTCACTGTGGCGGATAGCTTGGTTGTATTTGAGTACCCAATCGCGATACGGCTGAGAAAGCTCTTGCCATGTTTCAGGAGGGATTCGGATAATACCCTTGAGGTTAGGATGAATAGTCCCTGTAAGAGTGCCTGTGCCGTAAGAACCCGTACGTTGTCGTTTGTTAGGACCATCAGGGGTGCGGCGAACGCGTTTGTGGCCTCCTCTGGTGCTATCGTACGCGGTGCGGGTAAGTTCTTCATCATGGATGCGAAGCTTAATAATCATCTCTTCTAGGGTCCTGTCAGTTTTGTGTTCCAGTAATTCTTCTTTGAATCTCTCCAGATTTGGGTCTCGAATATTGCGGGCAAAGATACTTTTTGCATCCCATTCAGTCATATGGTATGGTGGAATTTTCCGGAGTTTATGGTAGGTCAATTCAAATGTGTTAATATACTCAGAAATATTGCCATTAGGGTGCAACAGGTTGTATCGTAGACGAAGCTTCAGTGTCTCGGCATAAGATTCTCGCCGGTTGTCAGAATCATACCAGCCCAATAGTTCTTGCCATGCCGCATGACCATCAAATGTATCTTCATGCTTGATGATTTTTGAATGAGCACTACCGCCACTGCACGCCGACAACAATGTTCCCCAAAGTGCCTTGTTTTTGCTCGGTGCATTCCGGGCCGCCTCTGCATCATTCATAATCTCCTCATGTCCTGTGGCCGCAAACGTAGCTATCGCATCGGATTTCCACTTTGTCCAGTTTTCCTGTTGGCCATCAAAGTCATGGATTGGTTTTGCCTTGAGTAGCTGCTGGCCTGTTGCTTTTTCTTTGGCCGACCTAACTTCTTGTCTAAGCGCTTCCATCTCATCGTCCTTGTTGCGTGATTCTTGAATTGTTTGTCTCAGAGCATTCATCTCCGCTTCATATCTTCTTTCTTTTTCTCGTCCTCGTGCTCTTGCAGCTCTCATCTCTTCCTTGAGGGCATTGATTTCTTCCATTTGACGTTTAGCTTCTGCTGCTTGTCTTCGGAGGTTAACCAGTTCTGCATTTCTGCGTCTGCCAGGTCTTGAGCCACTATCATCCTCATCACTTTCTGATGATGAGAAAGATGATGAAGATGAAGACGGCGACGATGATGATAATTCTTGATTGTAGTTGACCCGTCTTGAACGTCGTTGGCGTTGGCGTCGGGTCGAGGAGCTGTTTGTTGTCGATGGAATCTGGTTATCCTCGTCCTCGGATGTATTCTGGGATACATCTTCATTTTGTCTCCACCAATCGTTGTTTCTCATAATATAGAAGGCCGGGTAAGTGACTGCACCCAGGGTTTGAAAGAATCTGTTTGTAAAGGTTTGCATTTTGTTGTGTATTTTTTGTCGTGTATTTTTCTTTTCGGTTGTTACGTATTTTTATTTTTGTTTCTTGTTATGTATTTTTATTTTATTTTTATTTTATTTGTATTTTGGTGTTCTTCTTCTTTGTTGTTCTAGCCAAATATCAGTAGTATTCGATAGCTCACGTCCGAGATAATTGCTTATTTCAGTGGTTTCGTACCAGTGTGTTAGGTTCGAGTCAGTGGTACCAATCGGATAGAATTTTCTGAAGTTCGCGATCGATAAATTCTAAGATTGATTTTGTTAGTAGGATATTTCTAGTAGAAACTTCGAGAGAATTTTCTCGTATAAAGCTCGTACTAGAAGTACTCCGGAATGGATTGTAACTCGTAGGTATGTTTGTTATATAGACTTCATATGAATCTTGCGACTGTTAATCAACAACTGTAATTCCGGATTATGAGTTAATTAATCTATTTTCTGTTTTTCGAATACTTAATCGGATTTCACATGCAATCCTGTGTTAAGCGATTCTCCATCCTGAGACTGCACATGCATTCTCGTGTTGTAGATTAACTAATATTTCCTCAGTGAATTTGTCGGAGTAACATGTCTCATTTTGTTTGTTTCTGACATATTCGGGCTTCGCGTATCCATTTCGCATGTCATTGATATTTCCCATATTTCACTGACATACACATGTATATCATTGACATACTTAGTATTGGATTCTAAGCCTCTGAATTTTCGTGTACTACTTTCTTGTGATATTTCGCTGTGTCCGATTCTTCTATCAATGATCTATTCATTCGATCGTGACTCTTTTATTCAGTCATCGTGACCATCAGTTTGTTTTCTGTGATAGATTTCCTTCGGTGCCTATATTGCCTTGTTTGGTCTTCATATGCCTGAGTGTCGATCCATCATTAATTTCGTCTCACTTCCTCAATGTATTCATTGTTCGTAAGAACGTATGTTGTTCATTTCGCCGCTCATCTCATTCATGTAGTGCGCGCGTCGATCTGTTTCCTTATTGGTTCATATTTAACCGCACGTAACGGTTATATCTTGTTTTTACTTAACAACACGATTTGCCGGTTGTTAGCTACAACAAGGTGGGACAGCGTACAGACGTGTGCACTAAGCTGTTCTTAGCCTCTACACGGAGAGGGCAGTTGAATTATTCTAGAGTAATTTCAACTCCCGCCGAATAGGGGGATCCGGTGGATTCGTAACCGTAAAATAACGGGAAAACAAACCAACGGCTGATCCGTTGGACTTGTAACCGTAAAATAACGGGAAAACAAACCAACAGCCCCAATTCCTGTGGAAACAATTCAACGGTCCCAAATTCCTACGGGAACAAGTAGCGGGCCGGATCAAACGGCCACTAGAATCCCGCACGAGTAAACCCAACGGCCGCAGAGGGATTCATAAGCCAAATCAACGGCACCGATTCAAAATCGGAAACCGAACAGTTTGCTTAAGTATGGGGCAACTGAGGGATTTACATTCGGAATAGAAACGTTTGCAGAATTTTGCAAGGAGAAACCACTAGAAAATATCTACTACTAGTGATATCGCAAAGAGAGTGATCGTTTGAGAAATCCAGAATCCCTCAGAAAATCATTCATATATCACTTACAGAACAAGTAAACAACTATTCCGGACGCAAAATACCAACCATGGTGAGAGGAAGAACAGCTCGACAGAACCAACGCAACGACAATGCGGCCGCTAATCCAGCGGCTGCCGCCGCTAACCCAGCAGCTGGTGGACCTGCCAACAATGGACCAGCCATTCCTGCCAATCTTGGTTTTACAGCGGCGCAAATGGAATTCATTAGGACCATGATGGATACTAACCGGGCTCCGTCGCTCACACAAGAGGTTCAAGATGCAATTGAACGCGCTAATCAACTGGAGGGAATCCCTGGATACGCAGGGGAAAGGACTCTAACCCCAACTGAAGTAGTTTTCAGAGAAATCTTGGAATCCTTTGGGTTGAACCGGATCACGGCAGATGAACTTTTCCGGACTGGCTACAGCAGTACCGACTCCCTCCGAGACATGGATGAATCTGCAATCAAATCCCTGGTGAATGGTGTCAACAAGACCAAACACAACTACTGCCCGGACCCAAAACAAGTGTATGTGGGGAGGGTTTTTGGGGATCGGCTCAAGTTGTTTGTGGCTTGGATCAAATATCAGCCTCTCATTGGGGCTACAGCTACTCCCGTTGACTGGATGGCTGACCCCGATGCAGAATCCAAGACCCGAGATCGCCTCAAGTCCCTCAAGGAGGATGACAGCAACACAGCGGCCGGGGACCTTACTCTCCCAGAACCACTCACTGCAATGTCAAAATTCAAGGAGTTTGATGAACGGTTCAGGGAGTATCTTAGACACAAAAGGGGTTGAAAAGAATTCACCGTGTAAAGGCGTATTCATACGTATCACGGGCATATCGTACGAAAAGTCATAAAGAAGGCAATAACCTTATTTGTAAGGTTATCAACCTGATTAGTGAATAATCGTCGGTGCTTTTATGTGAATTACCTCTTAGCGAGAATTTTCCCAACAGCTCACTCTTCGAAAAATTAACAACTCTAAAACACTATCATGCCCTAAAATCTATGTACAACCTAGTACTAATTCTACGCAATAAGGTACAAGCACTGTGATATTCCAATGAGAATATCACGGTGAATTATACGGTAAAAGACCGATCGAAGATGGTTTGCGTGTGTTTTGTGTCTTAAGTTTACATGTGTTTTGTATGGTAAAATTACACGAATGACGACGAGTAATTTGACGACGATTAATTAACCTGTCAATCGGCATCGACAAGATCGGCATCGACAAGGCCGAATGAACTGTAACAATGATCTTACTCACTAAATCAATCGATCGTAAGATCGTTTGCGTTTGTTTGTTATGACACACTTTTTCTAGTTTATCAGACCCACAGCACTCTACGAGCTGTGGAGGACCGCGTTTCCCGAGAAACGCAGTTGAGCTCGAAGACCAGACGAATCCGGATTAGCCTGATCAGCTACCGGCATCAACCCTCAAGGATGTAAAAGGGGCAGTTGCTTGCGGAGCCCTGGAATAGACCAACACCAGGGCGGTCTCCCTGAAAGAAGGGACCAAAGAACCGAACCAAGTTGGTGGCTCCACCGGGTTTCGAGATCCAGCAAACAAGCAAGGGAAAAGGGCTGGACGATTCAGATGAAAGAGTCGCCGTTGGCATCAGTTGAAAGGAATCAATATCCAATTCGAGAACACTGATCTTTCACTGAAAACAAGAACGACGTGAGCCAGAAGATTGAGCCTGAAGTATTCTGTGGAGGAACAGATAGCAAAGAGCGTCTGCCCGCAAGAAGGAACAGATTGCAAGGAGCATCTGGCACGAAAAAACGAAAAATCCAAAGATATGAGAACACCAAATCTCGAAGATCGAAAGATCCAAAAGGAAAAGAGAACACTAAATTCTCAGGAAACAATCTTTCACCACAGAAATACAGAATGAGCAAAATCCCAAGAAAGGATAGGAAAGCTCACAATCTTGATTTGCGACAAAAGCAAAAGCTCACACAAAGACAGACAAACCGGAACGAAAACTCGATCCGAATAGTCAGGAACGAAAACTCGATCCGAATAGTCACGTCACAAAGTATACACAAACCGGAACGAATACGATCCGAATATACGAATAGATAAGCGAAACAACATATACCATCCATATCTCACACCCAAACTCTCGATTCGATTAAATCCTCTCTCCACATACCACCATCGAATACCACCCTACGAATCGCCCACCCATACTTCATCAAATAATTCGAAACTTCGTTTGAAATATCGCACTCCTCTCCACCATGGTACGAACTAGAGCACACGGCGACAGTGAAGAAGAAGAAAAAATGGAAGTGGACTATCCACAGGATTCTAATGAAAACAACGGAGGAGGTATGGGAGACGATGAAGACTTGGAAGATAAAATCATGGAAGTCATGGAAAGGGCCCTTGGGGACCCAGAAACAAACTCAACCATGAAGAGAATCATCGACTAAGAAGTAAAGAAAAGAATCAGAGCAATGAGAGATGCAGAAAGGAGGGGTGAGAACCCAGATGACGCGGATAGTGACAATGATGAGGGAAACGATGCTAACCAAAATGCCGAGGATGCAAGAGCAGATCGACTGGGTAGAAGGTCATCCCAACCCAGGATAAAAATCAGGGGAATCAACAATGGTAGATTTCTGAACCCAGAACAGCTTGCTTTCAGGAGCAGCCTAATGGATTTTGGTATCAACTATGAATTGGCTGAAGAAATTATGAGGGGAGGGATGTCTAATATTCGTGAAATTACAGACCTCAACAAGGAAAGCATCAAATCATTCATGCATGGATTGAAATCTATCAGTCCAGACTGTCCTAATCCAAAAAGTATCCACTATGGTAACAGACTATCATCGAGGCTTCTCACTTGGGCAAATTGGGCCAGGTATCAACCATTGATTGGAGTCAAGCCAAGGGCTATCGACTGGAAAGCAAACCCAAACAACCTGGAATTGCAGCATTTCAGAATCAAGATGATGGAGGCGAGTGTGAAATCACAGGAAAAAGCAACCCCACCTGAATTGAAGGATCTTACAAAATTCAGGGAATGGGAAGAAGGCTTCCGTCAAAACTTGAGATACAGATTCAACTCTGAGGGATTCCCAATCTTGTATGTCATAAGACCCCAAGAAAAGGAAGAAGTTACTGACGAAGCCAGGGCTGGAACAGCCGGGCAAAGTCCAACAGATACTTATCCAACTTGGAGTGACTACAATGAAAGGTGTGGCGTCTTGTCAGGTCATCAGTATGATGAGGATAACAACATCGTCTGGAGACTGTTGTGTGATGCAACAAGAAAAGGTCCTGGTTGGGAATATGTTGCACATTTCCAAAACACTGCACTGAATTCTGGTAATGCCAGAAATGCTTTCATTTCACTGATGCAACATGCTTACACTGATACCAATATCACCATGGTTCTGAACAAGACAAATCAGGAAATGAAAGATTCACACTACACTGGTGATGCTAAGAATTATGACTGGAACAAGCACAAGCGAAACTGGACAGCTTTCCATGGAACAATTCTGAGATTTGAAAAGAACCACAACGAAAGGAGATTTGTTTGGGATTTTATCAATTCAATCAGTGATGAGAGACTTGATGCTGCCAAGGCCGATGCAATCGATGAGAGTAAAGACTACCGGGACAATTTCAATGAATGTCTTATCCTATTCACCAATCGGCTTGGACTGAAGAAGCTTGCAAATGGGAAGCATAAACGAGGTTCCAGAAGAAGTGTGTATTCTGTGGGCACAACCAGCAACAAGAAGCAGAAAACGACTGGAACGTTTACAGGAAAAGTTGAGTGCAAGCCCTATCCAACAAGTGTTTATAAAACAATGTCAAAAGAACAGCGTCAGGAGCTTTACCAGATGAGACAGGCTAAGAAGAAACAAAATCTCAAGGCTGCTGAGACTAAAAAGAAAGAAACTGAAAATGAAGGCGCGGGTGACAGTTTTGGCTCAAAATCTAAGAAATGACATAATAACCGGACACTATCACTAGAACACAAATTGTTAACAATGGTGAGCCGGTCATTATACAAGATGAATGTTCCTGTAGATTTTGATGATGGTGAAAATGAAGAAGGATACTGTGAGCTAGACTCACATGCAGACACTACCGCGGCAGGAAGCAATATGGTATTGCTGAATCCTGATCAGATCACAACACATGTTGATGTTGCACCTTTTTCTGAAGAATACAAGCCCATCAAGAAAATCCCGATTGGAAGCTGTGCTACGGCATGGACAAATCCAACATCAGGCCAAGTATATATCGTAGTGTTCCATCAAGCACTGTACTTTGGGGACAAATTGAAGAACAGCTTGATATGCCCAAATCAAGTGAGGGACTGCAATTTCAACTCTGTTGAAGAGACACCTCGCCAATTTGATCCAAGATCCAAGCATGGAATTACAATTCAAACGCCAATGGAAGATGACGATCCGAAGAAAGTTTTTATCAAACTGAGTATGAGAAATGTGATCTCATATTTCCCCACAAGAAAGCCAACAAGAATGGAGCTTGATGAATGTCAACATTTGATTGCAACAAATGATACCCCATGGGATCCACATTCACTGAAGTTCAGGATGGCCGAGCTAGCCATTGACAATGGAGATCCAATTTCAGGGGACCAGTTCAGCCTTCAAGCTATGTCAACCGAAGAGGACCAAGCAATGGAGGAAAGTTCTGTTGTAACAGAACCTGCTAGTAATGTTACAAATAAACTTCCCAAGACCAGCTTAGGAAAAGAATGGCATCCAAGTGTCATGCAGCAATGCAAACTGATGAGGGTCCATCAAGTATCCACAAGGAGAATGCTAACTGAATGCCAGATTGCAACAGATGGAAATATAGCTCATCGAATTTCTTCAGTAACGAATATTTCAAGCGCGCGAAGGGTAGACCAATTTTTGTTTGATGATACAGAATTTGACTTTATGGAAGCTCCTGAAGAAGAATCAAAACAGGCCCCTAGCTTGCAAGAAATTGACAATACACTTGAGAGAAGGTCTCTTGACAGAAGAAATCAATGGGGGCCATCAGTGATAACAATTGAAGGTCCAAACAAAGTTGACTGTGAACGCCTAGCCAAAACTTGGAATATTAGTTTCAAGATAGCTGAGCAGACATTGAAAGTCACGACGCAGAAGGCACTCAGGAATTTGCAATTACCATTGATGAAGAGGTTGCCCACGCAGCGCTTCAGGAACAAGAGAGTTGCACAAGGAACCTGGTACACAGATACATGGCATGCTAGAACGACCAGTATTATGAGACAGGAAAAATGTGCACAGATCTTCACAAATGGAAATGGGTTTGAAGTATTTATACCAATACAGGACAAATCACAAGCGCATCAAGGATTGAAGACATTCATTCATGAAATTGGAATCCCAGAGCATTTGATTTCTGATGGTGCTCCCGAACAAGGATCTCCAAGAACCTACAAGACACACTGGAATTCAATTGTAAAGCGCAACCATATTCATCAGACATTCATCCAACCACATTGCCCATTCCAAAATCAAGCAGAACAAGCAATTGGTCATCTTGGTAGTGCAATCACGACCAAGTCTGCAAAGAAGAAGTCACCGAGGAGATTATGGTCATTTTGTGGTGAACTATGTGCTAATATCAGGTAGCGAACAGCCTCGAGCAACCCTTCTTCAATGGGGAGAACCCCATTTGAATTGGTCCATGGCTATAGGCCTGATATTACACTATACACTTCATCAGAATGGTATGATTTTGTGTTTTACTATGATAAAGGTGATTCTTCCACCCGAGGCGTTGAAAGGCTGGCGCGATGGTTGGGTCCCTGTGGCAATAAGGTAGGTGGGGGGGATTGTTTCTGGCTCCTGCCTGAATCAGCAATACCAATATCTACAAATTCAATAAGGCCTGTCAAAGAATTCGAATGGAGAGATAGAGATATCCTCAGAAGAATGGAATCAATTGACAAATCAATTGAATCCAAGATTGGCGATGAAGTGAAGGATAGCGCGTCATTCTTCCAGGAAAACTACCCGGAGCCTCAAATGGAGCTATTTGAGAATCAACCAGTAGAATCACCTGATTTGAAACTTGAAATGGCTGAACCAGAAGCGTCAGTAGAAGATATTGATGAACCAGATGAATATCTGGGGAATGAGGTAATCATTGAAAGAGGCGACAAAAGACTCAGGTGCGTTGTCAAGGATAGGGTTCGCGACTTGCAAAACAGACCGATAGGACTCAGAAAGATATGAAACTTGAAATGGCTGAGCCAGAAGCATCGGTAGAAGATGTTGATGAACCAGATGAATATCTGGGAAATGAAGTGATCATTGAAAGAGGTGATGAAAGACTCAGGTGCGTTGTCAAGGACAGGGTTCGCGACTTGCAAAACAGACCGATAGGAATCAGAAATGAGAATCCCATACTAGACACGAGGCTGTATAAATTGCAACTACCTGATGGTACCATGGAGGAATACACGGCAAATATTGTTGCAGAGAGTCTGTATAGTTCTGTTGATGATGACGGACGGATGTTCACTCTACTGGATGAGCTCATTGACCATGAAAAAGACAACACTGCACTAACTGATGATGAAGCCACGACCATAGCAAAAAATGGCAGGAAAACCCATAAGCCGACAACTAGGGGTTGGAGGATTCTTGCCAGTTGGAAAGATGGCACTGAATCGTGGTGTAAGTCAAGTGATGTGAAAGAATCATTTCCAGTGCAATTAGCTGAATATGCTGTCAACAATAATCTTGAAAAGTCACCAGCATTCCGATGGTGGGTGCACAAAATTTTGAGAAGAAAGGATCGGATCCTTAAAGCGGCCAAATCAGCAAAGTATTGGTTGAAGACTCACAAATATGGAGTTGAATTGCCACATTCAATCAAACAAGCGCTGGCTATTGATAAGAAAACGGGGACAGACCACTGGGAACGAGCAATTCATAAGGAAATGACAAATAACATGGCAGCGTTTGAATTTTCTGATGATGATGTTATTCCAGTTGGCCATAAGCAAATAACAACCCACATGATTTTTGACATCAAGCTTGGATCCCTAACAAGGAAGGCTAGATTGGTAGGGGATGGTCATAAAGTTCCTGCAGTGACAAAAGAAAATACTTATTCATCTGTCCCCAGTCGAGACTCAGTAAGAATATTCTTCCTGCTGGCAGCGCTAAATGATTTGAAGGTTCTCTCAGCAGATATTCAAAATGCATATTTGACAGCCCCGATTAAAGAGAAATACTTTCTAAGAGCGAGAGTTGAAGATGGTTTTCCACCACATCTTGCAGGAAGGCCTTGCAAGATTGTCCGTGCATTGTATGGACTGCCAGTTGCAGGTGCATCTTTCAGGTCATATCTCACACAGCATTTGAGAGATCTTGGATATTCCCCTTGCAAAGCGGATCCGGATGTACACTTACGAATTGAAACCAGAAAAGATGGATCCAGGTACTGGGCAATTCTCATTGCCTATGTAGACGACATCTTATGTTCTGGTGAAGATCCAAAGTTCCAGCTTGAAAACATTGAGCGCAAGTTCAAACTGAAGGATGATACTATTGAAGAGCCAACCCTATATCTGGGAGCAGATATTGGAAAATTCTACTTTGAAGGTGATTCAAAGCCAAGATGGTCATTATCAAGCACTAAGTATACGGCGAAAGCTGTTGCAGCAGTCGAACAAGAGTTAGGAACTGAAAAATATGGTTACAAGTATCTACCAAAATCAGCGTCCAGTCCACTGTCACATGACTACCGACCGGAAATTGATATATCAGAAGAATTGAACCCTGAATTGCAAAATTACTACCAAGGTTTAATTGGAGTTCTCAGGTGGATTTGTGAATTAGGAAGGCTGGACATTGTAATGCCAGTCTCGCTGATGTCAAGGTATCTGGCACAGGCAAGGATCGGGCATTTGAATCAGTTGTTTCATATATTTGCATATTTGAAAAAGTACAACAGGTCAAAATTGGTTTTTGACGATACTGTACCAAGCGTTGATGAGAGTAAATTTCAAAAATGTGACTGGTCTGAATTTTATCCTGGTGCTGCTGAAGTCATACCAGCAGATATGCCTGAAGCTTTGGGAAAACATGTAACAATGAGTTGTTTTGTTGATGCTGACCATGCTGGATGCAAGGCAACGAGAAGGTCCCATACCGGCGTTATTATATTCATTAATAATGCACCGATCATTTGGTTTTCCAAAAGACAACTACAGTGAGGCCCGGCCAAGTGGCAAATGAGCCGCGCTCGATGGCGTGGATCCATGTCTCTTTGGTGGGATACCCTGCTGCTGCATGGTAGAATCAAATCAGCTTGGGGATGGCTTGAATCTGGTATGCCCCTGTCCCTGTGTGTATTGGATATTCGGTTTCGTTATTGTTTTGATCGGCGCTGGTTGCGGTGACTTTGGTTTCAGTATTGTGTGGGTCGGCGCTGGTTGCGCCGGTTGTGGTTTGGTTTTCGTTTTGCGGGGGGGGGGGGGTCTGTCACCCTTGAAGATTTAGCTGTCCCCTTCGGTGGGTCGGGCTGATGGAGGGGAACCATGTATAGATTCCTTAGGGGGTCTCGGTGACCGGTAAGTATGACGTGTTGGGTGGGGCCGATAACAGTCACGTTGTCCTTAGAGAATTCTACATGGCATCCGGAACTGCATAGCTTGGGCACTGATACCAAAGGTAGTTCCACTTCAGCAAACTTGTGGCACCCGCGGGCCGCTGGGGGGAGTCGGGGTAGGTCTAATAGGTCTGTTGCCATTGATAACATCTTGCTCCCATTTGCACATCCTACGGTCAGTGCCCCCGGTGTGTCTTGGTGTGCCCCACCCTGATACGTTGTAGGGACGAAATGGTCTGTTGCCGCCGAATATAGAGCTCCATAACCTGGTGAGGACCTGGTGTGGAAAGCGACGTCATGTGTGAAGGTAACTGTGCGTGGTGGCCGTGGTAGGGTTCCGCTCGAGGGATCACGTAGGATACTGAGTAACTGTGAATCATGATTACTAGGTTGTTTATGTATGCTACTTTTGTGTTCCCTCCCACACCGTCAAGAGTGTAAGGGTGAATCAACTATCGTGGTACGGCCGTTATTGTTGGGGTCGGGCCCATTCCACTGCAGCCATCGTTCAGTGTTTCTGGTGGCTCCACCCATCTGATTGTCGTAAGTGGCTCCCTCCTGGTGTCCAGTTTTGTTGCGTCGCCTGTAACAACTCCGGCCGTCGTGGGTGAGATTCACCCCACACGAGTGACAATAATACTTGTATTGTTTCCACCCCTGGAGCGATGGTTGACGCGTGTCGGGCCTGCTGTTGGTGCGACTCGCGTCGGCTGCCTTGAGTCGGTTCACGTCGGCTTGGAGGACAGCCATTGCTGTTTCCCATTGATTGGTCATTGTCATTGTCGATGCTGCTGTGGCTGTCTCAGTGACCTGGGAGTAGATTTCGTGACATACGTTGGCCAGATCGCGTTGCTTGTTTTCGAGATCGGTGAAGCGTTGATCGGCCTGTATATCCGCTAGGTTCGCTGTAGACGTATTGTTGTGGTAACTGCTGTATAGCTCCTTCAGGCGTTGTCCCCAGAACTTTTTGTATTGGGCGAATCCGCTCTTAACGAGTGTGTCCCGGTATTTCTTCCAGTCCTCGTCTACACGGTGTAGTGTAATGGGGTCGTGTTTGCTGCGAGCAAAGGCCTTGCGTGAGTAATCGATCATTTGTGCTTCAGTGACGTTCGCTGTCTCTGGGAGCAAGTTGATTTGATATTGATACTTAGTGAGTTGGCGGAAGTACTCCTTGGGCCCGATCGGGCTCGGTGTGTAAGTCAATGCACTCATTTTCTTAGTGAGTTCGCGTGTGAGCTGGTGCTGTGCGCTGGTTGTACATAGGTCTTCCTCCATGGTTTGAAAGGCCTCGTGCACAGTAGTCCCTCGGGGGAAGGCGTCTGAACCTGGGTCCTTCAGGTCCCCAAGCATGTTGGGGAATTTTCTGTCCCTAATCAGTAGGGCCTCCCTGTCGTACTTGTTCCATTCTACATATAGGACCCGACTTCGTTTCCATAGTTTGTATGCGTCGGAGGTGAGTTCGATAGTACTATTGAGCTCTTGTGGTTCCTGCGGAGCCTCGGGGAAAGGTGCTTGGGGGTCCCTCGCGTGGTATTGTGCTTCTGTCTCCAGTAGGAAGGCGTAACCCCCTCCCTGGATATAGTTGATGGAGGGTACTTCCGCTAACGCGTTAGCTAGTGCCTTTTTGAACTCGTATACCTCTATGCTGGATGGTACCGCTACCGGCGCCTCATCCAAGTGGTCCTTGAGCAACGCATGATGGTCTTTCTTCTTGGACATCTCGTCGTCAGTATCACTATCCTCACTGTCCTCGGTATAGTCGTATAGCAACCTGTTCTGTGTTTGCAATTGTGTGTTTTGTTCTTCGGTGTACTCGAGGATATCCCTGTGGTAATGTTCGAGCTCTACCAGTTGGTCTATAATAAGACCAAAGCTGTACGGCAATGTTCGTTAATTTGGTTACTTTTAGTTATTTTACTTTATTTTGCTCTTTTTACGATGTTGGAAAGAGTTATCGATAAGATTATGATCGGATTGTTTCTGGACCATATTGATCTCTCATTTACTAATTTGTTTTTCTTTCGAGTGGAGATACGGGAGTTCGGTCCTCCTATCGCGTGCCTCTGTTCATTGCTTTAAGTATCTTTTTGATACTCACCAGCGCTTATGTATTATTTACTTATTGTGCTCAGCTTGTGATAGAAGCTTGTGATAGGAGCTTGCGACTTTTACGTATTCGTAAACGTCACGTTTTACGTTTTACGTAAAACGTTCTACGTAATACGTAATACATAATACGTAATACGTAAAGGTTGCGTATTTACGTATTGCGTATACGTAAAACGTATAACGTAATCACGATTGATTTAGTAATCCAATAGTCTATACTCAAGGAATTAGGATTCGCCCAAGTTGGTCCAACTCCGATCTATGAAGACAATGCATCAGCAATTGAAATCATCAATGCCCAGAAGCCAACTGAAAGGACCAGACATATTGAAATCAGGTTCTTTGCCATCCAAGCATGGAAAGAAAATGGTGAAATCAAGATGATCCATATCCCTGGAATTATCAACCCAGCTGATGATCTAACCAAACCATTGGGATGGATCTTGCACGCCCGACACGCAAGATACATCATGGGACACTACCCAGGTTAAATCAGGCACGTTAGAATCGATTTGATCCAAACGTCCGATCGATCAGTCACCCAACCGATTCAATTTAAACGTCCGATCGATCAATCGATAGGACGACGATTCGATTCGATCTGATCCAAATGTTCGATCTATCAATCGATAAAACGTCAATACAATTCCTGGCTACATAACCAACTCTAATATACTCCGACAGTAATCCAACATTGAATGAAGACACATGTTGGATCAAGGGGTGTGTTGTCGGCGAAAAATACAGAATGCTGTCGGCATCAAATTCGATCGAAAAAGCCGACAAAACGAACGAAACGACGACCGAGGTGCGGAATACGAGAACAATCAAGCGTTAGAATCAAACGCACCTCCACTACTTGGAATCCTTAAGTGGTAAAAACGATATCACCTAAGGCTACAAACAAAAAGGGGATATTCGGTTAGAAACAAGAAATATCCAAAGACCTGAACAGTAAGTAAACACTTGGAACCCATAAGTATATTCAAAAGAATATACTTGATATCCCGTGAGGAAACTACTTATTGCAATCAAGAAAATCAATACCGGATCCAGATGGGCCCACTCATATCCAGCACATATACCACGAATAAGCATACGCCCCATCGAACAGAATACTTAACCCCACAATGACCGATACCATCGAATGACCGATACAGTAAGACCGACACGACGCTAATACAGCAACAGCAACAGAAGAATCGGTACGATGGTAAAGAAGACAGTAACAAATAACCGGGCGAGATCTCTACCATGTAAAATACAGAGAGCCCCGATACAGTGAAATACAAAGTAAAAATAAGAGCGTCTCTCTGAGCTCACATCTCTTTAAATTTTAACATCATATACCTTTGGTCAATTTTTAGAGTAACAACACACTGGTGTACACGCCGAGTCCCATCGGCCCCAAGGAGTACTTCCGACAACTGACAAAATATCAAGCACAGATCAACCTACTCCCAGAAACGGCTAATGTGACGCCGGCACAAATGATCCATTACTCCCGGGAGGCCTTCATGCGGAGTAAGCACGACCCAATCACACTCCATTGCGTTAACGAGGACTGGAAACAACACAAGTCAACAATCACCAAAGACGAGGAATTCGTACACTATAAGAAATTCTGGGGACAACGCCTCAAGGAACTCTACAGTGTATACAACAACAACAACCGCGTCAGCCAACATGGTGGACATCCAGAATGACCAGCGATTAGCCGACCTTGAGAACAAGCAACGCGACCTAGCAAACGTATGCCAGGAGATTTACTCACAGGTCACCGAGACGGCAACAGCAGCATCTACGATGACCATGTCACACCAATAGGAAACAGCCATGGTGGCTCTACAGGCAGACGTGAACCGATTCAAGACAAACGCGGGTCGGGCCAAGGCATACGAAGCCCGTCCCACCGATTGCGAGTGGAAACAGTACAAATACTACTGCCACTCATGTGGAGTCAACCTCTCACACAACGGACGCGAGTGCTTCAACCGCCGGAACAGAGCCGCGCACCAAGAGGGAGCTAGATGAAGTGGAATGGGCCCAACCCCAACGGCGAGGGCCGCAGTGTCTTTGATTTGCCCCAGCGCTCCTGAAGGTGTGGGAGGGACCACAGTAGTAGTATACATAAATCTAGTAATCACGATTCACAATTACTCAGTATCGTATGTGATCCCTCGCGTGATATCCTACCTCGGCCGCCGCTTACGGTTACCTTTGCACACGACGTCGCATTCCATACCAGGGCCCCGCCTGGATATGGGGCCCTGGATTCGGCGGCAACGGACCATTTTGTCCCATCTACGTTTCAAGGGGGGGGGGGCACACCAAGACACACCGGGAGCGCTGACGGTAGGTTGTGCAAATGGGAGCACGATGCTATCCACAGCAACAGACCTGTTAGACTTACCCCGGCTCCCCCTCGAGGCACGCGGGTGTCACAAATTTGATGAAGTGGAACTGCCATTGGTCTCGGTGCCAACACTATGCAGTAACGGGTGCCATGTAGAGTTCTCTAAGGACAACGTGGCCGTTATTGGCACCAACCAACAAATCATACTCACCGGTCAACGTGACCCCCCTAAGGAATCTATACATGGTTCCCCTCCATCAGCTCGACCCTCCAAAGGTGAAGGCTAAATCTCCAAGGGTAACAGACCCCCCCCCGCAAAACGAAAACGAAAGCAGCGCAACCGGCGCTGACCAAAACAATATCAAAAACGAATATTCAATACACACGGGGGCAGGGGCATACCAGATTCAAGCCATCTCCAAGCTGATCTGATTCTACCACGCAGCAGCAGGATACCCCACTAAAGAGACGTGGGTCCGCGCCATCGAGCGCGGCTCATTTGCCACGTGGCTGGGCCTCACCGTACAATGTGTCAACCGATACCTCCCACTCACAGAAGAGACGACTATGGAACACCTACAATTGGTTCGGCAAGGCATCCAAAGCACGCGCAAGCCAAAGAACTCAAAGAACAAGCCAACGGCCAATACAGGGCCACCCCGCGTCGACCAAAAGAAGATACATAACGTCTGCGTGGACATAGTTTCCAAGAATGAAATGCAACCAACCAACCACGCAGGGCCACGTACCAAAGACAAACCAAAGGAACTCATCGCATGGGACCTACCGGGGAGATACCCAGTCACGTCACAACGTGGGCACCAGTACGTATTCCTCATGTACGACTACGATTCCAATTACATTGACGTGGAACCCATCCAGTCACGTAAGAGCGAAGACCTCCTACAGGGATTCATGGCGTGCTACGCGCAGATGAAAGAGGACAACGTGAACGCAAAAATAGTACGTATGGACAACAAAACCTCCAAGAAACTAATCGTGTACATCACAAAGAACAACCTCGATTACCAACTAGCATCGCCCGGGGACCATCGTCTCAACCATGCAGAAAGGGCCATATAGACCTTCAAGAACCATTTTATAGCGGGAATGAATGGGGTGGATGACAAGTTTCCGGTGGACGATTGGGACCTACTGATCCCACAGGCGCTCATTACGCTCAACTTGCTACGCGCATCGCTTACCCAGCCAAAACTATTGGCATATGAGCTCAGACGCGGGATTTATGACTACAACAAACACCCACTCGCTCCTATGGGCTGTCGGGTGATTATTCACGACAGAGCTCAAGAACGAGGCGCATGGCAGGACCATGGGACAAGGGGTTACTACATCGAACCGGCCTTGAAGCACTACAGGAATTACACATGCGTCGGGGAGGCCAGTCGCGCTAACAGAATCGGCAACACAGTGGCTTTCTTTCCCAAGACTGATATGCCCCATACCTCTTCTACAGACCGACTGCTCATGATCCTCCAAGACCTAAAGGAAGTTACCAGTAAGCCCCATCCACCAATCCCTTATATGGAACAGGGAACCCAAATGAATGAGGCACTTTGGAGTATACAAGATCTTCTGCATATGGGAACACATAAACCGATCACACAACAAAAACGGGATGGGCCCAAAGCCACACCTAGTGATACATCCAAAAGCTCACGCGAACCTCCAAGGGTGTCAAATGGGCCCAATACAAAATCAACCAATAAGTCAGACAATGAACGCGAACCTCCAAGGGTGCCACCTACGCAACAGCGCAGCGCCCGCCGGGGACACCCCTGGGCCGTGGGCACAATCATTAGAAAGAAGTTCAACTCAGGGTGGTATGAAGGTGAAGTCGTAAGCTATGATCAGATCAATCAATACTACAAAGTAAGATTCACAGATGGGGACATTGCCGACTACACACACGGTGAAGTGTCCCGGTACTACAAGTCAGATCAATACTACTCAAAACCCAAACTTGAGCCCACGGCACTAATGGGAATTTACCCGCGCGATCCGGCCCATTTCCCCATACCAAAACAGGTCCAGCAAGCATGAAAACCATAAAAACTCATTGGAACAGTGTGGTATCTACCCCAGGGGCTAGGTACTGTACCGGTGACATTTCTAACATGTACTTATGCTCCTCACTTGACCAGCCCGAATTCGTAAAATTCAGGTGGGACATGATTCCCCCTCGCATCAGGGCCGCTTACAGCCTAGAGGGGCTCAAGCGCGGTGACTATGTCTACGCCCAAATCAAAAAGGCGTGGTATGGGCTCAAACAAAGCAGCAAAATTGCACATGATGACCTAGTAGCGCACCTACAATCATACGGATATCGAAAGGCACCCCATACAGAGGGACTATTCCTCCATGACGAGAGGGACATCAGTTTCACCCTAGTCGTGGATGACTTTGGGATAAAGTACGTCTGTCAGGAAGATGTGGATCATCTAGTCGCAGCAGTCGGGACCAAGTACACCTTCAAGGTCGACTGGACAGGAAAACAATACGTGGGGGTCCACCTACGTTGGGACTAGGACAAACGCGAAGTCCAGTTGTCCATGGATGGTTACGTGGAACAAGCCTTAAAGGAATTTGAACACGTGCGCCCCCCATGTACGTACGCGGATCCATCACGCGCGGACGTGCCCGCATACGGAGAGAAAATACAATACGCAAAACTCGAAGACCCGACCACGCTAACGGACAAAGAGATAAAATTCATACAACAAGTCACCGGAAAATTTCTATTCTATGCGCGGGCAATCGACAACACGATGTTACACGCACTCAACGATATTGCATCAGCCAAGAACAACCAAACCGCGTTAGCTTGCCACGAAATATTTCTCAACTACGCGGCATGCAATCCTGACGCCACCATCATCTACCGGGCCAGCAACATGATACTCCGGGTTGACAGTGACGCAGCATACCTTGTGTGTCTGGGCGCCAAGAGCCAAGCAGGAGGATACCACTTCCTTGGTGACACCAAGGACGATACATTCAATGGACCGGTCCTTGTGTTAGCCAAGATCATCAAGAATGTGATGGCGTCTGCAGCAGAGGCCGAAGTAGCATCGTTATTCCTGAATGCAAGGGAAGCATTACCCATTCGACAATGTCTGATTGAACTAGGCCACCCACAGCCGGCCACCCCACTGAAAACAGATAATAATACAGCAGAAGGAATATTAAATGGCACAATCAAACAAAAAAGGTCCAAAGCTATTGATATGCGATTCTATTGGTTAAAAGACAGGGCACAACAAGGGCAATTCAATATTTTCTGGGAACCAGGAAAACATAATCTGGCTGATTACCCCACCAAACACCATCCTGGCAGCCACCATAAAAAGGTAAGACCAATATATCTGTATGAACCGGATAGCCCAAGGACCATCCAAGGGTGTATTGGATTACTAAATCAAGCGGGATGACGTACACGCGAATATCCTTGAGGTACACGCGAATATCCATGCCGGTGGTACGAAATGGTAAGATTCCAAGGTGAGCGCAATAAGTAAAAGTGAGACGCAACCAATGGAATGAGGACCATAAGTAAATTATACATAAGCGCTGGTGAGTATCGATCGACACTTAAAGCACTGAGCAGAGGTACACAATATGGGAATCGAACTCATGACAAAACCCGAGCGGTACGTGTATCCCCACACAAAGAAACAACAAATTAGTAATTGGGAGATATGGTCCAGGAACAATCCAATCATCATAATCTTATCAATAACTCTTTCCAACACCGTAAAATCGAACGAACTAACGTAAATACAAAATAATAGCTAATTAACCAAACCACGTTTACGACTTTGGTCTTATTAACCCCATGACAAAATTACTTATTGCAATCATGAAAAGCAATACAGAATCCAAATGGGCCTCATTTATTCTCATCTACTCCATATATCTCGATCAAGTACAAGGCCCATCGAATGAACTACTTAACCTCCTGAAAGACCGATACTGTCAAATGATTGATACAGTAAGAACAACACGACACTAACACAGCAACAGTATTGGTACGATGAAGGTTACAAATAACCGGGGAAGATCTCTACCATGTAAAATACAGCAGAAAGTCCCGATACAGTGCAAAATACATAGTAAAAATAAGAGTGTCTCTCTGAGCTCACATCTCTTTAAATTTTAACATCATATACCTTTGGTCGATTTTTAGAGTTACAACATAACTAGTCGAAGTAGCACCTGTTTTCCTTGCATTCGTGCGCGTCAGATTGCAAAGTGGTTCTCAAAAACAAACTACAAGCACTGCCTCCCCCACTCTAGGGAAACAGTGTATTCTCGCTCCGGCGTCGGAACTACAAGCAATGCCAGCTCCGATCTAGGGGATGGTGTATTCTTGCTCCAGCGTCCAATCAATTGTTTGTTGTAGATTTTTTGCTAACAAGCTTACATCTGTGGCTTGTTGTTGCTGCTGTCTGCTTGATTTTGTGAGGGCATGAATAATGTTTATTTTTTATTATTTCTTATTTCTAGGCACTACTATGTTTATTTTTTCCGAGAGTTTTTTTTATTGGATTACTAAATCAAGCGGGATGACGTACGCGTGAATATCATTGACGTACACGCGAATATCCATGCCGGTGGTACGAAATGGTAAGATTCCAAGGTGAGCGCAATAAGTAAAAGTGAGACGCAACCAATGGAATGAGGACCATAAGTAAATTATACATAAGCGCTGGTGAGTATCGATCGACACTTAAAGCACTGAGCAGAGGTACACAATATGGGAATCGAACTCATGACAAAACCCGAGCGGTACGTGTATCCCCACACAAAGAAACAACAAATTAGTAATTGGGAGATATGGTCCAGGAACAATCCAATCATCATAATCTTATCAATAACTCTTTCCAACACCGTAAAATCGAACGAACTAACGTAAATACAAAATAATAACTAATTAACCAAACACGTTTACGACTTTGGTCTTATTATTTTCTATTTGTTTTACTTAGTGCACCTAGGCTTTTTCTACTTCCATACTTAGTGCACTTATATGTGGCGAATATCATTCGTTTTCAACACTTACAGATTCGAATTTTTCTTGTTTCTTGAGCAAGCTTGTATATGCCAATGTTTATTTTTTATTATTTCTTATTTCTAGGCACTACTACTATGTTTATTTTTCCAAGAGTTTTTCTATTTCTTTTACTTAGTGCAACTAGGTTTTTTCTATTTCCTTACTTAGTGCACTTTTATGTGGTGAATATCAATCGATTTCAATACTTATAGATTCAAATTTTTCTTTTTTCTGGAGCAAGCTTGTATATTCAAATTGTGGGGTGTACTTCTCCCAATCCTTGAAATCAGCAACCTCCGCAAAATCCCTTACCCATTTACAAATGGTGTCTGCTCCAACAAGGCTCTTTGCTTTGAAGACATACTTTGCTGTCTTGCGTCTCGAATGGTTTACATGACAAAAAAACGAACTTGATCTGGAGAACAAACATCTCGATAATGGAATATCAACTTGACAATGCAATTAGGATTGTCAGTATCTTCCACGACCATTGGGTAGTTTGTTGAAACTTCTGCATTGTTGAGGGATAGCTGGTGTGACTTATCAAATCCCCCTCCCGGAGCAACAATAACATATCTAAGATCTTTCATCGATCCATATTTGAATGTTCCCATCTTCAAGTACTTCCATTGGAGGAATACGAGTTCATCTTTTCCTCTCACACCAAACTGTCGACCGAGCTCCATTGCCATTAGCTTGAGCAAATCCAACATGTCTTCATAGGGTTTGTAGATTCCATCATGGATTACTTTCTTGAACTTCTCGTCAACAAATTCATCAAACTCAGCCTTGGTTCTTTTTGTTCCAAGAGTTGGATCCTTGGCTCTCTTTTCAGCCCAATCTTTCTTTACGACTGCTTTGTATCCCCCTTTATGCTTAAACTCATCTTTGTTATAAGGGACCCCTCGCGAATGGAAAGCAGAGAAGAGTTGACGACTGTACGTGTGGTGTGATTTGAAATTCAAAGGGTCTCCACTTACCAAGTTTTTAATGTTAGTAGTCCATATCTTCATGGCTTGGTCGACAAGTGTCTTTGACTGTAGGCTTTTTGCTCCACTAACATGATAATAAAACAGATAATCTTCTCGAATTCCATCCTTCATAGTTACTTTCTTAGTGAACATTTCATGGAGGACTGCATCGCCAGGATCATTTTTGGCTGGATCTGTTGCATCAGCAACAATTTGGATAAATCGATCATGGGTTCTTTATTACGACCTTTTTGGCATAAGCCTCTGTGTTTGACTCGGCATTGGTGAATCGATCCCCATCTTCCCCAAATGTGTTGAATCGATTTGGATTATGGTAAATCATTTTACAATACTTGTCAGCGGCTACATTTGCGTCGATTTCTTCATCTTCCACCTCTTTGTCTTCTTGTTCTTCTGGTTTGGCTGCTTGTTTTTGTTCTGCTGCTTCTTCTATTTCTCTTTCTTTTTCTTCTACATCTTTTTGTTTCTGTTTTTGTTTTTTTGTTTGGCGTCGGCTGCTTTTGCTGTTGTTGTTATATTGCTTTGCATATGGATTTCGAATTCGATTACTAGTGGGTGTTGGCTCCAAAGAAACTCTTGCTGGACGATTGGATCTGGTGGATCGTGTTGTCGGCTCAGCTTCTAGTTCTATTGTTTGGTTGTTGTTGTTATTGTTGTTGCTGCTGTTATTGTCGGCGCTGGCATCGTCGCCATCGCCAGCACCATCCTGATCAATCTGAAGAGGCTGCAATTCATCTCCCTCTCGAAAAGATAGAAGACATCCTACATTCCTGAATGGATCGGCGCTACGGGGAGTAGGTTGTTTCATAATACCGAGAAGGCTATTCGCAGCATCCTGAGTCATAATAGGGCCAGGCGTGTAAGGCGCTGGTGGATTGTTTGCTTCCCAAAGGTCTTGGAATGATAAATTTGTTCTATTATTCATGTTAGTTATTTAATTTTGTTATTTCTTGCTAGAGACAATGTTGCTGCTGTTGTTGAGGATAAGACAAGAAGTTGCTAAAAATTGGATTTCAAGTTTGCTCTGTGAAGCACTGAAGGTACAAACAGAATCTGCTGTTTCTTTACAATCGAAAGCCGCTGCTGTAAACAGACTGTAAAGGCTAATGTTCAATCGTGATTGGTAGTCAAAAAGTACAGTACGCTAGTATTAAGAAAATTGAATAACAAGGAGTAATCGTGGTTTCATACTCGTTAAGAGAGGGATTGCAAGAATCCAATGGGTTGCAAGTAATCCAATCGAGGTGCTAAATTGATATTCAGAAAATTATATAAGGAGAACTTGAGGTTTCATAATCAGCTTCTTTTTTCAGCTAAGATTGATCTGAAACCTGTTTAGGTGCACAAATTAGGGCTAAAATTAACTAGTGTTTCTTAGTGCGCGATGCTCGAAATTTTTGAGAACCACTTTGCAATCTGACGCGCATGATTGCAAGGAAAATAGGTGCTACTCGACGGTTACGAGTTTGTTTTTGCTTCTTTCCTCTCTTGAGAGGTTTCCATGGGACCCTGCAATCTTTATTACCGTGTGTAGTAGTTCATCCCATTCCCACATGGTCTTTTGGATGGAATCTCATTCGCCCTGTAGTAGCATCACTTCTACCGGGGGGGGGGGGGGGGGGGGGGGAGGTTCGTGGTGGACGCGCCTAGCCTTATCCACTCTAGAAAAGCGCCGGTAACACACGTACAGACGTACGAACATTCGGGAATACACACGAATGAGATAACACACACGTATGACTAACAGGCAAATAAGCAAGCCGACTCGCTGAATCGCTAACAGTAATAGAGCACCGATAGAGGTTCGATCTCAGAGGTCATATTACACGTAATTGCTCACAAATCTAAATACTAATACTTGAAATCACTGAATACTGCTAGTAAGAATATCTAGCAGACTACACGTGTAAACGCGTAGTGACGGGAGGAAAAATAGAGTTTATCAGACCCAAATGGACTCAAAGAGTCTGGGTAAAGAAAATGAAAGCTGATTGCCGACTGATCACCGGTTAATCGCCGTCTGAAGCCAAGAGGCTGGACGTTAAAGACCCTCTCCAACAGAAGAGACTCAGGCGCTTAGAAGATTAACAACACTAGCGCAGCAGAGCACACCAGGCTAATACCCGTGGCTTCTACTGAGGTTTGTAGGGGAGAGAAATGAACACCAAAAGCTTGTTACCCACCAAAATAGACACTTGCAAGAGGTCCCCAACGATGGGAACAGCAAAAGATGTGTCGAAAATACAACGGCAAAATAACGTCCGGAATAATGCGATGTACGAGTGTTCGGTACTGCGAATCATATAACGGCTACAGAAGAACCGTTAATAAAGAGAGGCATGCGACCTCGAAAACGTGACCTCGGAAACAAAGCAAATGGGAATCAAATTCAATTCCTACAGAAAAGAGCCCAAGTATACTCACTCGTATACAAATGATATGATAACAAAACCAGCCGAGGTAATATACATACCCAGTATTGGATAAACACATACACAAAAAATAGAAATGACGAAAAATGCTGGACCAAATATTTAATAAGAGACGAACGAATATTCGATACCGTTTCGGAAAAAGGGAAACAACTGTTGAGCTTAAGTATAGAGGAACTGAAAAATTGGGGTTCCGATAGGAATCAATCCTCATACCGTGGATATGAACCTGTTTACTAGCAAAAGCACGTGGAAAGGAAAACACTCCACAAGTTGCTTCAGAACTCAGAAAATCACAATCACAGCTTCCTCATGAAAGCAAAAGCTAACAAACCCCTTATTACAAGCCTAATTCCTACAGCATACTCCGAAACAACACACCATGGCGCCACCAACCAGAGCTCAACTAGCTGCAACCGCGGCAGCAGCAGCAGCAGTAGCAGAAGCAGAAGCAGAAGCAGAAGCAGCGGACGCGGCCGCAACAGAGGCGGCGGGCAACTTGATAGGCTTACTACCTCCATCGGTAACAACAAGATTGGACCCAGAACAGCTTGAGCAACTCACGGTGACCCTGGTCGCAAGACTATCAAGCAGGGACATATCCCTATCAACGACAGCAAGAGAAGCCAAAGAAAGGGCAGAGGCCAATGATGGCATCCCCGGCTACGAAGGAGAAAGGTCGCTGACCTCAGCCGAGGTTTGTTTCAGGAAAATCCTCGAATCCTTTGGGGTCAACAGGCCTACGGCAAACGAAATATTCAGGCATGGATATTCTAACATGAAGGCCATTGCAGACCTCGATTCAGAAGGGATCAAGTCCACTCTAGGGTCGCTAACCAAGGCAAAACACCATCTATGCCCGGATCCACAGGAAGTCTTTATTGGAAGGGCATTTGGCGATCGACTGAAGCTGTTTGTGGCTTGGATCAAATTCCAGCCTATGATAGGCGCAACGGCCACCGAAGTGGACTGGATCAAGGACCCAACGGCCGAGATGGATACACGGGAACGTTTGAGATCTACAAAGGAGGACGATGAAAATACGGCAGTTAAGGATCTAACACTACCCGACAAACTGACTACAATGTCAAAGTTCAGGGAATTTGATGAGAACTTACGTGAATATCTACGGCATAAGAGGGGTGTCACCAAGACATCCCTACTTTACACGATAAGACAACAATCTGCAGTCGGAGAAACCGACAGGTGTGGAACGGTCGGATCGGGCCCAGATGACACTTACCCTGACTGGACTGAGTATGCAATAAGATGCACGATTCACGCCAACTCTCATTGGTCTAAAGACAACAATACTCTCTGGGGGATATTGTTTAAGCTGGTGGGATCCGGACCCGGTTGGTCCTATATACAAAGCTTTGGGACCAAACACGGGGTAGGGGGTGACGGCCGAAAGGCATACTTTGCCCTCTACTCTCAAGCCTATGAGGCAACCAACGTAAAACTAATTGTCAAAGCAAAAAGGCAGTTTATCCGGGAATCGGTGTACACGGGGGATTCCAAACACTACAATTTTGACAGGCACAAAAGGCTATGGCATGATGCAAAACAAACCTTGATAAGATACGGCGCATTCCCACCTGAGGACCAGTTTGTGTACGGCTTCGTACAATCCCTACAGGATGTACGACTCGAACAATCCATCCCAAATGTAATAACAGAAGAATCGGACTATTACGCAAATTTTGAGAAGGCTTCGGCGTATCTTACTCGAATGCTCGGAGTAAAGAAACTCCAGAATCAACCACAAAAGAGGGGTAGGAACGTGTCAGCCTTCACTAACAATAAAAAGAGGAAAGGTGACAACAAACGCAGCAACTTCTCTTCCAACAAGCCACAAGGCAACAACAACAACAACAATAGTGGTGGCTCAAAGGCACAACCAGGGACCTATAAAGGGCCCGTTGAATGCAAGTTCTATCCACGAGAAATATGGTTGAGCATGTCCCAAGAGCAGCAACAAAAAGTCCGAGCGCTAAAACAAGCAAGGAATGCAAGCAATAGCGGGGGCAACCAACAATCAAAAGTGGCAGCAGCCACAGCTGCAAACCCTCCCAATAACCACAGTTCAGCTGGAAACCAGTTTGGCTGTCACAGCCACATTGGAAACGGGAATGGAAATTGATTCGCCGGCCGGGGCCTTAAGATAGAACCTCGGGTAGGCCGGCCGATAGTCCATCTCAAAGAGATGACCCAGTCATCCAGTGTTAAGCCAGGACGTTGCGAGCTGGATAGCCATGCAGACACAACTGCAGCTGGATCTAACATGGTATTACTCGATTCACTGGATTCTATCATGACATTTGCTGATGTTGCTCCATTTTCAGACGTGTACTCACCAATGAAAGATGTTCCTATTGCCCGTTGTGCTACTGCTTGGACAGACCCAACGGACGGTATCACATACATATTGGTATTCGGACAGGCCCTCTATTTCGGAGAATCATTGCAGCACAGTCTGATATGCCCGAACCAAATCAGAGAATGCAATTTGAATGTGGTTGAAGACATACCAAGAAGATACTGCAGTTCTTCCAGTCACAGTCTTATCTTTCGGGCCGACGGTTTCGAATTGGCAATACCATTGTTAGTTGATGGTGTTCTGTCATACTTTGACACGCTGAAGCCAACACGCCGGGAACTCGATACATGTGACCAAGTCCTTGCAACCGACACTCATACCTGGGACCCATACGCCCCCCACTTCAGAGAAGATGAAGAAGCAGCAACCGCGTCGTTCCCACGAGTAGTGGCCGCCCTCTCTGGAGGAGTTTCGACTGGGACAACTGAATCTTGGATACGCTCCACGGATTGTCACTACGTATTGTATAAGACTGGAAAAGTACACATAACAAACGGCACACGGCCTATATCTGAAGTGGAATGGAAACACCCAGACACTATCCTGCAGTTAGAGGAACACAACAAGCTACTTAATGAAAAGATCGGCGATGAGGCAAAACCCTCGGATACTTACCTGGAAAACGAGTTAGGGGAACCACCCTTGGGCCTATTTGATGGCAAATATGAGGGTGAGGACGAGGTACTTATGGCTGAGCCAGAGGCGTCTTCCCCGGACATTGATGACTTAACCGACAATCTTGATGAGTACCTTGGAAGCCAAGTGCTACTGCAGATAGGGGACCAACGGATTCGCGGTACGGTTAATAACCGGTACAGGGACGCAAGCGGAATCCTAGTCGGAGAAAAGAATAACAATCCACTCCTAGATACAAGGTCCTACGAGGTTTCTATGCCGGACGGATCCATTGAGATCTACACAGCAAATGTGCTAGCGGAGAATCTCTATTCCTCCGTGGACGATGAAGGGCGCATGTATTGTCTCCTGAACGAGCTACTTGACTATGAAAAGGATAAAGAGGCTCTGACAGTACAACAGGCAACTATCACTACTAAGTCCGGACAAACTTGGACTAAGCCGACAACCAAAGGGTGGAGAATCCTGGTCAGTTGGAAAGATGGAACTTCCTCTTGGGCAAAGTTAAGTGACATGAAGGAAAGTTTCCCCGTCGAAACGGCCCTGTTCGCCAAGGATCAAGGCATAATAGATGAGCCAGCCTTCAAGTGGTGGGCCTATCGGGTAATTCGGAAGAAAGACCGGATTATCTCCAGCGCCAAGACCAAATATTGGACCAAATCCCATAAGTATGGGGTTAGACTACCAAAAACAATTGCTGAAGCAAGAAGGATAGATGAGGAATCTGGCAGTGACTATTGGGCCCGGGCTATTGCAAAAGAAATGAAGAACAATTTCATAGCTTTTGAGTTCAATGATGAGGACAAAGTACCGGTGGCACATACAAAAATCACTATGCACATGGTATTTGATGTGAAGATAGACTTAACTCGGAAGGCCCGACTCGTTGGGGATGGGCATAAAGTGCCCAAAATATCACGGGAGTATACATACTCAAGCGTGCCCAGCAGGGATTCGGTTCGGATGTTCTTCTTAGTTGCTGCACTTAATGACCTTGAGGTCTTAAGTGCTGACATCCAAAATGCATACTTAACCGCACCAATTAAGGAAAAGTACTACACAGTGGCTACACTGGAACAAGGATTTGCACCGGAGTTATGTGGAAGGCCCTGCAAAATTGTGAGAGCTCTGTATGGATTACCAGTAGCGGGCGCATCATTTCGATCTCATCTGTCTGAGCACTTAAGGGGACTTGGATATAAGTCTTGCAAGGCGGATCCAGATGTAAATATGCAACCGGCTGTAAAGAAAGATGGCTCAGCATATTACGAATATTGCGTGGCATATGTGGATGACATCCTTGTATGTGGGATGGATCCAAAGTTCCAAATGGATGCAATCGAAAGACAGTTCAAACTGAAGGATGGAACTGTTGAACCACCCACTTTCTATCTAGGGGCGGATATTGGTAACACATCTGTTGATGGGGCCGAGTACTGGTCCATGTCTTCAACAAAGTATACCTCCAAAGCCGTTAAGTCTGTTGAAGAGGAACTGAGTAGGGGGCAATATGCCTTCAAGGTACTCCCAAAATCCGCAAAATCACCATTGGCAACTGGGTATAGGCCCAAAATTGATTCCTCACCAGAACTTGCTCCGGAGAGACAAAACTATTACCAGGGTTTAATAGGTATACTCCGTTGGATATGTGAACTCGGGAGGCTAGATATTGTAATGCCTGTTTCACTTATGTCCCGGTATCTTGCACAGGCCCGAGAAGGACATCTAAACCAATTGTTTCATTTGTTTGCATACTTAAAGAATTACAGCAAATCAAAGTTGGTGTTTGACTGTTCCATCCCAGAACTTGATGAATCAGTTTTCCATGAATGTGACTGGGCCGAATTCTATCCGGAAGCGGGGGAACTAATTCCTCCGGATATGCCCGAGCCACGAGGAAACTCCGTAACTACCACATGTTTCGTGGACGCCGACCATGCTGGTTGCAAGGCTACTAGGAGGTCTCATACGGGAATCATCATCTTTGTTAACAGGGCACCAATCCTATGGTTCTCTAAGAGACAAACAACTGTTGAAACATCCACGTTTGGCTCAGAAATTGTGGCACTCAAGATCGCAATCGAAATGGTAGAAGGCCTACGGTATAAGCTCAGAATGATGGGCATACCTATAGAAGGACCAACAAACATGTATTGTGACAATGACTCGGTTGTTAAGAATGTAACACACCCGGAAAGCCCTTGTAAGAAGAAACATAACAGCATTGCTTACCATAAGGCACGCGAATGCATTGCAGGAAAGATTATCCGGATTGGAAAGGAACCCGGTGAAACTAATATTGCAGATCTACTCACTAAACTTATGGGTGGGGTAAAGCTATTCTCCTTATGTAGGAGATGTATGTGGCGGTGCAAATAAGGGACCGGCCCTTAAGGTATCTTCTACAAGTACTTAACAGTACGAGTACGAAGACACGGGGACTCTAGAAAAGCGCCGGTAACACACGTACAGACGTACAAACATTCGGGAATACACACGAATGAGATAACACACACGTATGACTAACAGGCAAATAAGCAAGCCGACTCGCTGAATCGCTAACAGTAATAGAGCACCAATAGAGGTTTGATCTCAGAGGTCATATTACACGTAATTGCTCACAAATCTAAATACTAATACTTGAAATCACTGAATACTGCTAGTAAGAATATCTAGCAGACTACACGTGTAAACGCGTAGTGACGGGGGGAAAAATAGACCACGGTGAATCTTCTGGTCCACAGACCAGGAACGTTGAAATGGCTGTTGATTGCGTGTGATGTTGTAAGATAAAAAATCGACCGGATAGGTACGAACCGTATATTGATGTTTTAAATTAAAGGAGGAAGTGAGCTCATGGAGACGCTCTTATTTTTACTATTTATTTTGTACTGTGTTGGGGCTCCCTGTATTTTAGGTGGTAGAGATCTTCCCCGGTTATTTGTTACTATGATCTTCATGGTACCAACGTTGGTGGTGTTGTGCTATCACGCACTACAAGTACGCTATTACTCACTACATTCGTGATGGCCTCAGTAGCCAGCCTGCTTGTAGTACTGTATGTGCAATGCTTGTAGTTCATGGGTGTGTTGGTGGGTTAAGCAAATGCTAGAGGGGGAGCCGGGAAACTCCAGCCTGTTGGTTGTTTTGCAGGCTGTAGAGTCCGGTCCCTTAGTTTGCTGTGCCCACACACACCGGCACACAGCCTGGCTTAACAGCTTGGGCAGTTAAGCCTTCGGCTGTTAAGCCTTTTCTGCCATTGGGCCACAAGCCACAGGGTGGGAGCTGGATGGAGACTGGGCCTGGAAGGGACATGGAGGCCAGACCGCGAGGGTGGGAGATTCCCCAAGAGGAATCAGAGAGAGCTGCCAGGGGGAGTGGGGGCGGCGGCCGGCACCCACTCTTCTGGCAGGAAGGAATATGTTCCATTGTTGAACATGACAGAGGCAAGGTTCTGGAAGATGGGGAGGGACTGCTGATGCAAGTACCTCATCATGCAATCACTGTGCCATCTTGCAAGGAGCTTGATGACATTAGAATCACATTTGCCCTAGAGTAGGGCCATAGCCCCACCTGCTCGAAGGGAGCGGGCAGAGATTGCTGCAGGGGAGATGCCAGTGGTATGGTAGAGGGTCTGGGCATAGACTCTCATGGAGGAGGTGACAGTTGCTGCGCGAACGAGGGTGAGAACCCCATTGTCAAAGTAACTGGCAAACTTGAGGTCTGGGCTGAAGGGGTGGGTGCTAGTGCAGCAGCCCCGGAGATGGAGGACTTGGCGCGCGCATGCTGCCACAGGGCAGCATAGGGAGTCACCACCCCTGGCATGAGCTATGATTTCGCCTTTGTCCCCATTCTTCTGTGTGGTGCAGGTGAGGGTGACCAAGGTGGCAGCAAGGAGCTCATGCGCAGGGCCATCATGGTGGACAAATTTGGAGCCAAGGTAGAAGGAGACTTCCTGTAGGTGGAAGGCTTGGTCATCCCTGGTAGTACCAGTGTACTCACCAGGGCGCAGACAGAAAAAGAAGGCTATGCAGATCATGTTGGCGATGGCCTGTCTGGTAGGGGAAGGGGGGTCATAGTATGCAAAGCGAAGGGCATGCATGACAACGGTGACGGGGACCGGTTTCACCCTGCAAGGGGCTGGGTCCAGTTTTGCATAGCCTTTGAAATGGGCGGTTAGCCTGAAGTCAAGACCACCGGTGGAGCCGGTTCGGGGGTCTTTGGACCCCAAGCAGGCCAGCGTCTGGCCCACTGACCGGATGGTGTCCAATACCGTGCGAGATCGAAGGGGCTTGTGGCTACAGGACAGTCGGCCATCATGGAGTCTTTTTGCAAAGACCTGGAGGAGGGGGATTGGATCTGTAACAGCTTGGAGGGTTGGGTCAAAGCCTTGAGACAACCAGAATTGAACCCATTGATTCCAATGGGCATCCTTGCGCTTGGCATAGAGTTCAGTGACTGAAGCACGCATGGTCTTCTGGATAGAGCCAAGGTCAGCGCAGAATGTATGGGAGGCCTCCGGGGACATAAGATCCAGGGCAAGTCCTGTGGGTAGGTGGTGATGAAAGGATGTAGGAGGGCAGTGTCAGAGAGGGGAGATCGAGAGAGCAAATCCGCAAGATGATTTACAGGGCCAGGGATGTAATCTCTGAGGGGGACATATTGATGGAGTCGCTGGTGCAGGGCCTGAATGCGAAGGAGGTAAGCTGCAGGCCCCGTAGTAGTGGTGGCGCCTTTTCTTTGCCAGTATACAGCGGCTGTGTTGTCATAGCAGTTGTGGGTGGTCCTGGACGTGACACAGGCTGCTTGAGCAAGGATATCATTGTGAGCAATGGAGCCAGCCAGCTCAAGGTCACTATTGTTGATGATGCCCTCGGGGTTGTCAAAGGTGACTAGTTGGGTGGAGACTCTTCTTGAGGGAAGCTGGTTCCTGTCTGAAGGGGGTGTCAGTGGCATCCAGGGGCCTGAAGACTTTGTCCAGGGATTGGAAGAGCACCCTCTTGATGGCGCGTTGGCTCCATTGGTTGCCCTGAGCAAGGCCACAGAAGTCATCCACATAGACATCCCAGTATTGAACCGGCTTCTTGCTGGGAGTGGTACTACGAGGAGTGGGCAGATGAGGCACCATAGGGGGGGCAGTAGCTGTAGGCGTGTGCGGGGCTGTTGGCGCGGGAGGCTTATCCGGTGGAGCTGGAGGCGCGGCGGGCGTGGCTTCAGAGGGGAGATCCAGTTGATGGGGTGTGAGCCTGGCCTCTGCCAGCCCTGTGGAGAGAGTGGCATTGGCCAGGCCGGCAATGGTTTCAGTAAAGGCACAGAAGTTGGGTGGACTAGATTTCCACCCCATGGGGTTGGTGAGGGGGATGCCAATGAGGGCAGGTTTGCCCTTCCTGGAAGGGAACAGAACCCCGAGCTTCATGGTGTCCTCTGGTTTCAACTGGACCCGGTAGAACTCATCAGCAAGGTCGATCTTGGACATATACACTGGGCCAAACCTGGTGTTGGCGCGGTGCAGCTTGGTGAGGAGCCGGGGAAGGGTGCAGCCAAATTGCATGGCTTCTGCTGGGGCTAGGGGGATGGTGTCTTGGTTGACCTCAGAATAGGTGTAGTCAGAGATCATGCGCAGGCGCCGTCCCCGTTGTGGGACGAGTCCCAGTGGGCTGAGCCGGAGGGCAGGGAGGTGTTGGATGAGACTGGCAGGGAGGACAGTCCATTGTTGCTTGTCCATCATGTCGGCACACTCCTCACGCAGGAAGTCAATGCCTTGGTGGGAGGACTGGTGGGGGCCTCGTGTGATGGCGGCGGCAATCCTGGTCTGGTCCTAAGGGGGACCAGACAAGGATGCAGGTGTGCCTTCCTTCCGAAAGAGGTCAAGTAGGGCCCCCGCTGGATGGGAAAGAGCTCCCACCTGGGGGTGGATGTTGCCTTGCCCTTGTATGGTGCGGATGAGTCGGCCCAGCTAGCACTTTGAGTGTAGAGTCTGGTAGCGCGTGCAATGTGCGCGTCTAGCCTGTCAGGTGAGGGAGAGGCCGGCACGGCGCTGGTGGGTGGAGAAGCCCGCCCGGCGCTGGCACTCACGGCGGTGGCGCTGGGTGGGGGGAAGGCCAGCACGGGGCTGGGGGGAGAGGCGTCGCTGGGGGGAGAGTCCAGCGCGGTGCGGGATGGAGAGGCCAGCACGTCGCTGGGTGGAGAGTCTGGTGGGAGGGGAAGGAACCCGGGGCTCGGACCGAGGGGAAGGAACTCGGGGCTTGGACCGAGGCCTCGCGCGTTGCCATGGCTGGTCGGAGCCATCGCGTTGCTGGGTGAAGAGGCCAGCATGTTGCTGGGAGGAGAGGCCAGCACGTCGCTGGGTGGATCCACCGCGGTGCTGGGTGGGGAGGCCAGTACGTCGCTGGGTGGAGAGTCCAGCGCGGTGCTGGGTGGAAACTCGGGGCTCGGACCGAGGGGAAGGAACTCGGGGCTTAGACCGAGGCCTAGGGTAGGGGTTGGGGGGGGAAGGGGAAGGAACTCGGGGCTTGGACCGAAACGCGGAGGCATTGTCATATGCAAATCGAAACGCACGCGGTTTGGCTTACCTAATTCATGTGTGATACTTAATGTGGAATTAGAGTCATGGTTAGATGATGGATTGTTACTTATGATCTCCCCCAGGCCGTGGTTGAGCGGAGAGGGCGCGACGCCATGTGGTGGATAGCGCTTGCCGGCTGGTCAGGCATATGCCTCTTGGCCCCATTGCCAGAGTTGATCTTGCTTGGTGGGAGTGATGGCCACGTGGTCATAGATGTGCTTGCAGCTGCTGAAGCAGGCACCTTTGATGTGCCAAGAGTGGCATCTCTCTTGGCCATCTGGTCTGGAGAGTGGGCCTTTGCCTTTGTCTCTCATAGCTTGGATGGCGTCCCTCATTTTCGCGGACTCCACTTTCTTAACAATGGGGTGATTGCTGTCTTGTAGGCGGGAGTCCCGGTGGGGATTGGTGAGTTGTGTTTGTTGAGTTGTGGTCCCTGTCGAGTTGCGGACTCCTGGGTTGTTGGGTGGAGTGTTGCTGTTGTTGCTGTTGCTAGGCCCCTTGGCGCCGGCCTTAGTAGTGATGGGTGATGGCGGAGGATCTGGTCTTCGAAGTAGTCTCAGGGCAGCCACATTGGAGACATTGGGGAGCCAGTTGAGGTTCTGGCTCATCCTGAAGGTGTGGAAGTCCACCCCAAGGTCCGGGGAGGGAAGGGTGGAGGCTGCTTCCCACTGCTCCTCAAGCCACCCCCAGACCCGGATTTGGAAGTAGTAGACAACAATGGCAGGGGTGAGGAACTCTCCCACCTCATCTGCAATTGCTCTTTGGAGGGGCATCTGCTGGATCTTGAGCCTGCAGAGGCCTTGTTGGTAGCTGGTGACAACATCATGGTTGAGTCCTAGGATGGTGGCTAGGACCGCCAGGTAGCTTTCTAGCTGCGTGGTGGCTTCAGTCCAATCCACAGGGATGTAGGCTTTGGTCTTCTGAAGTTCTAGCGAGTCCTTCAAGGTGAGGGAGTTGCCCTCGGTGGAGATCATCGTGTCGTAGGCTGCCACAGTGGTTGCTGCCTCCTGCTCCCTTTTCAGGGTGGCCGCGGACCACCCGGGGGGCGTGAAGGCCATGGGGAGTATTCCATCTGCCACATCAAAGGGATCCGTACCATGGAAGTTGCCATCTTGGAAGCGTTTGAGGGCCGCAGTAGTGATCAAGGGGGCTTGGATCCCCAACTCAGAGGCTCGGGCTGCCTGCCACTTGGCTTTGGAAGATCATGTGGGTCCTCTCGTGCTTGCTCTTTTGAGCCCAGGCTTGGTAGATGGGGGGGGAGGTTCGCTTCCTCCTGTTTACCACAGAGCAGAAGCAAGCGCTGGGTGTACAAGGGGCCCCAGGTGGTCCTTACGGATTGCGACCTCTTGTGGTCCATATTCTCACTTAGCTTCAGTTGGTGGTCTGTGAGGGCAGTGACTGCTGCTGTGAGTGCAGGGTCTCCAGCCAGGTGTGTCCCAAGGCCGCTCCAATTCAGGCAGGTCGTGGTACATCACCTTGTGCTTCATGTAGTTGGTGAGGCCTGTCTCACTTCGGAAGGAGGGGCGTGGCTGAAGGAGCTTGGGGTTGCCCCCGGGTTCTGTAGCTGTAGTCCCAGCCAACCGGAGAGTATTGAACAGGGGGGTGCAGGACTCCATTAGCCCCACCCTATTAAGCTGAGGATGGAGGACCCGAGAGCCCCTTGTCCAGGAGGAAATGCACCAACTTGAAGGGGATGAAGAATGCCTTGTGGTGGGCCCGTATCAACTCTGAATGGCCTGTCCCTTCTGGTATCACTGGGATGGACAGTCTCCCTGGGTGCACCTCCAACTCTGCCAGATGATGATCCAGGGTTAGCACCCGAGAGGCTAGTATGGTGGGGGACAGCATGTGTTGGTGGCCGAATCCACTAAAACCAGTTCCCCAGCTTCCCCTTCAATGTCATCCTCCAAGTACTACCCAAAGGCCTTGTTTTTGTTGGGGCTGTGTTGCGCCAAGGGACCCGGGTACTTCCAAAGGCCAGTGCATGCACCAATCAGAGGCAGGGCAGGCCTTGGGGGTCGGCTACGAAGATCCCCAGCGCGCCCACAGGCTCAGCCTCAAAGAGGTTGAGTAGATGTTCCAGCAGGAGGACCTGGGGGGGGGGGGGGGGGGGGAGGCCAGAGTGAAGTAGCTAAAGATGGTGGCATAGTAGGCCTTGTTGCGCTCGGCCGAGCTACCAAAGGGGCTTGGGGTAGCTCGGAAGTACTCCGAGTAGGTGCCGAGCATGCTGCTTGGTTGATGCGTCTATTGAACCGAGATAGGTAGTGGTGGGCTTGTTGTACGGGTACAATAGGGATGATTGTTATTGCGGACGTGTTCGAGAATCGATGATGATAGGGGTCTACCGAACCAATAGGAGCCTTACGTAGGGAGGAATCGGTGGTGCGATGGATGGCTATCGAACCGAGATAGGTAGTGGGCTTGTTGCACGGGTACAATAGGGATGATTATTGCGGACGTGTTTGAGATCGATGATAGGATAGATGACTACCAAACCAATAGGAGGGACCTCGCGTAGGGAGGAATCGGTGCGATAGATGACTGTCGACCAAGATAGGCTTGTACGGGTACAATAGGGAAGACTAGTATTGGACCTGGACGTATAAGCGTCAGTTTATTCTACTACTAATCGTTTTAGGATCAAAAAGAGTGAGCTGTATGCTTGGATTTCCTGGAGGGATCCTTTACCGGCTTGTTAGTGCTAGCCTGTAATTCCGATTGCAGACGCGTCTTTCGGTCGCAGCCATCCATTTGTACGAGCTACCGTGATACAGTGACACAGTGATACATTTTATCCGGTGATACAGGGAATCGATTGTTGTGTTTCCTTGGTACCCTTGGGCTTGCTAGGGGAATCCTTGGCACGCTTGTTGAGGCTCCTATCGGGGTCTAAGCGTGTGCTTAGAAACTAGTTTTAGTGATAGTGAAATCTACTAGATTTCTACTAGGTTTCCCCCAGTCTGGCCCTCTATCGCTCGTAGGGAGTGCCACGTGGCACTACCATTACTTTCATTCGGCTCGCTACATCAATCTTGCCAACCAAACCGGAGGAGGGGTAGTTACATACCGTAGTACCGGTACATATCAATGCACTTACCAACTGTATTTTGTACGAACCGTACCGTACGGTAGGTATTAGCCGAAACAAATTCAATTCCAACAAAAAAGACAAAAAACACCACCAAAAATTCGTCCCGCGGAAACAAATTCAATTCCAACACCACCAAAAAAATTCGTGTATTTTTTACGAACTCGAGCAGTTCGTACTCGTATGAGTACTCGTATGAGTACTCGTACCGGTATCGTACGTAACAATAAGATACACGATACGAACTCGTAATTCGTACCTACGGTACAATAGATATCTACTATGATGTTTACTATGTTGTGCAGTGTGTTGTGATACCGTACCGTACAGTACGTATTGTACCGTACCTAAATAGGTATGTACGGTTAGATACGGTACCGTACGAGTTCTTGCCGCCTTGGGAATTTTTTTGGTGAACGATTGGACATGGATTGGACACGGACATGGATATTGGATAACTGTTTTTGTTTTGTTTGTCGTTGTTGGACATGAATAACCATTCACATCGGATTTTAGATGGAGATGGATACGGATATGGAGATGGATTGGATTTCTGTTCCTTCTCGAATCGTCGAGTCGAAATCGTCGGCGTTGTCTTCGGCGTCGTACAACGGTACAACGGTATACGAAGTAAGTTACTTGCAAGTACTTGTAGTACCGGTAGTACGTAACTCCATGAAATAATGAAATAATGAAATGAATAGAACAAAAAGCACATAGAATAGAATACCGTGCGTGTTTGTTTGTTTGTTTGTTTGTTGGAAGGATACAGTTCAATCCTTCTATTATTCTAAGTGACAACAACGACCAACAACAACAACAACGACCAACAACAACAACGACCAACAACAGAACAGATCATAAGAGAAAAGAACAGTCTGCATATTATTATTATTATTTCGATAGCGATTACGAGTCGATCGATTCATTGCAAACCAAAGAAAAGCAAACCAAGCCAAAACAGAACCAAATTCAATCCAATCCAATCCAATCCAATCCAACCAGACGATGGAGGAGCCGCTCGTCTTCCGAGGGGCCGAATTCCACACCACCAATCACGAGAACAACACCGAAAACGAGCACGAGCACGAGCACGGCAGCGGCAGCGATAGAGGTAGCGGTAGGAGGATGTTGATGAGCAACCTAGAGGTAGATGTAGAGAAAGACGTAGACCTCGACCTCGACGACGACCACCACCACCGGAGGGATGCGCAACTGCGACGGAATGCCAACTACAATGTCAACTACAATGCCACAACAACAACAACAACCACGACCGGTTTCGGTTTTGCGCTCCTGCTCCGGCTCACCCTGGTCGGTGGCATTTTCATCTTGTACGGTTCCGTCAAACGAGGATTGCAATCGCATTCCAACACAAACGCACAACAACAACAACAACAACAACAACACGAGCAGCACGAACGCTACGTCGGAGGAAACGTCCGGTACCAGGGAAGGGTGACGGCTATGATGCAACAGCAACAGCAACAGCAACTGCCACTGCCACTCCTCGTGGACGAAGACGAGGACGACTCACACGCTCCGTTGTGGCTCCGTACTGCTGGTACTGCTGGTACTGAAACCGAAGCTGAAACTGAAACTGAAACTGAAACTGAAACTGGTACACGACGAAGCAGAAGCAGAAGCAGAAGCAGAACCCTCGTGTCGGAGTTTATGACCGGAAGGGCGACGCCCAAATCCGAATCCGAATCTAAATCCGATCGACCAGCAAACAACAGCAACAACAACAACAACAACAACAACACGATCACGAAACCGCGAACGACAATGTTGTTGTTGTCAACAATGCAAACAACGTCGGCAATGATGACAATCCGAACAATATCAATGTCAACGTGGGTCCCCCCCCCAGCAAGTGGCGGCACAAGAGCACATACCACTACACGAATCCGAGATCATCATCGTTGTCACAACAACAACAACAACAACGGCATCAATACTTTTTGACTCCAACACCCGAACTATTGCATACCTCCGATTCGCTCAACAACAACGACAACAACGACAACAACGACAACGACAACGACAACGACAACGACAACAACGCCCAACAACAACAGCTGCTGTTGGATCCGAAGATCGCCTGGCTGGCCTCCTTTCCCAACAGCGGGACGTCCTTTACGATGACCATGGTGGCCAGGGCCACCAACACGACCTTTGCGACCAACTACGGCATCGAGGCGATCTACGCGGCGGGAGGATCCACCACCAATAACGAACCGTCCGTACCGCTATACCCCCGCCACCCGGAGGGACCCTTTATACCAAACCCGGCAACGTCCTACCACCACCGATTGCCGCCCTACGGGAGACACGTCATCACCAAGACACACTGCGGGGGATACTGTGTCAACTGCGGGCCGGACGAGTACGCGTACGGGTATTTTCCACAAGAACAACAAGATCAACAACAAGATCAACAACAAGATCAACAACAAGATCAACAACAGGGCGACGACAACGACAACGACAACGACAACGACAACGAAAATGTTGCAAACAGCTACAATCCCGCCGTCGAGTTTCTGGAGGACTGCGCCTCGGGACACGCCGTGACCGGCAACAACAACAACAACAACAACAACAACCACCGGTTGGTGGTGGACGTCTCGTACCCTCCGGAGCGGGTCTCCCGGGTCATCCACCTGATCCGCAATCCCTTTCACAACGTCATTGCGCGGTTCCACCTCGAGCGAAAGCACCACAACGACGCCAACACCACCAGCGATCGAGAATGGCTAGAGGCGCACCCCGATTCACGCGACGGGCTCGAATTGTTTTGCAACGAACAAAACCACGAGCGGTGGGACGCCGAGACACGGTTTTTCGAGAGCGATTTCTTTCGACAACGAACGCAACAACAAACACGCAACGGCCGCCACGGCTCGGACACCGAACCGGGATTTTCCACCGCCAACAACAACAACAACAACAACAACGATGATGATGATGATGATGGTGGTGGTGGTCGTTATTACAGCAACGGACGAAAAAACTGGACCGAGCTCGTCCAGACCGTTCCCTGCCGCGGGGAGTTTTTCCGATACGTCCAGTGGCACAACCTGTTGCACCAGGCGTTGGATTATGTCCCGCACAAACTCCCGGTCCTCACCGTCTACTACGAGGACTACGGTGGTGATGATGATCACGGTGAGAATAGTGATACTATTAATGGCAACAACGGTGACGACAATGCTGGTGCTAATGCTAATGCCAATGCCAATGCTGCTGCTACCACGTCTCGTTTCCGGGCGACGGCACTGTCCGTTCTCGATTTTTTGGAGCTGCGACCGGTCGCCGGTGACAAGCGCGGGAACGTCAAGTGGGCAGAATTTCGGTCACGGACCGATTACGGCGGCTTCTTTTCCAGAGAGGACGCGGAAGCCGTCCGAGACTTTGTCGAGGCCCTCGCGAGCTACCGGGTGTGGGGAGAAATCAAGCACTATTTTGATTGATGGATTGATTGATTGATTTTCATTTTCATTTTCATTCAATGACATTGAGTTTGATTTTCATTTTCATTTTCATTGATTGAGTTTCATTTTCATTTTCATTTTGAGATTGAGATTGCAGCGGTATAGTATAGTAGTAGTATTCGACGACTAGGACGACGACTAGACTAGACTAGACTAGGAATGAATGTAAAGTTAGTAGTAGATCTATTATTGTTATCATTATTATTTTTACCAGAATCGATCAGTTGTCAGACTGACTGACAGACCTGTTTGATTTCTACTTCGTGTCGTTAGATTACAGTAGGTAGATTGCAGTAACATTGATTAGGTTCTAAAATTGTGAGCATTAGGATTAAGTTATATCCGGACCGCACTGCACCTCTGTCGGTCCCTCTTTACGGGCCGTATGTGCGTTGAGATGAATCGTATAAACAGTTATTTGCTTTGGCGACTATCACGAGTAACTGGTTTAGTCTGTCTGTATGTCCTTAACCGCGTGATTTCTAGAGTCCCCGTGTCTTCGTGGTAGTACGCTACTAGTAGAAGATACTTATCCCGCGGACCTCATTTTTTCTTTCTCATCAACGCCATCTCTCCACATGCACCTCATGGCTAGCTCAATTAGCCTCGTCCCACTCATTAGTTTAGTGAGTAAGTCAGCAATATTTGACTCGCCTGGCTCCTTTGCAATCCGGATGGTTCCTGCTGCTATACATTCTCTTGCCTTATGATAGGCTACGCTATTGTGCTTCTTCTTACAAGGACTTTCCGGTCGTGTAGTATTCTTCACAACTGACTCATTGTCACATTAGATATTGGTGGGTCCTTCTATAGGTATGTCCATCATCCGTAGCTTGTACCTTAGCCCTTCTACCATCTCGATTGCTATCCTGAGTGCAACTATCTCTGAGCCAAATGTAGATGTCTCAACGGTCGTTTGCCTCTTTGAGAACCACAAAATAGGCGCTCTGATAACAAAGATGATGACTCCTGTATGAGATCTTCTGGTAGCCTTGCATCCCGCATGATCTGCGTCTACAAAACATGTGGTAATGACAGATTTCCCTTTTGGTTCGGGCATATCTGGAGGCAGTAGTTCCTTGGCTCCCGGATAAAACTCACTCCAGTCACACTCCGGGAAAATGGTCTCGTCGACCTCGGGCATAGATGCATCGAACACCAACTTAGACTTGCTGTAATTCTTTAAGTATGCAAACAGATGAAACAACTGGTTGAGATGACCTTCCCTGGCTTGCGCAAGATATCGAGACATAAGTGACACGGGCATAATGATATCCAATCGGCCGAGTTCACATATCCACCGGAGTATCCCAACCAAACCTTGATAGTAGTTTTGTTTCTCCGGATCGAGTTCTGGTGACGCGTCTATCTCAGGCCTATACTCAGCGCTCAAAGGAGATCTCGCTGTCTTAGGTAGTACCTTAAACACATATTTTCCGGTTAGTAGTTCTTCTTCAACCAATTTGATGGCTTTTGCAGTATACTTAGATGAAGCCATGGACCAGTACGGGTTACCATTGATGTAGGTCTTTCCTATATCAGCTCCCAAGTAGAAAGAAGGTTCTTCAACTGTTCCATTCTTCAACTTGAACTGTCTTTCTACCGCATCCATTTGGAACTTTGGATCCATTCCACATACAAGGATATCATCGACATAGGCCACACAGTACTCCTAGTAAGCCGAGCCATCTGGTTTGAACGCAGATCGGAGATGTACATCAGGATCTGCTTTGCAAGATACGTAACCGAGCTCCCTTAAGTGACTAGCCAAGTGTGATCGAAAAGATGCCCCAGCAACCGGGAGCCCATATAAAGCCCTTACAATCTTGCAGGGCCTTCCACATAGCTCTGACGCGAACCCTTGGGCCTCTGTAGCTATTGTGAAGTACTTCTCTTTGATGGGTGCTGTTAAGTAAGCATTCTGTATATCCGCACTGAGTACGTCGAGGTTGTTAAGTGCTGCCACTAGGAAGAACAATCGAACCGAATCCCTACTGGGTACACTGGAATAAGTATATTCCTTGGAGATTTCTGGGACTTTGTGGCCATCTCCGACTAACCAGGCCTTCCAAGTTAAGTCAATCTTGACATCAAAGACCATGTGCATGGTTATTTTGGTATGCCCCACTGGTATCTTGTCTTCCTCATTGAATTCAAAAGCAATAGAGCTGTTCCTCATTTCTTTTGCAATAGCCCGAGCCCAATGATCGGTCCCCGTTTCTCTATCAATTGTTTTTGCTTCTGTAATAGACTTAGGGAGCCGAACCCCGTACTTATGGGACTTGGTCCAGTACTTGGTTTTAGCGCCAGATAGGATCCGGTCTTTTCTCCGAAGTACCTTATAAGCCCACCATTTAAACGCTGGCTCATTTATGACGCCTTCTTCACGGGCGTATATTGCTGTTTCAATCGGGAAGCTTTCCTTCATATCACTTAACTTTGCCCAGGATGTAGTGCCGTCCTTCCACCTAACAAGGAACCTCCATCCTTTGGTTGTTGGCTTTGTTCTAGTTTGTCCGGACTTTGTTGTGTAAGTAGCCTGTTCGATAGTTAAGGCCTCCGAATCCCTTTCGAAATTGATAATCTCATCCATCAGACAATACATGCGCCCTTCATCATCAACGGAAGAATAGATACTCTCTGCAAGTGTATTGGCCGTATAAATTTCAATAGATCCATCTGGCATAGCGACCTCGTCAGACCTCGTGTCTAAGAGGGGATTGTTGTTCTTTTCACCAATCAGCACACCATCCTTATCCCTGCAACGGCTCTTGACTAGCCCCCGGATATGTTGATCCCCTATCTGGAGTAATACCTCAGTCCCAAGATACTCGTCTAGATCCTTACCAGATAAGTCATCAACATCCGGGGAAGAAGCCTCGGCTTCTGCCATGAGTACTTCATCCTCTCCCTCATATTTGCCGTCAAATAGGCCCAGAGGTGGTTCGCCAAGTTCATTTTCAAGATAAGTATCAGAAGGTTTAACCTCATCGCCTACCTTTGCGTTGATTTCTTTGTTGTGTGCTTCCAACTGTGATAGGATATCCGGATGTCTCCATTCTTCCTCAGATATAGCCCGAGTGCTGTTTGTTATGTGAACCTTTCCAGTCTTAAATAAGATATAGTGACAATCTCCACCACCGAAAGTACCTCCACATGGGCCCAGCCACCGGCCAAGCCTATTTGTCTTTCCATTTAGATCATACCACCAAATGAAGTCGTACCAATCGTGGATCATATAGAGGGTGATATCTGGGGTGTATCTGTGTACCAATTCAAAGCTAGTCCTTCCCATCGAAGAAGGATCACTCGATGCCACGAGGTTCATCCGGCCGGCCGCTAACATTCCACAGAAGGCCCAGCACCTCCTGGGACTGCCCTTCTTAGAAGTCATCAAGCAGATTGCCCTTCTCAAGTCCCCGGCACTGTGTTCTGCTGTATTCTGCCAAGAGCAGTGAGGTTGTATGTATGTTTGTCGGATGCGATACTCCGACCGGAGTTTGTGCCAACCAGTGTTGTGTGTCTCATGACTCCCCTGGGCCTTTGCTCCATCTGTAACAAGGTGTTCTGGGATTCCCACTTCATTGATAAAGCAAGATAAGCCATCATGACATCGTACCTCTCCCCTGACAGGGTAGAAGGCCACATAGCCCTTTCCATTTGCAAAGATCTGGGCTGCTGTATCATTGCGAATGACGCTGGGAACCTTGAACTTCATAGTGTCAGCATACCATCGGCCCTTGAGCATCCTCCTATTCCTCCACTTCTGTGTCTTCAGTCTCTTTGTAATAGGCTGGGACAGTTGACGAATGCCATCTTGGGTAGTGACTTCAATAGTAGCCTTGGCCCGCTTCTCACTGATGTTCCACATCTTAGCAATGGCCTTGGCATCATACCTGTCAACCTTGTCAGGTATCCTTATTGGAGGTCCCCATTGTCCCCGCCGTATGAAAGACTTCTTGTCGAGAGACATTTCTTGGTCTAGGACATCTTGTTGCCGCCTTAACAGCTTCCTTTCCTTGGTGCGAGCCTTGGCTTCCTGTTGAATGGCCAGCTCAGCTTCAGATAATGAGGACAGACCGACTGATGAAGGCTTGGTGGAAACATCAGAAATCGTAGAGTTTGCTGAATTTCAAAGATTTTCTTGGTCCTCCCCGGTGGTTCCAGCAAGGGCTGAAATCAACCTAGTTGAAACGTCCGTTGGAGTATATCCGGTGCATTGGGAAGGAACTCTATTAGTACAGACAGAAGCCAAATAGAGCAGCCGGTTTGTGTCGTACCCTGTGCCGAGTGGTTCAGGATGAATTGTGGATGAATATTTGACTGGGGTCCCACAAGCCGGCAGGCACCCTGAAAGAGTAGCAACAACTCGCGGGAAAGAGGCATTGGTGGCTTCTTCCTCCTCTGCAAAGTGAGCGGAGTAGGGGTCCCAGGTGTGGGTATCTGTAGCCAGTATGTGTTCACAGTTTGCCAGTTCCTTCTTTGTAGGCTTGCGGGAATCAAAATAGGATATGACTCCGTCAACTTGGAGAGGGATGAAGAGTTCAGTGTCTTCTGATCGAAATGTAATCCCGTGTGTAGAATTGGAGCCGTATCGCCTTGGGGTATCCTCAACCTTGTTGAAGTTGCAGTCCCGGACTTGATTGGGACATACCAAGCTGTGTTGCAACTTGGTGCCAAAAAACAAAGCCTGCCCAAAGACCAAGATGTAGGTAATCCCATCGGTTGGGTCAGTCCAAGCTGTGGCGCAACGGGCAATAGGGACATTCTTAAGCGGTGAGTATGTATCTGAAAATGGTGCAACATCCACATATGTCAAGATAGAATCCAATGAATCCAGTAATACCATATTTGATCCCGCGGCTGTTGTATCAGCATGGCTGTCCAACTCGCATCGACCGTTATCTTGAGACGGTGAGCCAAAACTCTTGATATGGACTATCGGCCGGCCTACCCGGGATACAATCGACAGGCCCCGGCCGGCAAATCAATCTTGGTTCTTCTTCTTGTGAGTATGGCTACCGAATTGATCGCCGGCCGGCCCTTTTGCTGTAGTGTTGTCTCCTTTGGCTTCAACAAGAGAAACCTGTGCAGACTTCGCAGTGGAGTTGAGAGCTGGGCGTAGGGACCGGACTTGGTTCTTCTGGGCCGCAGACATAGTGACCCAGATTTCCTTCGGATAGATTTTACCCTCAAGAGGTCCATCGTAAGTACCGGAAGTCTTCTGTTTCTTGTTGCCGTATTTCTTGTTGGAGGAGGAGTTGCTATCATTGTTGCGTTTGTTGCCCCCTTTTCCCTTGAAGGAAGAGATGTTTCTGCGACTACCTTTTCGACTGGCTTGCATTTTCTTGATACCAAGCGCTTGAGTGAAGTGGGCGGCAGCCTTGTCAAAGTTGTCATACATGCCACCCGCTTCATTCAGGACCAATTGGACTGCCATCTCGAGTCTTGGATCCGAGATAGAGTGGCAGAAGTCAGTAACAAACTGATCTTCCGGCGGGAAAGCCTCATGCCGCAACAGGACTACAACGAGTCAACCGATACCTCCCACTCACCGAAGAAACGACGATGGGACACCTACAAATGGTCCGCCAAGGCATCCAAAGCACGCGCAAGAAACCAAAGAACAAACCAACCACAGATACAGAGCCGGTCCGATGCGACCAAAAGAAGATACATAACGTCAGCGTAGATATAGTATCAGCGAATGAGATGCAACCAACCAACCACGCAGGGCCGCGCACCAAAGAAGAACCAAAGGAACTCATTGCGTGGGACCTGCCGGGGCGATACCCAGTCACGTCACAACGTGGGCACCAGTACGTATTCCTCATGTACGACTACGATTCCAACTACATTGACGTGGAGCCCATCCAGTCACGCAAGAGCGAAGACCTCCTACAAGGGTTCACGGCATGTTACGCCCGGATGAAAGAGGACAACGTGAACGCAAAAATAGTATGTATGGACAATGAGACCTCCAAGAAACTGATCGCGTACATCACGAAGAACAACCTAGATTACCAACTGGCGTCGCCTGGGGACCATCGTCTCAACCATGCAGAAAGGGCAATACAGACCTTCAAGAACCACTTTATTGCGGGATTGAACGGGGTGGATGACAAGTTCCCGGTAGATGATTGGGACCTACTGATCCCACAGGCCCTCATTACGCTCAATCTACTACGAGCATCTTGCACACAGCCGAAACTATCAGCATATGAGCTCAGGCGCGGGATCTATGACTACAACAAACACCCACTCGCCCCTATGGGCTGTTGAGTGATTATTCACGACAGGACTCAAGAATGAGGCGCATGGCAAGACCATGGCACAAGGGGTTACTACATCGGACCGGCCCTAAAACACTACAGGAATTACACCTGTGTCGGGGAGGCCAGTCGCGCTAACCGAATCAGCAACACAGTGGCATTTTTTCCCAAGACCGATATGCCCCATACCTCATCTACCGACCGGCTGCTCATGATCCTCCAAGACCTAAAGGAGGTTACCGGTAAGACCCATCCACCAATCCCTTATATGGAACAGGGGACCCAAGTAAACGAGGCCCTACGGAGTATACAAGATCTATTACATATGGGTACACGACAAAAGCAAAATGGGCCCAAAGCCACACTTAGAGAAACCGCCATAGAATCACGCGAACCTCCAAGGGTGTCCAACCGGCCCAACACAAAATCAATCAACGCTCCAGCGAATGCGCGCGAACCTCCAAGGGTGCTACCCACACAACAACGCAGCGCCCGCCGGGGACACCCCTGGGCTGTGGGCACCATCATTAGGAAGAAGTTCAACTCTGGGTGGTATGAAGGTGAAGTCGTAAACTATGATCAAACCAACCAATACTACAGAGTAAGATTCACCGATGGGGACACGGCCGACTGCACCCATGGGGAGGTATCCCGATACTATAAATCCGACCAATACTACTCCAAACCCAAGGTTAAACCCAAGGCGCTAATGGGAATTTACCCGCGCGACCCGGTTCGTCTCCCCGTACCAAAACAGGCCCTACAAATCAACCATTTAACGCATAGGCCCCAGTTAGCGTGTGGGGGTTCCATATGGGACAATGGCTTGAACAAGTGGGCAGCCTACCGTGACCTAATCAAACACCCCAAAGCACAGGTACAAGAACTATGGCTCAAGTCAGGCGAAGACGAGTTTGGCCGCCTGTTTCAAGGGTTCCGACCCAACGAGGTGGAGGGGATGGATGTATTGGACTGGATCAACAGACGAGCAGTGCCAATACATAAGAAGGTCACTTATCCCCGATACACAGTCGCCATACGCCCCGAAAAAGCTGATCCCTATAGGACGCGGATCACAGCAGGAGGTGATCAGCTGGAGTACCACGGTGATGTGTCCACCCGTACTGCAAGTATGGAAACCATAAAAACGCATTGGAACAGTGTGGTATCCACTCCAGGGGCTAAATACTGTACCGGTGACATCTCTAACATGTACTTATGCTCATCGCTCGACGAGCCCGAATTCGTAAAATTTCGGTGGGACATGATCCCCCCCCGAATACGGGCCGCTTACAGCCTAGAGAGGCTCAAGCAGGGTGACTACGTATATGCCAGGATCAAAAAGGCGTGGTACGGTCTCAAACAGAGCGGGAAAATCACACATGATGACTTAGTAGCGCACCTACAAACATATGGATACCGAAAGGCTCCCCATACTGAGGGACTATTCCTCCATGATGAGCGGGACATAAGTTTCACCCTAGTCGTGGATGACTTTGGGATAAAATACGTCAGACAGGACAACGTGGATCATCTAGTTGCTGCGGTTGGGGCCAAATACACCTTCAAGGTTGACTGGACTGGTAAACAATACATGGGGGTCCACCTACACGCGAGGTCCAATTGACCATGGATGGTTACGTGGAACAAGCTCTAAAGGAGTTTGAACACGTGCGCCCCACATGTACGTATGCCGGTCCATCACGAGCAGACGTGCCCGCGTACGGCGCAAAAATACAATATGCGAAACGCGAAGATACTACCACGCTAACCGACAAAGAGATCAAATTCATACAACAAGTTACTGGTAAATTTCTATTCGACGCGCGGGCGATCGACAACACCATGTTGCATGCCCTCAACGATATTGCGTCAGCCTCAAACAACCAAACCGCGTTAGCCGCCACAAGGTATTTTCTCAACTACGCGGCATGCAATTCGGACGCCTCCATCATATACCGAGCCAGTGACATGATTCTCCGAGTTGACAGCGACGCAGCATATCTGGTGTGTCCAGGCGCTAAGAGCCGTGCCGGGGGATACTACTTCCTTGGAGACACAAAGGACATTACATTCAATGGACCGGTCCTGGTGTTAGCCAAAATCATCAAAAACGTGATGGCATCAGCGGCGGAAGCCGAAGTCGCTTCGTTATTCCTCAACGCCCGGGAAGCACTACCCATCCGACAATGTCTGATGGAACTTGGCCACACACAACCGGCCACTCCACTGAAGACAGACAATAATACGGCAGAAGGCATATTAAATGGCACGATCAAACAAAAAAGGTCCAAAGCCATTGATATGCGATTCTATTGGTTAAAAGATAGGGCACAACAAGGGCAATTCAATATATTCTGGGAACCAGGAAAACATAATCTGGGTGATTACCCCACCAAACACCATCCTGGTAGCCACCATAAGAAAGTGCGGCCAATATATCTATATGAACCAAATAGTCCAAGGACCATCCAAGGGTGTATTGGATTACTAAATCAATCGTGATTACGTTATACGTTTTACGTATACGCAATACGTAAATACGCAACCTTTACGTATTACGTATTACGTAAAACGTTTTACGTAAAACGTAAAACGCGACGTTTACGAATACGTAAAACGTAAAACGTTTTACGTGAAACGTATAACGCGACGTTTACGAATACGTAAAAGTCGCAAGCTCCTATCACAAGCTTCTATCACAAGCTGAGCGCAATAAGTAAATAATACATAAGCGCTGGTGAGTATCAAAAAGATACTTAAAGCAATGAACAGAGGCACGCGATAGGAGGACCGAACTCCCGTATCTCCACTCGAAAGAAAAACAAATTAGTAAATGAGAGATCAATATGGTCCAGAAACAATCCGATCATAATCTTATCGATAACTCTTTCCAACATCGTAAAAAGAGCAAAATAAAGTAAAATAACTAAAAGTAACCAAATTAACGAACATTGCCGTACAGCTTTGGTCTTATTATAGACCTGAGATATCTGGCTGTTTTTGCTGCTGTGACGGCAGTAATGAACTCAGCTTCTGTAGAACTCTGTGCAGTAAGTGACTGAGCTTTGGATCGGTAAACGATGGCTCCACCAGCATAAGTGAAAACATATCCTGTGGTGGACCTGCGATGTTTTGGATCATTGCCATACGCGGCATCAACAAAACACATCAGTTTGGCTTGCTTGATATCTTCAGGGAATTTTGGGAGGGATGCATCTTGTGCTACGTCGGTGTATGGTTCTCCCGATGGCAAAGATGGCTCAGCATTTGGTCTGTAGAACCTAATACCCCAAGATCTGGTTGTTCTGAGGTATCTAGCTATGTTCTTCAGACTGGAATAGTGGAATGCAGTGGGATTGGAACTGTACTTTGACATCAGGGTCACGGCGTAACCAATGTCTGGCCGGCAACTCACATATGCAAACATCATTTCACCTAAGAGTGTCCTGTATGAGAACCCAAAGGTGGATTGTAATTCAGCATGTTCCTTGGTGCCTTCTAATGGTCCATTTGTATGTGATTGAAGTTGACTCAGTACTTCTGTTGATAATGGTGCTGAAGGCTTGGAGTGAGGTTTCATCTTAGAATCAGTTTCCCAACCATGGGATGTCATGATTCTGTCAATGTAATTTGCACAGGACAGTTCAATGTACTCAGCTGTCTGTTTGACATCAATTCCATTGAAGTCTTCAAGCAATCCCATTTTTGTGAAGGGGACAACATCTTCTCTAGGAAGCTTCAGTTTTGCGCCAATGATGTCATAGATCTTGTCAGATATGGATTCTGATGTGCAAGCCAGTGCAAAATTGTCAACCTGTCTCAGCATGTAGACTGTTTCACCTTCAAAAACTGTCGTGTAGATTGTTCTGTCATGAGTGGTGGTCTTGAAGTTGAGATCAGGACCTTTCAATATTTTGTTGATGTGGGTTTCCCAAAGTCTTCCAGATTCTGGATGGCCTTGGAGTGCTCAAAGGACAGGGAGCACCAATCTTCTGTCTATGTCCTTGCCATGCTTGTGTCTGTACCATTCTGCATACGCATCATCAATAGTCATGTATGTAGGGATGTTGGGCCCTGGAGAATGGGCATACGCGTCAGCAGCATCACCGCCATAGATCTTGAGATTGAGGCTTGCTGCAATGGCAAAGAACAATCGTTGGATAGGGTGTTCAACACAGGATGAGTATGACATTGCTATGGCATGCAGGGTTGGCGCGGCATATTTGCTTCCATTGCAACATTGCCTGGCTCTTCTGACACCATTCCTTTTGACACTGTATTGCCAGTGAGGCCTGAGAATAATAGCGTCTGGGTCCTTAGTGTATTGAATTGGTGATCCAAACATTTCCAAGTCTTCAAACTGATCAAGCTGTTTTCGCTCACCAGCTTCCCATTCAGCCCATGTAGATAATGGCTTGAGATTCCTTCGAGTAAAGGGCCGTAGTGCTTGTTCTTCAGGTGTAGTTGCCTTGGAATTGATGGCCTTGATTAAAAGTTCAATTTCTTGAGTTGGCAGTGAATCTGCATCTAGTGGTAATGCATGATTTCCTGGTTTATGAAGCTTAGTGATAGCTCTGAGTGATGCAATGTCAATGGTGGGAATGACAACCTCCATGTCATCTTCAATTGGGGCCAAGTGTTTTTGGATGGAGGCATGGAGTGTTTCAGTGCTATCAACCTGGTTGATTCTTGATTGTATCAGCTGCTTGTATTTGGTACCAATGCGTTTGATAGCCTTGATGGATGAAATCCGGTCCAAGAATGGTGGATCTTCTTCATCAGTGGATTCCTTCCAGGAGGTATTGGGAGCAAATAAACCATATTCATTGGAGTGTTTCCTGACCTCCTTCATAGATAATTTTGCTTCAAGGGCAAAGGTAATGGGTGTATCTGTCAAATCCTGCACCCCTCGATCGTGGGATTTATGCAAGGCTGTGGTAACATCAGCAGCAGTAAACACACGATTGTGATTGATAGATACAATATAAGCGCCTCGGAGCTTGGAGAGAGTCTTCTTATGGGAGGAGAAAAGCTTGGAGGCAGGACTTTTGGGAAGGATATCGGTGATGTAAGCTCTGCCAATCAGTGAGTCATTGGCATATCGAAGACCAAACGCTGGATCAGCACAAGATGGGGAGACAGTTAGTCTGAGATTTGTGAGATCTGCAAAGGGGGAGATGGAGAATTGGAAATCACTAGATGATACCTCACTGGGTTCCGCAGGAAGTGGAGTGTTGTCATCAGTCCTGAGCAGGTGCTTGACATTAGTGGGGAGGTCTGCAAGTGGGAGATCATTCATTCCTTCATCAAACCTGACACGCGTGGCTATCTTGATGCGTTGTGTCTCAGTATCATACCAAAGGATGTTTCTGGTAGTATATGGGACAAAACCCAGGAAGATGCCTTTGTGGGCATTGGGTTTGAGCTTGATTGATCGCTTGCCTGGAGGTCTCACCCAAACTCTGCACCCAAAGGTGCGGAAGTCAGCAAGATTTTCCTTGCGGCCAGTTGCCAATTCTAAGGGTGAATGTTGCTGATGGCCTTCAGGGAAGGCATTGGACAACCGAAGGGCATGATAAAAGGCAAAAGGCCAGAACTTGATGGGCTAATTTGCACCACTGAGCATGGTCCTCATTGAGTTAGCAAGAGTCCGGTGAGCTCTTTCAACTGTACCATTCTGGTGAGAAGCATCAGCACCAGTTGGGAAAATTGAGTACCCAAAGGCAGAGAATAGGTTTCGGATGTCAGGGTTGTGGTAGAGTTCACCACCTTGATCAACATTGATATATTTGTTGGCACAAGTTGGGCTGTGCTGAGAGAAGAAATGTTCTAGCCAATGAAGTGGTGCAGCTTTTGAAATCCTGGTGTCGCCATATTTCATACCGGTGAAGTGGTCTGTAATAAGAATCCATGCTGTTTCACCATGAATGCCTTCATAGTCACGCTTGCGTTTGCTGTTGGAGGATCTGGCGCCAGAGAATGCAAAATCAATTGATAATCCTTGAAAAGATTGGGTAGCTTTCCTTGTGGAATGTGAGCCAGCGGGTGTTTTTGTTTGCTTACATTGGATGCAAGTAGGACATTGATCAAGAATGCTGGTTTGACGCTTGAATTTTGGTACTCCAATGATGTAATTATGAGCTTGATATAGGAAGTCATCACATGGGTGTCCTAATCTTTGGTGCCATAGAAGTTTTGATGTCTTTGCTCTGATGGCGTGAATGGGGATGTGTTTGTCCACAACATGGGTGAATAACAATTTGGCATCAAAAAGAGGAGTGTCACTGGTAGATGTTCTGGAAGGTTCAGTGCATTGCTGTAGTGCAACAAGATTCGTGTAGGTATCACACCGAAGAGCGCTAATGGCTTGGTCGGAGGCCAGTTCACAAGCTGTCTTGAACTGTTTGTTGTTTGCCAAAGCATAGGCCAAGGATGTCGCGCAATTGGCATATGGGGATGTAGAATCGATGTCTGGGATCAGTATTGGATGAGTGTAACATTGTCCATCGATAATGCTTCCATGGGCAGGACAATACTTTTGGCGGTGTTCTGTTTGTGGTGGCAAATGATGGTGAGGTTTCCATTTTGCGGAAGAGATGACTCATGGTCATCATTGAAGACTTTGTGAATGGACTGTCCACTGAACTGGTGTCTCTTGCGAGATGTCATTCCACAGAGATCATTCTCACTCAGCAACGTCGTCGACAGGGAGGGAGAATAATAGAAGAAGACTGTGAGATACCCTATGTGATTGGGTGCTGGGATATGCAAATTTCCTGAGCCTTCAGGAATGCAGGTGGCTGCTGTTCCTCCTATTGCTGCCGTAAGCCTGACAGGACATTTCCTTATCCTGGTGTAAGGTTTGTAACTGTGCAGGATATGCTTGAGATTTGTGCAGGAAACTTTTGCACCGGTATCAATCTGAGCTCTGACGCCATGTTGGAAGTAGGCTGTAGCTGCAATCGGATCTGGTGGGACCAGGGATTGCACAGTATTGGTATCAACTGATGTAGGGTTGTCCCTATCAAAGTTGGGATCCTCATTGATTTCCAGGTGTGATTCCAACGTAGGGGTTGTAGCCTCAAGTGATTCCATATCACAGTAGACATCAATTGGGATTGAAGATTGGAGGCTGTCCTTAGGAAGGAGATTAACAGCACCAATTTTGACAGATTCGTAGGAGCTGACACTGCTGGAGTCCAAGGAGGGGCATAAGCTGTTCACTTGGGGCGCTGTGACGTTGTCAAATCCTTGAGGATCATCTTGAGGTGATGTCATATAATGGCTGCAAGAAAGACTGTCTATTCCTGGCCGTTGCAAAAATTTTGGTCTTCTACTGCATCATCGGGTGAAACCTCATCTTGATCTTCATCGCCAATGTTGATCTGAGAGATTTGTTGGGTGGAATTTAAGAGCTGTTGGGTTTGTTTATTGGATTTGTTCAGAAAGACAGCTGCAGCAATCCTATGTTTCTTGAGGGACTCAACATCTTGCAATGCAGGACAATTATCAAAATTATGACCGGACATGTGGCAAACAATGAATTTTCTGGATGTGTCAAAGAGACTAGGTTGCTTATCGAATGCAGTGATAGCATTGCAATATGCTTGATGGAGGAAGTGGTTGTCAGATTCTTCATCCATTTCCGGGTAGCCAAGTGAGTCAATCAGGCTGATTGAGTGAGAAGTCAAAGTAGAAGGTGTTCTAACAGTACTGTTGGTAGCGCGCTTTTGAAACCTGTCATTGCGACGGGGACCTGGTCTGGTGCCTGAGACAGGCAATTGCTTGGGCTGGATTGGTTTGGAGGTGTTCCTCTTGTACTTCTGTTCAGCCTTGATCTCTTGCTCATATGTTTGCAGGGTTTGTAGAAGCCTACCTGCTTTGTACTTGTCACGTTTGAATTGGTCATCTGAGTCGCGTTCATCTTCTGTTTTCTCAAATAGTTTGTGACTGAGGGTGGTCCCTGCAATCAAGTTGCTGACTTCTTCTGTCAAACTCATGGTGCCAGGTTGGTTTTGGAGGAAAACTCTGAGTCGCAAGTAATCCTTGTATCTGAAGTAGTATTCTTCAAGGGATTCATTTGCATCTTGGTTGGGAGGATTCCTGACCATTCGTCCTGCATTGGATGGCCTTTTAGAGTTGGGATGTGTCTGGGCAATGACTGTGTACAGCGCTTCATAACCTTGTCCTCCTTCAAAGCTCTGAATGGTGGACTTCGTTCTTCCACATGAGTCAGGGATTATCTTATCAGTTCTGAGTGCAGTGTAGATGAGATTACCCCATTCTTGAATCGCCAATTCATACCTAGCAGGTAGGTCATGAGGGAGACTATCACCTATGGTAAATCCTCTGAGGCTGTCAGCTTCGTGCCTGTAGAGATAGTAAGGGTGAATGTAAATGTGATGTTGCTGTGCATGAGCCGTAATCTCTCTGTACCATTTCCTAACTTGAGGGTGAGTATCATCCTTTAGTTGTGGAAAGCCTGAGAGGAACAATTTGTCTCTAGCTGCTTCCTTTGACTTGTCAGAGGCTCTGGTTAGATCAAAGCAATCACCACTTCTAGTGATCAGACGTTGGTCGTTTCTCCCACTGCCTAGGTTGTGTAGGTAGTAGTTTTGCCTGACAATTGTTTCATTTCCTGATGAGTTGGTGTAGGTGATTGGGAAGTCTTTCATATCATCTCTGGTGAGGAATTCATCACGTTGATAGTATCGATCCTTCACTGGTGGTGGCAAGGTGGCTGGATTCCATGGTAGGTCAAGTGTTGCTTGATGGTTGGCACCAGCGTTGTTGTTGCGGTTGTTGTTGTTGTTGCCGTTGTTGACCAATTGTTGGAGTAGGGTGGTCAATTCTTGCATGTCGGTACCCGTTGCAGTGGGCGCTGGGTTTGGAGCTGTGGCATTTTCATCATTGTTGGCCTCATTTTCACCATCACCGTCGTGTTGAACTTCACCTGTGTAGATGCCATTGAAATAGTTGCCGGGGTTATTTGTCTTCCAGTTTCTTCTGAACTTCCATTGGTTGATGTTGAAGATTACTGTGACGACTGGTTTTGGGTTATTTGTTGCTTCAGCACGTCTGACAGCTTCTCTTCCTGCGGAGTCAAATTCCTGTGGAGTTCTGATCCTTTGGTTTGATGACCCAGGGTTGACAAATCGTACAGGGCATGAATCAAGGAGCTGGGCTATGTGTCCCTTTTCTAGTTCATCGATGTTTAGCATTTCCAAGGTGATGCTGTTGCAGAAGGCTTCCCTGAGTGCGGTTACTGGGGCCGGACCAAGGGTTCTAGGGCCTTCGTCATTGGCATCCGATGTGAATAGAGTTGATATCTCAGGTGCTGTGAGCGGGACAGTTTCTGCATAGGTGCCATTGAGAGAAAGGATTTCTTGGGGGTTGTTGTCACTTTGGAATTTGAATTCAACCCCATAGACATTGGACCAATTGTATGCGTCTGGTGGAGGAACCATGGTGGGTGTCGAATCGTAAATTTATTACGGTGTTTTGTCGTCGTCGTCGTCGTCGCGGTGATTAATCTGTCGACAACCGTCGTAGCGGCGAGGATTAATCGTCGTTGTCAAAAAGCGAATGATCGCCGATGAGAGGAGATTCTGGCGGCGGCGTCGGCGTTCTTGTAGCTTGGTGTCCTGTAGAAACACCCCTTGATACGTATGGAGAAACAATTGATCGTCGGGAGAATACTTCGGTGTTGTGCGTCGGCGTCGGCGCTTATAATTAACCTTGCGAGCCAGTCACAGATGTCCGGAACGTTCCTTTTGGAGCTCGGTCGTGGATTACAAAAGAAGATTCCTGTAGGAGAATCGGTAGTACACCCCTTGATCCACGAGCGGGGAGGTGAAGAGAAAGAAAAGAATGAGATGGGGGGAGGCCGAAGTGTAGCACACGGATGGGCGTCACTACAAATTTCCTCTGGATTTAACCGACAGTGGAGGTGCTGAACGGCCGGAGATAGATAGCTTAAGGTATACACAATCCTACGGATGGGCAGCAATCGTGTGAGTTATAAGGGCTCTATAACCTGTTGTTACTCTAAAAATCGACCAAAGGTATATGATGTTAAAATTTAAAGAGATGTGAGCTCAGAGAGACGCTCTTATTTTTACTGTGTATTTCACTGTATCGGGGCTCTCTGTATTTTACATGGTAGAGATCTCGCCCGGTTATTTGTTACTGTCTTCTTTACCATCGTACCGATTCTTCTGTTGCTGTTGCTGTATTAGCGTCGTGTCGGTCTTACTGTATCGGTCATTCGATGGTATTGGTCATTGTGGGGTTAAGTATTCTGTTCGATGGGGCGTATGCTTATTCGTGGTATATGTGCTGGATATGAGTAGGCCCATCTGGATCCGGTATTGATTTTCTTGATTGCAATAAGTAGTTTCCTCACGGGATATCAAGTATATTCTTTTGAATATACTTATGGGTTCCAAGTGTTTACTTACTGTTCAGGTCTTTGGATATTTCTTGTTTCTAACCGAATATCCCCTTTTTGTTTGTAGCCTTAGGTGATATCGTTTTTACCACTTAAGGATTCCAAGTAGTGGAGGTGCGTTTGATTCTAACGCTTGATTGTTCTCGTATTCCGCACCTCGGTCGTCGTTTCGTTCGTTTTGTCGGCTTTTTCGATCGAATTTGATGCCGACAGCATTCCGTATTTTTCGCCGACAACACAGTGTATTCATCTTCTTGGTGAGCTCGCGCGTGAGCTGGTGTTGGGCGTCTGTTGAACATAAATCCTCCTCCATAGTTTGGAAAGCATTTAACGCCGTGGTGCCCTGAGGGAAGGCCTCCGATATCGGGTCCTTCAAATCGTCCAACATGGTGGGGAACTTTCTGTCTACAATGAGGAGGGCTTCCCTGTCGTACTTATTCCATTCCACGTATAGTGCCCTCCTGCGTTTCCACAGTTTGTATGTGTCTGAGTTAAGTTCCGTGTCGCCATCTAGCTCGTGGGGCTCACTTGGTGCAGTGGGATACTCTGTATTTGGGTCGCGCGTCTGGTATTGTGCCTCTGTTTCCAACAGGAACGCATACCCGCCTCCCTGGATGTCCTTGATGGACGTTACCTCTGCTAATGCATTCGCCAGGGTCTTTTTGAACTCGTAGATGTCAATGCTGGTTGGCTCGGTGATCGGTTTCAAGGGAGCCTCATCGAGGTGGTCCTTGAGGGATGTGTAGTCCTTCTTCTTGGTCATCTCGTTGTCGGAGTCGCTATCTTTGCTGTCCTCAGTATAGTCGTACAGCAACCGATTTTGTGCCTGTAACTGGGTGTTCTGTTCCCCTGCGTACTCAAGTATATCTCGGTTGTACAGCTCAAGCTCTTCCAGTTGATCTCTGAGAGTTCGGATTGCGTTAGTGTCTGTGATTCTGGAAGTGTCAATGCTGGTGTCCGGGGTGACTCCTCTGGTCGTGGGGCTGTGGGTTCCTTCGGTTTGAGTTCCCACTGGCATCGGGGTGTTGTATTCGTGTTAATCTTATCAATAACTAATAAGACCAAAGTCGTAAACGTGGTTTGGTTAATTAGTTATTATTTTGTATTTACGTTAGTTCGTTCGATTTTACGGTGTTGGAAAGAGTTATTGATAAGATTATGATGATTGGATTGTTCCTGGACCATATCTCCCAATTACTAATTTGTTGTTTCTTTGTGTGGGGATACACGTACCGCTCGGGTTTTGTCGTGAGTTCGATTCCCATATTGTGTACCTCTGCTCAGTGCTTTAAGTGTCGATCGATACTCACCAGCGCTTATGTATAATTTACTTATGGTCCTCATTCCATTGGTTGCGTCTCACTTTTACTTATTGCGCTCACCTTGGAATCTTACCATTTTGTACCACTGGCATGGATATTCGCGTGTACGTCAATGATATTCACGCGTACGTCATCCCGCTTGATTTAGTAATCCAATAGGGGTGTTAAATGTATTCATTTTGAATGCACATAAGGAATCCAGGTATTTAGTTATAAATCCGGTCTTTAAAGGTGTCTTGTCTCGAACCGGTTAGCCTGTTTCATTTGTAGTCATATGTGGAATTGTTTTTACCACTTAAGGAATTCTAAGTAGTGGGGGTGCGCTTGATTCGAAGCAAGATTTTACCTCGTTCGTACCTCTGCTTCGTTTACTGTAGCGTTTCCACGGTGTATCTGTTGCCGTATTTTTTAACCAACAACACACCCCTTGATTCAACACTTATTGATGAAAGGAGTGTTGAATTACTAGTCGGTTCTCCATCTTGTAGAACTCTAAAAACTTAAGTATACGCTTGGATATTGAATCGGGAGATTGTAATCGTAGAATCGGAGTAGCACTGAAGGAGAGGTGCTTGAGTATACGGTGGTCGCGAAATCGATGGAATCGATGAGTGAATTAACCGGAATTGATCTTAGAACCAGGTTGGAAACATGTTGAGTATCGATCAATTGTAACTCGTGGGGAAGAAGAGAAATCGAATGTTGATGGAGAGGAAATCGATAATTATCATAGGAGACAGCGATAGATAGATCGTATCGTAGAAACCGATTGAGTGTCGAATACAATTGATAGATCGTAGGTATTAAATTCCTTTCGTACGTATGTAGAGGGACCCACAGGCCGGTACTTGAACTTACGTAGATTTCTACGTAATTTACAGTACTACAGCTGGAGTGGTACGATAATACCGTTCGAGTCATATGCACCTCTGTAAGCAGGATTGGAATATTCTTTTCGAGGACCGAATGACCAGGAAGGCCCATACTTTCTGTAAACAGGATTGGAATATTCTTCTATCTATGGTTAATGACCGGGAAGGCCCATTCTTTCTGTTTTCACGGCCGAAGTTCGATACTTAAGATCGGAAGCAAGGTTCTTTCACGATCAAAGTTCGATACTTAAGATCGGAAGCAAAGTTCTTTTTGTTTTCATGACCAAAACAAGGTGAATTGCCTGGTTCCGGTATAGCCATTTTGATACTCCCAATCATGTGTTTCGATACTCATGATCAAAAGGGAGGTTCGAAGAAGCTTCTTGTAACAGCTGTTTTGACGATCACGATTAGAAGGAAGCTTCTAATCGAGAAGGAAGCTTCTCATGATAGCATGCGATTCTACAGTGCTCTATGATTAGGAGTGTACTGTATAGTGCTGTACGATTAGCGGTGTACTGTATTCATCACTGCACTAAAAGAGATATCATGCTCTCCAGCAAGATTACTCTCTTATCTCATACTTTTAACATTCAACTGATTTATATCCCAAAATTCACACTAGTTGTTACCAACTACTTGTAATCTACATACTAAGGTCTGTCTCGCTGCAATCTGAATAAGTCACAGCAAGAAGAGATCCGGTGTTTCCCTAGCTTCGCCTGTAGTCCGATTATCCGTTGCCGAAAGTATCCAAACACAATTGTCACGCGTAGAGTACAATCGTTCGTCTACTAACACACTAACGCAGCGTTGCTGTTCTTCAGAAGCCTTTGAATCAGACTCTCAACGAATCGGATTCAGAAGGAAAATAATAGATTAACAGTCGCAAGCTCTCAGGCAGCTTGCACAAGAAGAACCGCTGCAATCAATCCGAACCGCCGCAACCAATCCGACAGAAGACCCATCGATTTGATAGTTCTCTGATCCGATTACACACAAGAAAGACACCAATCGGACACGCCTTAGTCTTTATTAGAAGCCCATTGCATTGGACACGCCAATAGCAATCCCTCCATCCAAGAACAACGTTCCTGGATTATATATTTCCGCGCCTACGCTCCGTTGACTCCAACTTTGTCAGGACCCGTCGACGCCCATTTGATTGTGCTAAGCACCATAAACCACCGGCTGTAATTGCTATCCTATCAATAATTGCCTTATCAGATCTACTATGATTACGATTTGATTCTACGATCAATCACCCTTTTTGATACGCAAGAATCTACGGTCGATCATTCGCCGACAACGACGTTTTGTTTCTTCAAAGGATAAAACTCCTCTGCCGACAATCGCCGACGATATTTTATTGTCGACACGCCACCACCAACGACGCCGTTTAGCAACTACCATCGCCCGATTGTTTCTACAACAAACGAATTTTCGTTGTTTTCACCGCCGCGCATCAAACAGCAACAACCACGACAATAACCGATTCCACGATCGATTACTTGTCAACGACGCTGTTTTCACCGTGCAACAACAACGACGAACAACGACAACGAATTTTTGTCGCTTCGCCACCTCGCCACTTCAACGGCTCACCGTATCGCATCAAACACGATTCTCCTCTTTATTGCGGACATATTGATACCATCCTGGTTTTCTATCTCCCAATATTAAGTTTCCGTGACGACACGTTCATTCACCAATCCAACATGTCGGATTCCAATCTCAGATTACTGTTCCCATCCTTTGACCTGAAACTTGCTCGTATCCTACATACAACCCTGGATGTTCCTCAGGAAGCTTGTAACCATCTATGTGAAGCCCTCATTCTGGCAAACTTAACCACCTGGGATTGGTTTATTACAACTATCATTGATTATGGTTATGTTGCTGACCTCGAATACCACGTTCAGACCGGCTATCGTTCTATCAGTATGGACGATCAACAAACATTAACCACATTCGTTGATCTTACATTTCTCATCAATTCTCAAGCTGGCCGCAACTGGTATGACCATCATCAGTACACTCGGGATGTTTTCCTTGCATTTTGCGATACTCGAGATCGGTCTCCTGGAATGGCTGCTATCCAAAACAAGGCTACTGCTAAAATTCCTTTAGCGCCATTCCCACATAATGCAACTGCTCAAGTTCCTCTGGCATCACAACCCAGCATACAAGCTAAACCTTGCCTGACAAAACCAGTCCTATCACAGGCATCAGCTACGACAACAATATATGTTTCTAAGACGGCTCAACCACATGTTTCGGTCACGCCTCCAGCACATGTTTCGGTCACGACTCCCGCACCTGTTTCTGTTACACCTCAAGCATCTGCTTCCTTCCCATCTCAAGCACCTAAACCTGCTTGTGGAACGCCTGTCATCTCTACTACTATTGCCAACAATGGGAACCCGCTTGGATCTCCTGAAACGCATAAGTTAGCTCGTCCCAATACTGATCTCGTTCCTGCTTCTACCAGTACTCCATCCTACACTTGGACTTACTTCCCCAGCACTGAATCAGTTCGATTCAAACGAGTAATCTCTTCAACCATCCCTATTGTCCACCCGGACACTCCACCTGGTGATGTTTTCTCTACACCGAACCATAAGCGTCACTCCCCACGTCTTTCCTCTAAGCCTTCAGCTAATCCGAGTTGGACGTTTCATCCTAAATCTGCTACTGTGACTTTCCACCGTTCACCCAAGCAATTTTCTACCCACAAGCTTAGTACTTCCATTCCTTCTTTGCAACTCCCACCATCTAGGTTATGTTCTAAGAATAGGGTCGTTCCAAGCTCAGGCACTGCCGTTGTTCCAAGTTCAGGTCAAGCCTATCCACAGCATCCTGCTGCATCTTCTTGCCCAGATTGGAAGCCTAATTATGGGGCACATTCTTCGTTCTACAACTCGCCTGCTGTGTGCATCACCAAACGACATCGTGATGCTATCAAGCTCAAGCTGTATCACCTACATAATACTCTCTTGGTTGCTAATTGGGCTTACGACGACATTGTTTGATGTGCTGGGCGTGTTTGGATTCCTCCGACTCGATCGATTTCCTACGGATCCTACGAATTGATCATATTCTATGGTCAATCAATTTATACCATTTGATCAATCAACCTTCAATTGGATGTACTCAATCAATTTCTACAATTAGATTGACGTTTCTACGATTCATTACAGGATTGATATTCGTGATCACTGTTTTCCACGGTTTGATTGAATTTGATCATTTCGATTACAATTGAATTTGATCCCTCGATTCCTACGATTCGATTCCCAAAACGATTCCATTTCTACATTCATTCCAAGATACTGATATACGATCATTCAATCGTTTCTATACAACACGACAGATACTTGCCATATCGTCTTTCCGACTATCTTGCAGGGGCATTTTCTTCTGTACAAGACAGCCGTCATGACTATTTGCAATTCTGAGTTGGTATCTACGAATCGATTTACACGCCACAATCCATGATTGGTCTCTACGATTGTTTTCTATGACTTGGTATGTGCTCAATCTAATTCAAGCCAAGATTTCTACGATTTATTCCAATATTGATATCTACAAATCAATTTCCTACCAATCAATTATGATATCTACAACCATTCAATCTAATGTTCCACATTTTGAATCACGGACATCACAATCTCCGATTAAGATTCCTCGCTCAAGCTTCGATTCTACGATTCGGTATTTGATCAATCGCATCTCAAGCTACAATCTGATTCTCCAATCAAGACTCCGACACCAAGACGAGTACGATTTGATCAGTCAAATGATTCTACGATCCCTTCAAGTTGGTTTCCTCCGAATCGATTTCTATGATCATCCCAAGCTTGGTATCTCCAAATCGATATCCTACAAATCGATTATGGTGGATCTACCAATTGATCTCCTAAGCATCGATTATGATATCCACAAATCTATTCCCTACGGATCGCTTTTTGAATTTGTCTGTAATCCATTCTACGATTGAATCCTATTGATACGATTCAATCCGAATCAATTCTCCAAATTGCGCTTCCAGCTTCAGTTACCGTTGAATTTGACCGATCATTTCCTTCGATTCGATGTATTTGCATCGATTCAATCTATAGTTGATATACGACCGATCCAAAATCTACGATTGCTCCACAAAGCTTGATCCACTACAATTGATCCAATACGATTGATTCCAAATCTACGATTAGTTGATGCCCATCTGGGACATCTGTGAATTTGCCTGCAATCAATTCTACGATTGAATCCTATTGATACAATTCAATTCTCTGAATCAATGCTCCACTAAGATCGCTCCACTACGTTCGATCTTCTTTCCGAAGTCTGTGATACACTTGATCACGTGCAAGAAGATGGGGCATATTAAATTGCTTCCACATACGTACTCACAAAATTTACTTGTTCTTCTTTTCGAGCTATGTGACACACTTGATCACGTTCAAGAAGATGGGGCATATTAAATTCCTTTCGTACGTATGTAGAGGGACCCACAGGCCGGTACTTGAACTTACGTAGATTTCTACGTAATTTACAGTACTACAGCTGGAGTGGTACGATAATACCGTTCGAGTCATATGCACCTCTGTAAACAGGATTGGAATATTCTTCTATCTATGGTTAATGACCGGGAAGGCCCATTCTTTCTGTTTTCACGGCCGAAGTTCGATACTTAAGATCGGAAGCAAGGTTCTTTCACGATCAAAGTTCGATACTTAAGATCGGAAGCAAAGTTCTTTTTGTTTTCATGACCAAAACAAGGTGAATTGCCTGGTTCCGGTATAGCCATTTTGATACTCCCAATCATGTGTTTCGATACTCATGATCAAAAGGGAGGTTCGAAGAAGCTTCTTGTAACAGCTGTTTCGACGATCACGATTAGAAGGAAGCTTCTAATCGAGAAGGAAGCTTCTCATGATAGCATGCAATTCTACAGTGCTCTACGATTAGGAGTGTACTGTATAGTGCTGTACGATTAGCGGTGTACTGTATTCATCACTGCACTAAAAGAGATATCATGCTCTCCAGCAAGATTACTCTCTTATCTCATACTTTTAACATTCAACTGATTTATATCCCAAAATTCACACTAGTTGTTACCAACTACTTGTAATCTACATACTAAGGTCTGTCTCGCTGCAATCTGAATAAGTCACAGCAAGAAGAGATCCGGTGTTTCCCTAGCTTCGCCTGTAGTCCGATTATCCGTTGCCGAAAGTATCCAAACACAATTGTCACGCGTAGAGTACAATCGTTCGTCTACTAACACACTAACGCAGCGTTGCTGTTCTTCAGAAGCCTTTGAATCAGACTCTCAACGAATCGGATTCAGAAGGAAAATAATAGTAGGAATCGATAATACCGTAGAATTGAAGGAATCAATCATAGTGGGATCCAAAGTCGGAGAGAAGAAAAGATACGCTTGGATGAAGCGTATGATCATATGCATGCCGGATATCACGGAGAGGATAGGTAATAGTTCGAGAGCGAGTATGGCATTCGAACGGGATACTTGGTGGAGAGATCGATTAAACGTAGGATAAAGTCAAACGTCGAGGATTGAATTGACTGCTTCAAGCCGACTCGTAGAAACGCAAAAAGACCGAGAGAAGGAATCAATCATAAGTGGGCGATTGGTGAATTACAAAGGGGGACCAGTGGAGTTCGACCCAAATATGCGCGTGATTCCGAAATAACCCTGAATCTCGTTTGTGTGACGTCACCTTGAGCTCACATCTTTTTAAATTCAATTATCCTATACCTTTCGGTCGATTTTTAGAGTAACAACAGTTACACGCGAGTGGGTTCCGGATGTATGTGTTGTAACTCTAAAAATCGACCGAAAGGTATACCTTACAGTTGACGAAGAATCTGTAAAATTATTTATTTTTAGGATGCCGGAAAATTCTTGAATTGTGACCAATAATTCTCCACAACCCAACATCGGCTGAAAATGCTCAATAGACCCACATAATGCTGAGATAGTAAGGATTCATTCACTCTTATTCAACATTATTAAATTCCTTTCGTGACCAGAAGTACCAAAGCTACCAGAGGGTAGATTTCCTATTCGTACGAATCAATGAGTCCCGTATCAATCTAAGTAATCGATTCCCACGGCATATCGATTCCCACGGCGCATTGATTCCCATCGCGCATTGACGGTGAGCAATCTCTGTTTTACAATATTGCCATTGTTCTTCGGTGAGCAAACTCTGATTTCATAAAATATCACACGAGCTACGGGAGCAATTCCTGACCCTAATGATAAACATATCATGAAGTCTTCCTAACGGAACAAGAGAAGAAAACCGTTGGCGTGTGATTCTCACACAACACATATACATGCATACAGATATATATGGTCAACGACTAATACATGTACGGAAATAATCAGCGAGTAATCTCAGCACTACGCAACAGCAGTTGCAACGTATTCATCTCAATAAAAGAGATATCTTGCATTTCGGCAAGATTTCACTTTATCTCATACTTTTAACATTCAACTGATTTATATCCCAAAATTCACACTAGTTGCTATCAACTACTTGTAATCTACATACTAAGGTCTGTCTCGCTGCAATCTGAATAAGTCACAGCAAGAAGAGATCTGGCGTTTCCCTAGTTTCGCCTGTAGTCTGATTATCTGTTGCCGAAAGTATCCAAACACAATTGTCACGCGTACAGTACAATCGTTCGTCTACTAACACACTAACGCAGCGTTGCTGTTCTTCAGAAGCCTTTGAATCAGACTCTCAACGAATCGGATTCAGAAGGAAAATAATAAACATAGTCCACAGAACTCTTGTTGTCAAGATCTGAGGGACACAAAATTGGGGCCTTAACAAAATCCCTCTCAAAAAACTATGGAGAACCCTTTCTTTTTCACTTAAATAAAATAACTGTTGCTTAACGCCCCGTGAAACTCCTACTAGGCTATGCACGCTTGGAGCCTGCGCGCAAGCCAAAACTTGAGGTGCAAAGAATAAACCAACCGAGGTGCGAAGAATAAACCAACCAAGGTGCGAAGATTCAGTCGGTCGACCGAGGTGCGAAGATGTATCAGTCGGTGGATCGACCGAGGTGCAAAGAAGACACCAACCGAGGTGCGAATTGATGTAGCGAGCCGAATGAAAGTAATGATAGTGCCACGTGGCACTCCCTACAACCGGTAGAGAGCCAGACCGGGGGAAGTAGAAATCTGGTAGAAATCTAGTAGATTTCACTATCACTGAAACCAGCTTCTAAGCACACGCTTCGACCCCCCGATAGCCTCAACAAGCCAGCAAAGGATTCCTCCAGCAAAGCGCAAGCCTACTGCACGCCCTACCAGAAGGAATACGATCGATTCCCTGTATCACACGATTGATTCCCTGTATCACGCCCTACCAGAAGAATTACGATCTACACGATCGATTCCCTGTATCACTAAAACCAGCTTCTAAGCACACGCTCAAACCTCGATTATCCGTAACAAGCCGGCAAAGGATTCCTCCAGCAAAGCGAAAGCCTACACTCCCTACCAGAACAATACAATCGATTCCCTATATCACCGGATAAGATGTGTCACTGTATCACGGTAGCTCGTACGGATGGGCTTGCGACCAAAAGACGCGTCTGCAATCGAAATTACAGGTTAGCACTAGAACAAGCCTGTAAAGGATCATACCTCCCGGAAAAGCAAGCAGCTCACTCTTTCTGTTCCTAAAACGATTAGTAATAGAATAAGTAAAAAGGCAAATCCGTCCTGGTCCAATAGTCATCCTATTGTACCCGTACGACAGCCTATCAGCAGCGATAGTCATCCTATCTCGAACCCTCGTGACGCAACCGAAGGCAACAAGTGCCAAAGAAGCTAGTACTATCGACCGCATCGACGAAACGGCAGCGCCAGTTTATTACTAACACACTCACACCGTAACCGCTCCCCCTTGTCACTACAATAGGCCCGGCCTTGATACCCGCGACTCTGACGTCCCGCAACAAGCATCCCCTCGCACACAGCAGCGAGTAGACTTCCGACTCCGACGTCCCGCAACAAGCATCCCCTCGCACACGGCAGCGAGTAGACTTCCCATCCACGCGAGTCGAATACCGCACTTGGTTACCGGGCTGCACCTCCTAATACCGCCGACAATCCACATGTTGACCTACTCAGAGTACTTCCGGGCTACTCCAAGCCCATTTGGGAGCACGGCAGAGCGAAACAAAGCTTATGCCACCATCTTTAGCTACTTCACTCTGGCCTCCCCCCCCCCAGGTCCTCTTGGACCATCTACTCAACCTCTTTGAGGCTGAGGCTGTGGGCGCGCTGGGGATCTTTGTAGCTGACTCCCAAGGCCTGCCCTGCCTCTGATTGGTGCATGGCCTTCGAAAGTACCCGGGGCCCTTGGCTCAACACAGCCCCAACAAAAACAAGGCCTTTGGGTACCTGGACGACAATGAAGGGGAAGCTGGGGAACTGGTGCTAGTAGATTCAGCCATGCTGTCCCCCACAACAGCCACGCGGGTGCTAACCCTGGATCATCATCTGGCGGAATTGGAGGCGCACCCCCTGTCCATCCCAGTGATACCAGAGGGGACCGCCCACTCTGAGTTGATACGGGCCCACAAGTCTTTCTTCATTCCCTTTGAGTTGGTGCACTTTCTCTTGGGAAAGGGGCTCTCTCCAAAACAAGCCATGGAGGTCCTCCATCCTTGGCTCAACATGGCGGGGCTAATGGAGTCCTGCATCCCTCTGTTTAACACTCTCAGGTTAGCCGGGACTACAGCTACAGAACCCGGTGGCAGCCCCAAGCTCCAGCAGCCAGGTCCATTCTTTAGAAGTGAGACAGGCCTTACCAACTACATAAAGCTCAAGGTGATGTACCGGGACCTGCCAGAACTGGAGCGACCTGGGGATCCACCTGGAGACCCAGCACTCACAGCAGCAGTCACGGCCCTCACAGACCACCAACTAAAGCTAAGTGAGAATATGGACCACAAGCGGTCGCAGTCAGTGAGGACCACTTGGGGCCCCTTGTACACCCAGCGCTTGCTTCTGCTCTGTGGTAAACAGGAAGAAGCGAACCTCCCCCCTATCTACCAGGCCTGGGCTCAAAAGAGCAAGCACGAGAGGACCCACATGATTTTCCAAAGCCAAGTGGCAGCCAGGGCATCTGAGTTGGGGATCCAAGCCCCTTGATTACCACCGCCGCTCTCAAGAGGTTCCAGGATGGCAACTTCCATGGTACTGACCCCTTTGATGTGGCAGATGGAATACTCCCCATGGCTTTCACACCCCCGGGGGGGTCTGCCGCCACCCTGAAAAGGGAGCAGGAGGCAGCCGCCACTGTGGCAGCATATGACACTATGATCTCCACTGAAGGCAACTCCCTCACCTTGAAGGACTCCCTGGAGCTCCAGAAGACAAAGGCCTACATCCCTGTCGACTGGACTGAAGCCACCACCCAGCTGGAGAGCTACCTGGCGGTCCTAGCCACCATCCTAGGACTCAACCATGATGTCGTCACCAGCTACCAACAAGGCCTCCGCAGGCTCAAGATCCAGCAGATGCCCCTCCGAAGAGCAATTGCAGATGAGGTGGGAGAATTCCTCACCCCTGCCATTGTAGTCTACTACTTCCAAATCCGAGTCAGGGGATGGCTGGAGGAGTAGTGGGAAGCAGCCTCCATCCTCCCCTCCCCAGACTTTGGGGTGGACTTCCACACCTTCAGGATGAGCCAGAACCTCAACTGGCTCCCCAATGTCTCCAATGTGGCTGACCTGAGACTACTGCGACGACCGGATCCTCCTCCATCCCCCACCAAGGCGGGCGCCAAGGGGAGTAGCCACAACAACAACAGCACCACTCCCTCTAGCAGCCCGGGAGTCCGCAACCCAACCGGAGGGACTCAACAAACACGACTCACCAATCCACACCGGGACTCCCGCCTCCAAGACAGCAATCATCCCATTGTCAAGAAACTGGAGTCAGCAAAAATGAGGGAAGCCATCCAAGTTATGAGAGACAAAGGGAAAGGCCCCCTCTCCAGACCAGATGGCCAAGAGAGATGCCACTCGTGGCACATCAAGGGTGCCTGCTTCAGCAGCTGCAAGCACATATATGACCATGTGGCCATCACTCCCACCGAGCAAGATCTACTCTGGGAATGGTGCCAAGAGGCATATGCCTGACCGGTCGGCACGCGCCCTCACTTGGGCGCGGAGCCCTCCCCACCCCACATGGGCATTGGGGGGATCATATTAAGTAACAATCCATCATCTAATCACGAATCTAATCCTCCCGTACGAATCACACATGAATTAGGTAAGCACGAACAGCACGCGCGCGCATGTACCCCTCTCAACTTGTATGTGCCTTCCTAGATCCCTACAAGTTCTACAGATTCCACGGAAGCGCCCACCATCCTCTTGGGGGAAGCGCCCACCACTCCCCCCTTGCCAAGGCCTACGTCCGAGTCCCTAGTCCCTGCCAGAGTCCCTCCCGGGCCCCCTACAGTCCCGGCCAACCCATTGCCTAGGCCCGAGCTCCTAGTCACTCCCACAGCTTTGCCTAGACCCGAACCCCTAGTCCCTGCTGCATTCGTGCCTCGGTCCAAGCCCCAAGTCACCCCCCTCCTGTCTAAGTCCAGCGACGCGCTGGCCTCTCCACCCAGCAACTTGCTGGCCGCTTCACCCAGCAGCACTGTGCCTCGGTCCGATCCCCCAGTCACCCCCCTGCTGCCGTACCCCACTGACAGGCTCGACGTGCATGTCAACCGGGCTATCACTGTCTACAACAACAGCACTAGCTGGGGGGACTTCATCCGGACAACCCGGGGACAAGGTGACATCCACCCAGATGTGGGTAATATTCCCCATCCAGCCAGTCTACTCTTAGCCCACTTCAGGAAAGAAGGCACCCCGGCCTCCATGACAGGCCAACCTTGGACCCCTGCCAGGATTGCCAGTGCCCTCTCCAGGGGGCCTCACCAATCTTCCCACCAGGGCATTGCCTTCCTGCGGGAGGAGTATGCCGACATGATGGACAAGCAACAATGGACTGTCCTCCCTGCAAGTCTCATACAACACCTTCCCAACCTCCGGCTCAGCCCACTGGGGCTCGTCCCACAACGGGGACGGCGCCCGCGCATGATCTCTGACTACACCTATTCTGAAGTTAACCAAGACACCATCCCTCTCGCCCCAGCAGAGGCCATGCAATTTGGACGCACGCTTCCCCGGCTCCTCAGCAAGCTGCACCGCGCCAACAACAGGTTTGGCCCAGTGTATATGTCGAAGATTGACTTAGCTGATGGGTTTTACTGGGTCCGAATCCGGAGGATACCATGAAGCTAGGAGTCCTTTTCCCATCGCGCCCAGGGGAGGCTCCCCTCATTGGCATCCTCCTCACCAACCCTATGGGGTGGAAATCCAGTCAACCTAATTTCTGTGCCTTTACAGAAACCATTGCAGACCTGGCCAATGCCACCCTCTCCACGGGGCTAGAGCACGCGCAGCGACAGCCCCATTGACTGGATCGGCTCTCAGAAGCCCAGCCTGCCAACAGTCCCCATCACCCAGTCACTGCCATGGGGACTCCCCATAGCACTACCCCCAGCAAGAAGCCACTTCGCTACTGGGACGTGTATGTGGATGACTTCTGTGGCCTCGTGCAAGGCAACCAATGGACCCGGCGCGCCGTCAAGAGGGTGCTCTTCCAATCCCTGGACCAAGTCTTCCGCCCGCTTGCAGCCTGTGACACCCCCTTCAGACAGGAACCAGCTTCCCTCAAGAAAATGATCCAAGAGGATGCCACATGGACCACCAAGAAAGTTATCCTTGGCTGGCTCATTGATTCCATCAACAAAACCATCAGCCTTCCTCCCCATCGAGTGGACCGCCTACAGGAGATACTTCATTCAATCTCCCCCACCCAGCGCCAGGTTCCTATCAAACAATGGCACCAAGTCCTTGGGGAACTCCGATCAATGGCCCTTGCCATCCCTGGCGCCATTGGCCTCTTCTCCATCCTCCAAGAAGCCTTTCGACACCGTGAACCAGGACGGCAGCGCCTCCGCCTCACCAAGCGAGTCCATAGCTTCCTTCGGGACTTCCAATGGCTGGCCAATGATCTCTCCAACAGGCCTACTTCCATTGCAGAACTGGTGCCAGATCCTTTCCCTGCCACCATGGGCGCTTGTGATGCCTCTGGTATGGGCATGGGGGGCATCCATTTTGTCCCCCTTCCCACTGGCGCGGTGCAGCCTATCATGTGGAGGCATGCATTCCCCAAGTGGGTCTCCTCCCAACTAGTCACCTTTGACAACCCCAATGGCACCATCACCAACAGTGACCTTGAGCTCGCTGGTTCCATTGCCCACAATGACATCCTTGCCCAAGCTGCCTGTGTGCAATCCAGAACCACTCACAACTGCTATGACAACACGACAGCAGCGGTCTATTGGCAAAGGAAAGGTGCCACCACTACCACCGGCCCTGCCGCTTACCTCCTGCGGATTCAGTCCATGCACCAGCGTATCCACCAATATGTCCCCCTCAGGGATTACATCCCTGGACCTGTGAATCACTTAGCTGATTTGCTCTCTCGCTCTGACCTCTCTGACACTGCCCTTCTCAATCATTTCAACACCACCTACCCCCAGGACTTGCCCTGGATCTTATGTCCCCTGCAGCCTCCCATGCATTCTGCTCTGACCTTGGCTCTATCCAGAAGACCATGCGCGCTTCAGTCACTGAGCTCTATGCCAAGCGCAAGGATGCCCATTGGAATCAATGGGTTCAATTCTGTGTGTCTCAAGGCTTTGAACCAACCCTCCACTCTGTTACAGATCCAATCCCCATCCTCCAAGTCTTTGCCCAGCGCCTCCATGACGGACGACTATCCCATAGCGGCAAGCCCATCAGATCTCGCACAGTATCAGACACCCTCCGGTCAGTGGGCCAGACGCTGGCCCGCTTGGGGTCCAAAGACCCCCGAACCAACTCTACCGGCAGTCTTGACTTCAGGCTAACTGCCCAGTTCAAGGCCTATGCCAAGCTAGACCCAGCCCCGTGCCGGGTCAAACCAGTCCCCATCACCCTTGTCATGCATGCCCTTCACTTTGCATACTATGACTCCCCTTCCCATACCAGACAGGCCATTGCAAACATGATCTGCATAGCCTTCTTTTTCTGTCTGCGCCCTGGTGAGTACACTGGTACTACCAGGGATGACCAAGCCTTCCACCTCAAGGAGGTCTCCTTCTACCTTGGCTCCAAATTTGTACACCTTGATGGCCCTGAACATGAGCTCCTTGCTGCTACCTCTGTCACCCTGACATTCACCACACAGAAGAATGGGGACAAAGGTGAGGTAGTTGCTCATGTCAGGAGTGGTGACAACCTATGCTGCCCTGTAGCAGCATGCGCGCGCCAAGTGCTCCACCTCAGGGGCTGCTGCACCAGCACCCATCCTTTCAGCCCAGATCTCAAGCTGGCCAGTTACTTTGACAATGGGGTTCTCACCCTCGTTTGCGCAGCAACTGTCACATCCTCCATGAGAGTCTATGCCCAGACCCTCTATCAGACCACCGGCATCTCCCCTGCAGCAATCTCTGCTTGGTCCCTTCGAGCGGGAGGGGCTATGGCCCTGCTCCAGGGCAAATGTGATTCTAATGTCATCAAGCTTCTTGCAAGATGGCACAGTGACTGCATGATGAGGTACTTGCACCAGCAGTCCCTCCCCATCTTCCAGAATCTTGCCTCTGTAATGTTCAACAATGGAACATACTCCTTCCTGCCAGCCGAGTGGGTGCCAGCGGCTGCCCCCACTCCCACTGGCAGCTCTCTCTGATTCCTCTTGGGGAATCTCCCACCCTCGCGGTCTGGCCTCCTGTCTCCTCCAGGTCCAGTCTT